>VZRF01009594.1:356450-477787 GCA_013396875.1 Vireo altiloquus
AAAGAGGAGGAGGAGGAGGAGAAACACAACCACGACCACAACCACGACCATGAAGGCGGTGGCGAACCGGCGGAGCTCAGTGAGAGCGGGCGGGGAGCGGGCGGGCGCGGAGAGCCAGGCCCGCTGTGCCGGGGCTGAGGGCGGGCGGGCGCCATGCGGAGCCCGGGCCCCAGGCAGGTTTGAATTTACACCCCGGGGCCGCCTCCCGCCTGTGCCGGGAAGTCCTGGGAAGCGCAGGCTCCCGGTTCTCCCGTTTTCCTGGCGCGATGCGGGGCCGCACGTGTTCCTGCGGGGCCTTGCGCCGCTCGAACCTGCGCTTCTGTCGCTTCTTTCTTCCCAAACCTAACTATACTTTGTCTTCGGTAATCATTCATTATTCTGTGAGGTCCCGTGAGGAGCCCGACGTGCGGCGTGGGCTGCGCGGGCTCAGCCGCACATCTTTCCCCGCAGTATTTTAAATCAAAATGTGTTTGCGCCATGTGCTTAAGGATAATCCTGCTGAAGCAGGGGTGTTGGACCACCATGGTCCTTCCGACCTAACCCGCTCTGGGATTCCGTAAACTGGTTTTCTGGTCAGGGACACCTCTCAAGTGAGCCCTTGCTGCTAGCCCTTTGCTGCTGCACCGTTACGGTTGGAGTGTACTGACTCTTCTAATTAATTCTTCTTCTCGTTTAAGTATATTTAAGGCTCTCTGAAGCGTTCTTCTGGTTTTGTGTAATCAGTGATTCCTGATGGGCATTTAAAAAGTCCTGAGGTCTTGTTTCGGTAGCAGCCTGCTTTCCTTCATGATTCAGTGTGAAAGTTTACCTCTCTCCGTGTGCATTTGCGTATTAACTATATTGTTTTATACATGTGCCTGTTATCTTTTTCAACCATTTTTGCCTCTCCACTAGTTCTAATGGATGCAGCCTGTTCAACTCCGCTGTTTTTTTGTCACTGCTGTGCTCTCGCTATGCATTTTTATAACTGTTTCCACTTTTCTCGTAGCTAACCAATAGCCATTAGCGATTTCTTACTAAACATCCTTGTACTTACTCCTTATCTTTGTGTCTTTATACTAATCAAGAATGTAGAAACTATCACCTGGAATTCTGCAACATTCTAATGGAGCAGTAGGCTCCATGCACATATTTCTTAGGTGAGTTGTCAGCTTAAAACAGGTCTGTGAGGAACATAGTAACAATCTCTGCATAGCAGTGCACCTCCTGATAGAATTTAAGGTAGGTAGAATAATTTTACTCTGTGCTTTTGTTTTTAGTTCCTTGAACCCCTGTCTTGAGGTATTCCTTCCATTTCCTCTTTCTGGTTTTTTTCGTGATAGCAGATATTTGTACCCAACAGCAATGTTTAAAAGAAAACAAACAAAAGTAGCGCAGGGGAGTAAGTCCATCCCGTTCCAGCCCCTGCCATGGTCAGGGACACCTTCCACTATCCCAGGCTGCTCCATGCCCCATCCAGAGAGCAACCATACATTCCTGGATCCTCTGGAAGTAACTTCAGATACAAAACAGTTTGTAGCTCTGCCTTTTGTGCACTCTCTGCACGTCCTGATCTTGGAAACGTCTGTCCCATCCAGGCTGAAAAGCCTTAGTCTGCTCGGTTGCTTCTCAGTAGTTGGAAAGCGATGCCAGGACTTTGTTATTTCTTTTTATCCGTAGTTGAAACTTCGCTAATCCCACCTGTCCCTTGGAATCTTGCTGGGAGCAGGGCAACGTTGATAGATTGACGTGGCTTTCTGAATCTTTTCCTAGTGCTTTCTAGGTTCCCTTGGAGAGGGGTCGGACCACACCTTCAGGGGATTTCTACCTCTTCCTTCAGTTGTTTTCCCCGGGTTTGACTTGGGCACTTGACTATTGTCATCATTTTATTGCCTCATCTCTCAGCCTCTTCAAGTGCTTGAAATTTTTCACCAGGCCCATCTGGAACTGCCCCGGGAAGTCATTCATTTGCAAATGCTGATGGCACCAGCACTTAGCTCTCATCAATGCCTCTGCTGATAGAAAATTCCTGCCTTAGTCCCTTCTTCCTTCGTATTGTTTGAGTCATGAACTGTTCTAAACAGTTACCAAACTTATTTAGCCAATAGTAAATTGTCAAGAGAATGTGGTGCTCTGCCTTGTCTGCTTTGCCTTGCTTAACTGCATCCTTCCAGAAAATAACGTGTAAATGTTATTTTGTTCACCTTAAACATCTGATACTGATGTGTGAATAGTCGTTTCAGCTGTCCAGGATGGCATTATTCCACAGTGGTTTCCAAGGATAATTGGAGTGATAATTCTTGTCATACTTTTCTTCTACATAACTTTTTTTTCTCCTTCACATTTGTAGTCAGCACCAGATTATTGGAAACAAATGAACATGTTTGTATAATTCATTTACATCAACAACACTTTCACTGGGTTTTTGTTTGGTTTTAAGATGGTGTGGTGGTCTCTGAAAATGCTGCTCTGAAAAGCAACAACCTGGATGTGAAAATTCCCAAGTCAGAATTGGAAGCTGAAGAAAAAGAAGTGGAGGAAGAACGCCCAAGGGAATCTGATAGCAACATTTTGGATGTATCATCTGGTTACCCAAGAGGTTTGCTAATAAACGCTTAATATTTGTGTCATGTGCATGAGGAAAGGTAGAAATGGTAGAGTGGAAAGGTAAAGGGAATATGTGAAATCTCATTTTAAAACTCACCTCTGTATCCTGAGCATGAGGATCAATTGCTTTGTCTTGCATAAGAAAACCTGAAGATTTATTTTGTAAAAACATGGTAAAGGTTTAAGTTGCTACAGAATCTGAGTTACAGTGAAGTGGGATGTTCTGTGTGCTGGAATGAATAAAGCAGATTTCAACCTAAACTTTTTGGTATTGGCCAATTCTGACTGATAAGTTGAAAAATCAGGTAGTAGATTTCAAGGTTTTTAACTGTTTACTAAGGGAAAGAAAAAAAATGGTAGAATTTAATGTATCCTGGCTGCACAGTGAATAATTATTCTTAAATTTGGTCCACTTTTAGTTGATACTTAGTTTTGCCAGTCAGTTCATAGGATGTTTTTGTACTGCATTCTTGCATGATTTGCATTCACAAACAATGCTGAGCAGTAAAACCAGGTGTGAAGGGAATGTGACTTGATCTTTTCAGCTGTTTTTTTTTTTTTTTTTCAAATTAGGGTCTTTCCAATCTGAGAAAGTTTGTGTGTCAGTATTAAAAAGAAGTAGGAATATATAAAAATATATGGATCTTACTAAACAGCTATTCTGGGGATAATTTTTGCAGTCATTCCTGCTGCCATAGAAGTTAAAGGAAGAAAAAAAGTATTCCAATTGCTACTACAGTCATTCCCTAAGAGTGCTGGATCTGAAATGATGCATAGAAAAGCAGTAAACTAAAAGCAGCTTATAAACTAAGAATGTTTAACTTCTAAATATATCTGTAAATTTTTTTTTTTTAGACAAACATATTTCAATTCAGAGATACCTTGCTGATCTAGAGAAACTGGCTGACCTGAGAGAAGGTGAGTTTTCCACAGCAGTGTCACAGAACACAGATCTTCGTGTTACAGATATTTACATTTTCCTTTAGATTCTGTCTTTACACACTACATATATTTATGATATTTAAAGACCGGGGGCTTGGTAAAAAAGGGCTTTATGATTTATTCTCTTGTTCTTCTGCTAAATTCTGCCTGAGAGGTTGTTTGACATTCAGCTAGGATTTTTTTAGGCTAGTACTTCAAGGGCTTCAACACCTTCGTTACACATCCTTGCCTTTGCTTTTTGTGTCTCACATGCAGGATTTTCAAGAATTATTTTATATTTTTTCAAGATATTTGATATAGGATATTTTGCCTATTTTGCAGCTTAAAGAGATATCAGCTGCTTGTTTTATCCAAAAGATCCAGGAGTTGGAACAACAAAGTCTTGTTCTAAGTTCCTAATTTGTGGGGGGAGTTTTTTTGTTGGTTTGGGGTTTTTTTAAACATTTAGAGTTTCTCTGTGTCATCTGTAAAGTTCTGTTGTTCCTCAGTACTTCTGAGAAGTTTCATTAGCCTTGTGTTGCTGGAGTAAAAAATACTAGAAACCAAAACCCAAAGGTTGTTGAAGTTAATGATTTTTAAAGTTATAGTGATTTTGGTCTACATTCTATGGTGCAGAAATGGGCAACCCATAAATTTGAAGTTTCTGCATGAAATAGAATGTTCCCTGAGGATTTCATCTCTGACTCGTGTTGATTTTACTTTCAGCCCTTTTTCTCTTGGCCTACATCTCAGCTAACATGAGTGGTAACTGCATTTCATGTTTCTTATAAGTTTTAATTGTATTTTCAGATCAAAAGAAGCCTTGTCCATTGTGTCCCGAGGAGAAATTCAAAGCGTGCTATAGCCACAAACTCCATCGTCACCTGCAGAATTTGCACTGGAAAGTTTCTGTTGAATTTGAAGGTAATGGAAATTGGGTTTGAATAGTAAATACTAGAAGAAATGGTAAAATATGGTAAATATTAGAAGAAATAGTAAATACTAGAAGAATGGCATGTTCTGTGTTTCATCTTTCAAAATTCCTCTTGATTTAAGCATTTTATTACCAGCTCTGAATTAGAACCATATTTTGACAGAATGAATTTTGAGGTGGGATGTAAAATCTAAATGTGAAATAACTGTATTCTTGTCCAGCCAAAATGGTTACAATTGTGCATTTTCTCTTCAGAAAAACACCAACGATTCTTTGTCATGTCATAAAAATTACCTTAAAATTTAAAACGTGTGGAATGAAAACTACTTAAATAGAAGTTTTACTTATTTATTAATAACAGTCAGACACATGTGTGGTCAATTTTGGTGCATCGTAAAGATTCCATGGGTTCCGATAAACATTTGAAGTATTTATCAATATTTAGTAGCTTTAATTGTTTTTTAATAAACTCTATGATATGCTTGTAAGATGCATTAAAATCCCTGCAAGAAGTTAAGGAAGGAAAATAAAGTGAGCAGTGTGTGTTTTTAAAAAATCCTTGTGTCTGGGTTTGTGGGCAATAAAGTGACTGTTTAGAGGATGGGCAAGATAAAGTTTAACTATAAATGTTCCAACTGGAGTATCAGGTATCACATTTTGGTTTTCTTTAACGGGAGCATATATTTTGTAGAAGTCTTTTAGCCAGGTAACAATATTTTTGTGAAAGACTCACAAGTACTCTTGAACTGGAGACTTGGTGTAGCTTTGTAGGATGCTCAGAGACTTACTTTAAGAAATTGCAGATTCTGTGCATTTTAAAATTTAAAATGTATAATTAGCTGATAAATTACCTTGTGCAGAGAGTGAATGAAGCAGATAATTGGTGATATTCTCTTATTGCTGTCTTGTGAAATCTGAAGTGAGAGCATGTGGTGCAGGCTGCAGCCAGGCTGTTCATATACTATTCTGGAATGGGATTTGTTTTCCAGGGTACAGAATGTGCATCTGTCACTTATCCTGTCGGCCAGTAAAACCCAACCTTGTTGCAGACCAGGTAAAAATGCTGAACCACAGAAATTCTTGTTACTGTACAAAGTGGGGGAATTGGGTGACTGAGGGGAACTTGTGATATCTGCTTAGGCACGAAATACATCTTGCTCCTCTGTGTGTGGTGCCAAAAGCTTGTTGGTCCGCGGTGTGTGATAGAACCCTTGGGTTGCTGAATGTGGTTGTACCTCTTGTTGTTGGGGGCAGCTGCCTAAATCAGCTCTGGCTGTAGATTCCAGATATTTTGAGTGCTCTAGAGGTAACAGATAGATGACTTCTCATATGCCTGTGTTCAGTTCTACTTTAACCATGTTTTATATATTCTGAAACCACTAAAAGACTCTTATTTTACAGACATTGGCAAAGATGGGAGCACATTACCACTGTATCATCTGCTCGGCGACTATTGTACGGAGAACTGACATGATAGGTCACATCAATCGTCACGTGAACAAAGGAGAGACCGAGTCAAGGTTTATCACAGGTGGGCTCTGACAGGAGACATTCAGTCTTTTTCTGTCATATACCTCGTGCAGTAACTGTGATAAGGGGTGGGAGACGTGGGAAAAATTCAGAAACAGAATTAGCTTTTCTAATGAAAAATCTGCCCTTAATATTTCAGAACTTTTGTTTCATCAGAGGTGTAGCAGAGTTGTGATTTAGTTTTGCATTGACCAGTTCCCCTATTCTTTATTGATAACTAGTACTCCCCTCACCTTTAATGTTGTAAGTACCAGCTTGTGTGTCTCCAAAAGAGTGAGGGAGGGACAGGGCATCCACGGAACAAAAAGCCTGGAGTAAATCTTTCTGGAATGTAAAAATCCTTTGCTTTTTATCCAGACTACACCAGCCTGGGTTCCCAAAACAAGGTGATATTTTTGCAGTCCCAGAGAGTCATGATAGAGATGTCAGTAATTCTTTTGTAAATTACAATCCTACCTGACTTCCTCCAGATTGAGACTTTGATTTCTAAACTTGCATAAACTAGGTTACAAACATTTTAAATAATTGGAATGCCAGTAGTTTGATGCTTGGGCATCTGTTTACATGTCTGAAAAGTGACAGTAGTACCATATTCCATATCTTTATAGAGTTAGTGCTGTGAAATATGTTGATCTCTGTGTGCTCCCCTTCAGAGCTGTGAGTAATGAATGGCCCATTTAGCATTTTTTACAAAAATGCATGAGGCGGTTTTTTGTCTCAGGGAGAGGAGAAATCCAGACGTTTTGTGCTCTGTAGGCAGTTGGCAGCTGTTCCTCTGAAGGTAAAGCAGATAGACACCCCACATGTGTGTTTGAAAGCCCTGAGAGAGAGGCAGAGCGAGCACTAGAAGGTATCCAGTTGATAGAGACTTTTCCTGGTTGTTCCTAGGTACATTTTAGACTAGGGATGACTTGCTCAGAGGAATGGCAGCTTGTGTTTACAGCTATCAGATCTGAAAGCTTGTTTTGCCACAGACTACACAGAACTCAGGTGCTGGAATTGTCCATGTGCTTGTGCTGTTAATGCACATTTCATGGGACTGTTTGATAACTTGGATTAGATCAAGGATTTTCAGGGATTTTCGCTGTTTGTTGATACACATTCAGGATTTTGTTAACAGTGTTTTAATTAATTAGCAATGTATTATGTTTTAACCATGCAAAACAAGTGTGCTAAGCCTCGGGCTCTGGGGCTGGCTTTCTTAAACTGGAGTAGATACTTAAGAGTCCAACTGAGAAACAAATCTGATGTTTTATGAGAAGAAAATTGTGGTGAAATATGATCCTTGTCTGCCACTTTTGAGATTAGAACATAAACTGTTGCCTGCTTCCCCCCTCATCCTTGTTAACTGGTCCATGTGCTGGTTGGATTGCAGCATAACCCGTGCTTTGTGGGAGCAGTTTTTCAGTGTAATTTACCAACTGTGTTAATATTAATTTCAGTTCTCACCGATTCTTTCATTCCGCCTCAATGACTTGTTTCAGTTCGCGCTCCCAAGTCGTCTTACGAAGTGGTGAAAGAGTCAGCCACAGACGTGCAGGTTCTTCCCAACCACTCCACGCCCCAGAAAACAGATTCCTACTTTAATCCTAAAATGAAACTCAACAGGTGAGAGAGGAGGGAGTAGGAGGATGCACCAGAGGGGTGGGGAGTTTGTAGTGAAAAATACATGTTTTGAAAAGGAACCCTGCAAAACTTCTGTTCAGAGGGCAGGAGAAAGGAGTTTCTCATCAGAAAACTCTTCTTGAGAAATAATATTTATACCCAAGAACACTATATGTGAAATACTGTCATTTCTGAAGCAATTAAGTATTTTTCTGTAATTAGTAGATTTTACCATAAGAATATGCTGCTGTAGAATTCAACTTTTCAGCATAGCTGAAGTTTTTGATTTACAGTTCTGCTGAGGTTTTTGATTTACAATTCTTCCCTGTAAAAGGTGGAGTTTAGCAAACATATTCCAGTGTTATGTTAAGGGGAAACAAATAAGGAAAACGAAGTAAAAATGTTCTCTCAACTTACAGACTATGGCCATTCTCTTTTATCTTCCAGGCAGTTGATATTCTGTGCACTGGCTGTGCTTGCTGGGGAGCGCAAACCCATTGAATGTTTGGATGCTTTTGGTGCCACTGGTAAAGTCCATTTCTTTAATATTTTGCTAAATATCAAATAGGAGGAGGCTGCAGAAATTCATAACTGACATCACATACTCAAAAAAAATGTGAGGCACATGTTTCCTTCCTTAGGGAGGGAGTTAATGAGCTTCCATACAAAAAAACCAGCTGTCAAAAGTTGTATTAAGGCTTTTAAAAAGGCTGTAAATAATTAATATTAAAGTTATGGGGTTTTCTTAAAATCGATTGTCTTAAAGTCATGAATTCTGTTTTTCCACAGGTATCATGGGATTGCAGTGGGCAAAGCACCTCAGAAGTTCTGTGAAAGTTACAATTAATGATTGTAATGAAAATTCTGTGACAATGATTAAGGAAAATTGTCATCTAAACAAAATGAAGGTAAAACTGAACATAAAGGAGGAGGACAGTGATGAAACTGTGGGAGATGGAGAAGAAAATAGTGACACCATTGAGGTGACAAAAATGGATGCCAATGTTATCATGCATTTGAGATCCTTTGATTTTATGTAAGTGTTGAACGTTTCTGTCAAAATTTGTGGTTTGGTAATGACACGCTCCACCCTACTTCCCAGGATATGATTATTTGGAGAAATTGGAATGATAAAAGAATCAACCAACAGTCGCTTAAAATGTAATTTTGTTGTCCCAGAAATGGTGTGGGGACAGAACTTTAATCTTGAATGTTTCAGAAAGTGCTGGAAAAATATTGTTCTTTCTGACATCCAGAATGGATTAGAAATATGCATGAAAATTTTAAGACAGGCTGTGGGGTTTTTATGACTTCATTGTCTATTTGCTGAAAGGGAATGCCAGATCAGTTTTGGGTTTTTTAAAAACTTCCTTTAGTTTAAAATTTATACCTTTGCTTGCTGTTTATTGCATCTCTTGTTTTTATCCATTTTGCAGCATATTAACTTTGAATTAAGGCAGGCTGATTCTTTCAGATATATAGGTGCATACATTTGGACACTACGTAGACTTACCAAAATAAGTGATGGGATTTTTTCGTATTATTAATGATTAACATCCAGATCTAAGCACTGCTGGAAGTTTCAGTCCTGTTCCTTCTTTCTGTTTTAAATGTGATCATAGGTGAAGTTTATAAAACAGTGTTTTCCTCAGTATAAAGCCAGACTCTGGAGCATTTATAGACACTCAGAAGAACTTCCTTTCTTTTCAGCCATTTGGACCCCTTTGGAACTTCTGTGAATTACCTGGATTCTGCCTTTAGAAATGTGAGGAACCTTGGGATTGTGTCGTTGACATCCACAGACATCAGCTCCCTGTATGCCAAGGCTCAGCATGTGGCCCTGCGTCACTATGGCTGCAATATTGTCAGAACGGAGTACTACAAGGAGCTAGCTGCCAGGACTGTAATTGCTGCTGTCACCAGGTACTGCTAAACCAGCTGCAATTACAGTAAAATATTACTAGATATTAGAAATAATTCTTGACTGGGCAAGGTAAAAATGCATCAGTAGGGTAGGGAGGAGTGGGATGATAATGTGGAAAAAAAATACCCAGACTTGCAAACTCTTGTATTTCTCTATCAGTTTTGCCATTTTAGAGCTCCATAGGACTTTATAAATACAAATTAAACTGCTTGAATGGCTTCTGGCTAAGCATTTCAGTTAGACTTGCTTCAGCGGAACTTAATGTTCACTGCAGATCCTCATACTTGAGGTTCAAAAGATGGATGTGATTGCTGAGTTGTGAAATTAGTTATTTGCATATTGATACTCTCAGTAAACTCAGTCTGTTAAATAAATTAAGACGTAAAACCTAATTAGAGAAAAAAGGTACAGGCAAGAGGATGGGAAAGATGGCTTTCTCATTGCTTGGGAAGGATGAGGAGGAAATGAAATCACCAGAGGTTTTGAGAATGCCAAAGCACAAATGCTGACCTGAACTTGTTTAGATTTCCATTGTCCTCTCTCTGTACATGGGATGAGGCAGGTGGCAGACCACTATTTCTAGCTGTGATAAAAAGAAGTAAAGTTAGATTTGCTTGGCCTGCCAGGAAGGACACAAAATGAGGCACTTCAGAAAGAACACTTCCTCCTGATCCCTCAAATCTTCAGTACCTCTCTCTAGTGGATGAGCTCAAGAACTGTGCGGCACATTCAAGTTTGCCTGCTGAATTGACTACAATTTGGGTTTTGTGTTTCTCCTCCCAGAGCTGCAGCTCGCTGTAACAAAGGCATTGAAGTGCTGCTGGCAGTAGCTCTGGAACACTTTGTTCTGGTGGTGGTCAGAGTTTTACGGGGCCCAACCCCTGCGGATGATTCTGCAAAGAAGGTCCGATACCTCATCCACTGCCAGTGGTGTGAAGAGAGGGTTTTCCAGAAAGAGGGTAATATGGTAGAAGGTAAATGGCTTTTCTTTTGCACTTTGTCTCTTTGTTCTGTGCCTTGTTTATATTTACATCCCATTAGTAACAATTCCCTTGTATGTAACAATGAGTAGTTTGTGTGAGGTGGAGAGGGCACTGTGCTTCATGGCCATGGGCTAGATCAGTTGTCTCCATGGATTTTCCTGTTAATGGGCTGGATCTGTGGCACAGATTGCTCAGGTTGTGGCTGCCACATCCCTGGAAGTGTTCAAGGCCAGGCTGGGTGGGGCTTGGAACAGCCTGGGATAGTGGAAGTTGTCCCTGCCCATGGCAGGGGATGGTACTAGATGAGCTTTAAGGTCCCGTCCAACCCAAACCATTCTGAGATTTGTTTCTAGACAGGACATCCTCCCAGCTCCTCTAGCTGCTGGAGCTGCCAGGATGCCTGGTATGGCCATGGATCTGCCACTTCAAGAAAAGCCCTGGGAGTGGGGTAGCCTTTGATACCATTGGGTTGCTCCAGACAGCAGCAGCTTAACAGCTTTTGGTGTCAGATTGCTTTTTCTCCTGTTCATTTCAGTTCCTTAAAATGCAGTGGACTGAGCAGTCTGGCTTTCCCCTGCTGTTGTTAATGGGCTGTCTCCACACACAGGTTAGCAGAGGCAGGAGACAAAAATTGCACTCCTGGAGATGGTGGTTTGAATGAATATAAACCATAAAACCTTGTTTCCAAGTTAGAGTCTCTTGGATAGATCACTTTCAACTCATGATGTCTTTGCCCTGCTCAGTCAGGTGCATGAGCATGCAATGAGCCTGGTATTAAAAATTTACTAAAAAATCAGATAAAAGTTTTAAGGATGGGAATGAGTAGCTGAGTACAGTTATGGTAAAGATCTTAATTAGTAAATGAATTGTTTGCTTAATGCCTTAATTGCACAGAGCTTACAGGACTCGTAAGTGGACTGTGTTTTGCAGATGTAACTGGCTGATGTTTCAGATTTTTTTGTTAGTACTTACTGTTAACCTGGACGGCTGCTTATGTAAGGGTAGGAAGGCAAATATTTTCCTTGTTACTTTAAAGAAACATAGAGAAGTTATGGGTTTTTTTTTCTTCAGTGTTTTCACACTGATTAAAGATCAAGTCATCAATCAGTAAATCTCACCATGAGCTGCTTGACAGAAGTCAAAATGGTGTCACACTTCTGCTGTTGCCCTTCCAAATACCTCATTGAAGTGAGCTCCCACTGCATCTATGTCTCTGCAGTAACACAGGCATGGCTGGCTATTTTCAAACAATTTATATGCTGGTTTTCTTCTGCAGAAAACCCTTACCAGCAGCTGCCCTGTGACTGCCATGGCAATATGCCTGGGAAGACAGCAGTGCTTCTTGGCCCTCTCTGGTAAGTTCACATGACAGGACACATTTGGAGGGTCACTCTGGGTCCAGGAGCTCTGAAGCTCAGCTGTTCATACCATAACAATTTTTATTTTAGCACTACAAAAGGAGGTACAGCAATCAGGAGTAGTTAAGGAAACCCAAGTGTGGATTTGAATTTAGTGGGGTATTCAGTTTTTCCTTCCATTCAAACCAGTTAATAAGTAGTAATACATTTTAAATTTCACATTCAGTGCACTTATGGAATATGGCCAGCACAGGAGAATGTACCTCTGTGTTGCTCTATTTGCTGAATATTAAGTAACTCTTGTTACTCTATACTTGGGGAGAATTTATTTAATAAATATGTAATGCTGATGGTAATAAATACAACACTGCTTGTTAATATTTGTAGAAACAATAATAAATATTTTTAAGGCTTTTAGCCATTTCAAATCAGTATTAAAAATGGTTGGCAATTGACAGTACCTTTCTTATGGGGGTTGAATGACTTTCTCAACATCTTAGGGCAGAAATAAAATTACTGTTCTTGAGATCTTGATTTTTTTGATTTGTTTTTTTTTTAACATGACCAGAGTTGCTGTCATTGCAAAAAAATCATTTCAGTGTAACATAATTACTATTCAATTTGGACAAGAGTGTTGGAGTCCAGGAAAAGCCTGTGAACTTTTCCTGCACTTCTGGGTGAGCTGAGAGCACCACTAAGAGATGAGGAGATGGTTGTTTAGTGTACCACAGAGCATGTAGTTGTAGTTTTTAGGTTTTGCTATATATATTATATAGAGCCAACATGGAGATTCTAGGGTGTTGGCTGTTTCTTCTTCATCTTCCTCTTTCTTCTTCATCTTCTTCTTTCTTCTCCTTCTCTTTCTTTTTCTTCTCTGACATGAGTTCCTGTGGTTTGTTAATTGATAGATAGAATTTAGTGTAGAGGAGACATGTCAGTAAGGTTGATATTCACTGGTTTTGGGAACAAAATAAGATAGGTAAAGTTTTCTAACTGGTTGATAATAGATATAAAAGCTACCTGCTTTGGTAGCCATTGCCATTCTGCCCTCGTGTTCCTGAAGGCCACAGCACAGTCTGTGCCTCCGAAACTTTGATAAGAAGGAAAAATAAACAAGCTTTGGAACAGCAGAAAGAAGCCTCATTTCATCTTTTTGGGACATGGGACACTGAAATAAGGAACACAGCTGGGCCAGGAGTCAGGGTCTGAAGAACCCCCTGACAAAGAGAATTCTTGAGTTTCATTAAGAAGCCTTAACTTTGGACTTCTCTTGTGTTTTGTAGGTCAGGAGCTCTCTTTAACACTGGTTTCCTTAGGAGGATGCTGCTGGAGGCTGTGCAGTATGGCTTGGATGAAGCTCAGCCACTTCTGAAGACATTAGTTTGTGAGGCAGAGTGCACAACTCTCAAACATTTTTCTATCCACAGTCCTGGTGATGAGAACAAACAAGGTAAGAAAACAGGCAGCCTGTTCACAGAGGAGACTTGCTTTGTGGTGATTTTTAGAGATGCTGATCTGCGGTAACTTACTTAACAGCAGTGTATCCCTAGAGCTGAATGCATTATTGAATAATTTAATTATTTCTTTCTGTGTAATTAAAGCATTTTGCCACTTTACAGTAGATATAATTTTGCTTTCTAATTGTATTCTAGAAGAGTGTGGCGTATATATTAAAACATCAAATATGTCTGCAGAATCCTACTTGGTACATGGTAAGTGGAGCATTTTGGTGTAGCTTGTTTTATATTTGACAATATTGCACTCAGGAGTTTTTTTCCACCCTCTACTGATTTTATTTCATCTTTATATATGGAATCATATTTATTGGTAAAAGCAGAATGCAAATACTCCATGAAGGCCACTTTAATTCTTACTACTGAAAATGGCCTGTTGATTAAATTCAGGCCAGATTTAACCTCTCCAAACACCAGCTTACTAAAGCAGGCACACAGCTGAAGTTGCTGTGTGGCTTTGTTTTTGTGTGTACTGTCTGTGGCTTTGCTGGCATTTTTGGGGTGCCCCTGAGTACTGAGTGGTTTCTGTGGCCTTGTTGTGGTGCAGGGAAGAGGAAAAGCGAGGAGGTGCTGCGGGGCACGGCGAAGCGGCAGCGGGCCGAGCACAGCGCCGAGCACCCCCCGTTCTACTACAACATCCACCGGCACAGCATCAAGGGCATGAACATGCCAAAGTAAGTGTGGGTTCGTCTTCCAGCCTGGTCTGACACTGACTCCCAGCTTGTACTGAGTCAGTCCTGTTGGCACTGAGTTCGTTCTAAACACGGGGGTTTGGTTTTGCTGTGTTTCTCCCCAGGTTAAATAAGTTCCTGAACTATCTGTCAGAGGCTGGATACCGCGTGAGCCGAACCCACTTCGACCCCATGGGAGTCCGCACCAATGCACCCCTGGTGCAGTTCAAGACTGTTCTCATGAAGTACAGCACTCCCACCTACGTGGGGGCACAGGCAGAGGGCCCTGTGCACCTCCCTGGAGAGATCCACGTGGGAGAAGAGGTTCCAGCTGCTGCAGAGATCAAGGTGGAGGAGCCCGAGTTAGAAGATGATAAATCTGGAGTTGCTGCTGCCGTGTTCACACAGTCCTACCCCACTGGCTGTGCTGCTGATTAATGTGGATGGGTTTCTTTATCATGATGTTACAGACTTCCAGCACGCCCTGTTCCAGTATGCCACTCTTTCCTCCCAAGCTGGCATTTGACCGTTTGAGCTGCCTGTTGTACTTTGAAGGGATGGTTTAGACTTAGGTAGCAGAATTTAGGCCTGATCCCGGCATGGCTGTGGTCATGGAACTGGCACTGTGGGAAGGCTGTGGTGTTACCTGCTTTTATGCTCACCTCCCTTTCACACTGAGGCATGGAGGCTGCTTCCCAGTCTGTCCAAGCCTTGCTGCCAGCACAGCATCCAGGAGGGGGGAACAGGGCCAAAAGTGTTCAGCATTTTGGAGTGTCAGATTATTGTGAAACAGCATAATCCTAAAATGCATCATTCCTAAAACCTGGCCAGCTATGATCTAGAGAGAGGGCATGTTAAAGTAAGAAAATAGCACAGGATAAAATGTCCTCTGAGTTGAAACCAGGCAGTCCTGCCTGGGTGCAGCTGTAGCTCCAGGTTGCACATATAACTGCATTCAGGTCTGTTTCCATGGTTCTCCCTCTGGGCAGGAGCTGATCCTGGGAGAATGGGAAGGAGTGGTGACACAGCTGCTACCGAATTTCAGTTTGTAACCAAACCTTAGTGAATTGTGTAGACACTCTAGGTAGTTGTTTGCTCAGAGCTCACAGTGGTTGTGTGCTGCAGAAAGGTACAGGGACAAGGGACCACAGTGGATGTCAGGTGAGTTTGGTGGCGAGTTGTCAGTAGTAACTCTGAGCCAAGATCTCTTCTGTGAAGGAGCAAAGCTGCCAGGTGTTGGCAGTTCTGGTTTCCTTAAATATATGGCAGCATTCCAGCCAAACGAGCTTGCCTTTGTCCTTTCTTTCCCCCCACACTTAGTTCTGGTATCTCTGTATTCCACTTGAAGAACTGTCACAGGGTGGCCGTTTCTCACAGGTTTGGTGTTCAGCCTGGCCCCCAGTCTGGGGTTTATCTAAGAGCAGAATATGAGGGGTTATTATCCTTACCCATCTCTGAAACTTAACAATAAAAGTAATAGGACTGATAGACTCCTGATGATGCAAAACGTCCTATGCTCCTGTCAGGCCAGAAGTGCTGCCTCTTCCACCCTCTTCAACTCCAGATTGCTTTGGTGTGGTGAGTTATTCTCTGATCTAATTTTAAAAAGGAAGGGTTCTTGGATCAGTGATACAGCAACAAAGTTTCCTTCAAAAATGTAGTGAATACAGTTCTTTTCCAAAGATCACCTGGGATCACATTGGAAAGCTAAATGGAGGGAGAGAATTCACATTCTCTCGTGGCATTTTTGGGTTTTTAAGTGGATAGAGTGTTGGCAGGTGTTGCTTGCAGGTAACACACTTCAGTGTTAATAGGATAAAATCAGTCCTAAAGTCAGTTACCTGGAGTAAAGGATTATTCTGATTATAGTAAAGTAGGTTAAAAAGAAAGTTTACTGAAGCCTCTTGTGGGAAATGCATTTGATTACTCTTGGAGCTCCTTTTAAGGAGCTAAAGGTATCAAATACCTTTCCCAAGCCAAGGCAACTATTCCCAGGTGTCTGGAGGGGCAGAAAAAGTGAAATTCAGGCTTGTCTCTCTAATCTGGGCTCTTTTCCTCTGCCAGACTGGTGGAAGCTGTTGTGATCTAGGGTGGGGTTTTTGCCTGCTGTAACAGACCAGCGGAAGGGGTGTTTGTAACTCAAGCCTCTGGGAATTCTCTTCCTGTTCAGCAGTTGTCTCTGTTGTTGACCAGGTAGGGTCAGTCCTGTAATCAGCTGACAGAACATCAGCGTTGGTATGGGGCTGCAGTTTGGGGCATCTTGTTCCTCCTTGCACTGATCCACATGGCCAGGTTGGCTGTTGGAATGGGAAATACAGTGGGAAATAGGTGAGGATAATGCAGGAGGTGGTGGCAAGGTCACAGGTCATTCCCTGTCACTTCTTGGAGCAGTGAGTACCTAGTGCTATGCCAGGCACCAGTGACACCAACAGATCTTTGTGGGACCAAGGCTTTGCTGCAAGTGGCTTCTGAACAGAAAATCACAAATGAACAACTGCTGGAAGCCTGAGGGTTGGAAATCAATGCAAGGCCATCAGCTGAAGAGCAGGCTGGAGAATAAATGCCAGAGGATAAAGGAAAATTATGCTGTAGGGTATGATCCAGTTACCAGTATGGGCAGTACAGTGTCACTTCTACTGCTCTGCACCTGAGGGACACATCCTCCTACCCATGGGGTTTTTCCTGTTTAGCTGTGATTAAAGGAAGCTTTCAGGGAGTTTAAGCTGTTCAGAGGCACCTTGGGTAATCAGTGGCCCAGAGAGCAGCAGGGTCTCCTCAGTCAGAGAGTGCTCATGTTCAGTGCATCTCCAGAAACTCCACTCTGGGCATACACAAGCATTACCTCTTAACTCAAGGTGCATCCTCTGGTTAAAAGTTGTGGTAAATGTAAAGAGAAAACAAAGAAAGGAACAAAACTTCTCTAAATAATGCACCTCAGCTGAAGGGGTTCATTACAGCTGCTCTCTGCTGCTTTTGACTGAAGCTGCTCAGCAGTTAAATGCACCCAAAGTTGCTGAGTTTAACCCAAGTGCTGTGAAAATCCTTCATCCCCTTCCTCAGGCTGCAGGATCTGGTTGGAACAGCAGCACCTGTGACAGGTCAGTGGAAGATCTGATACCTTCTGTGTGTCCCTGTTTCTCACTCAAGGCTCAGGAGCTGCTGAGCTGCTCTCAGGGCACTGTAACAGCCACCACTGGTGGAGCTGAGCTGCACCTGCACAGCCCCAAGCACAGCAGCATGAACACAAATACTGCCCAAAGGGGATCCTTTATCAACCACAAGAGGAAGCAGCACTGCAATTCCCAACAGGCTGTTGATAACATTTTTGCTTTTATTGTCAATTTGAGCATTTTAGTGGGACTTTAGTTGAACAGGAGATACTTCAGTTGGATATTAGGCTTACCCGTACGTAAAACACATTATGTACTTACAAAAGAACATGGCTTTAAAAGGGGGAAGAGTAATGGCATTTTGAAAATAAAATAGTTTATAGCACTAAAGAGTCACAGTGCAATCAATGGTTTAATCAAACAACTACATTATATATATAATATTTAAAGAACATAAATATTCAGGAAATTCACTACAACATGAAAATAAAAGCTTCACATTCTCCCACACTTTTTAGAAGAACTGAGGACAAAGTGGCAGCTCCTAGACAGACTGCTCAGCTTCACAACACCTCTTGCTTAAGGGACTGTCTCTCCCCTCAGCTCCCCACGAGGGATGCTGGCACTAATCTAGAAGTTTCCCCAATAACTTTAAAGCATTTAGCACAGTCGCTCCCCACCCCCCGTTATATTCCGTGGACATGCACTACAGTCTATACAGCAACGCTTCACAAAGTCAGCAAAAACAGGTCCCTAACAGCTGCCCCTCTGTGCTCTGGGGCCTGAACACTTCTATTTCATGTCACAGCCCAAGGCTCTCCAGTCAGAGGAAAAATTAATTTACTCACAGAAGCCTGTGCAGTTTTCACAGCGGGATGAAGCTGATCTGAACAGCAGCCAGAAGGGACACTATTTACAAGTGCTAGGAAAGCCCAGAGCCAGGGAAGGGCAAATCCTTCCCAGGAGAATCCCCGAGCAGCAGAATATTGTTGTATCACATGCCAAAGCCAGTGGGACTCCAGGCAGGACACCCAAAGATTCTAAACCACACTGGGGGGTAAAGCCTGCTGCTTCCCACCTGCCACCAACTCTTTTTGCTTCCAGCCTCAGGGGCAAGCAGGAGGGTTCCTCACCAAGTCTGAGAGCAAAGGGAACCATGTGGTGACAGCTTCCCTTCAGACAGGACATGGGACAGGTCAAGCTGCCCCCTCAGAGCCACAGCAAGCTTGAGAGTCAGGGCAAAGGGGCTGAACATGCAAATGACCAGCAGCTACCAAGCCTTACAGCACAGCCCACTGCCACGTTGGGAAACTTGAGCCTAAATGTAAGACACTAAATGGTAAACTTTGTCAAGTACTAAAGTTGTCTTCCAAAGTGCTAAGCCATATTTGTTAAAGCTATGGCAAAGTAACAAAAGTAGAATCTTGGAGCAGCTTACAGTCAAAGTCTTCCCTACTCCCACTGACACTGGGAAAAGGTCCCTGCTGGGGTGGCACAGTTCCCCAAAGCGAAGCATTTTGATGGCTGTGTGTTGAAATTTGGGGGATTTGCTTTAACAAAAAAGTTTTCTGGATAGTTCTTTACAGCACACTTCACAACAGAGATATTCCTCTAGGGAACAGAGCAGGGCTGTGAAACATCAAGATTTCCTTCAGTTAAGCTGGAGGACAGGACAACATTGCAGGAGGGGTCAGGCAGAAATCATCAAGATTGGCATGTCCTGCATGGGGAAGAGTTATGGGTTTGGGGTGTTTGTTTTTTGACTGAAATATTCATTAAAAACAAAACCAATCTGATGAACCACCTTGCACTGAAGTATTAAATTAAGCCTGATAACAAGAAAGGTTTTAAAGTGTCAGTTTTCTCACTGCAGATCTCTTTATAATCCCCAAATCCCAGGATGGCTGAACTTAGAAAGGACACCATCTCGGTCCATCCCCTGCTACAGGCAGCAATACCTCTCAAAAGATGCAAAATTCACTTTTGTTCACAAGAAAATGTCTTAATGAACGTCTCCTAGGGAATCAGATTACCTCTAGCTGCAAGACTATCCCAAATCCATCCTCTACTGATCAATCCTTCAGATGGGTAACAGTCACCAAATTCCAACATTTAACACAATCCCTGGCATATGCTACTATTGAACAGACTTCTGTGGCCACTCGACACTCCACACTTCACAGAGGCTCCTATAACTGTGTCCAGTGGAGCAGAAATCCAGATTTACCTGGACAAAACGAAGCCATTCCAAACCGGAACGCTGGATCAGGTATCATGCATTAGGAACAAAAAAGCATCTCAAACACTGGAATGCACTGGAGAAGGTCATTTAGTCTCCTAGGAAAAGACAAAAAAACCCAACCCAAAGACTAAATTAAATACAGCCCAGAATACTGTCTAGTCATATTACTGAGTATACTGAGAGTGCCTGAAGGCACCACATATGCTGTCCATGAAGATATTGGTGGTGCCTTATTTTAATATTAAGTCGTAGCTATAAAAAGAGTTAGTCCCATCCCAGTTTCCCAGCACTTATTTGTGCTCCTTGGTAGGGGCATAGTACAGTTCCATGGGTTTATTCACTTTCCAGTACTTCTCACTGACCAGTTCCAAGGAAAAGGACCCATTTAGCACCTAGAAGAGAACAGCAAAATGGGAACAAATGAGGTAAATCTGATGTGGTGCTGTAAAACAGGCTATTTAAATCAATACTTAAATGTGTTGACTTGAAGGAGTCACCAGTAATGTGACACAAGTTACAAGCTAAAAAACCAAAGATTCTCAAGTGAAGTAGTATTTTTCCCTCTTCAATTTTAATTGGAAAAGAATGGCATAAGCTAGGTCATGGCTGGTGCCATCACTGCGTTTTCCCGAAGTAATTCCTATGCCTTCTTTTCAACCAACCAAGCTTTTGCCAAAAAGCAACTGATCTGCTTCTAAATAACGTGGTGCCATGAATTTTACCCTGAGCCAGCTCAGGAAGAGGCCAGCTGAGTGGATTTTGAGCAGATGTGCATGCAGGGCTGTGGCTGGCCTGCTGACTGGGGCAGGGCAGTGCTTACGGTGAACTGGCCAGCGGCGGTGGCGATGTAGATGGTGTACTGCTTCTCACTGGCCGTGTCCAGGTTCATCTGGTTGGACTCTCCTTTGCTCCGCAGCTCCTCCAGGGCCAATCTCACTGCCAGGTACTTGGACAGGTGATCAACTGTGGCATTGCCCGAGGTCTTGATGTACCTGTGACAGCAGCCACACATCAATAAAGACTGAGCCACACATCAAGAATGACTGAGCAGCAGCTGTGGGAAAAGCCATCTGGAATGCCCCAAATATTAAATGTCAGCTGTGAAAAGGCCTTTAGAGACAGTTCGCAGCTGAAGCTTTGCACAGATTTACACACATCATAGATGCCTCATCAGCAAGAAAGCCAAGGAAAGACCCAAGGAAACACCACAAAACTACTCTTTGCTGTGAGCCAAAATTGCAATCTGTGCTTGGACTGGATTATGAACAAAAAAATGGCAGGAAAAGCTTCCAGCATGCAAATCCTGCTGACACAAAGCTGCTCTGAAAACTGCTGACACTTACACAAGGTTTGTTTATTCTCAAAGAATCTTAGAGTAAGTAGAAAGAGGCTGATATAACACCACCATCCCACTAGTGAACTACAATGCTAGAAAACCTTAAAAACATCTTTATTTGTGATCAAAGGCTTAAAACAGGTTCTGACTCTATTTTTCATAATAGTTGAGCAATACCATCTACCTGACTTGGAACAGAAAGAAGGAAAGAGTGCATATTTGCATCTGGCCTTGGCACAGGTTGCCCAGAGCAGCTGTGGCTGCCCCTGGATCCCTGAAAGTATCCAAGGCCAGGTTGGATGGGGCTTGGAGCAACCTGGGACAGTGGAAGGTGTTCCCCTGCCCATGGCAGGGGGTGCAACTGGATGGGCTTTAAGGTCCCTTCCAACTCAAACCATTCTGTGATAGGGTTAAAGAGGATGTGGTATGACTGAAGTAAATTGATGCCTAGAAGCCCCAAGAAGTGATGAAAAACCAAAGTACCAGGAAATAGCAGCAGAATACCCGAAGATGGCCAGGGGCCACTGACCTCGTCTGTGCGCTGTCATCATTCTCCATGAGGGTGGGGTGAGGCCTGAACACCAGCTCGATCTCACTGGCCCCATCCATCACAGGGTCTATGGCCACAGCGGTGTTGTTGTTGTCTAGCTCCAGCCCAGAGTCATCCGAGGTTTTGGTCCTCTTGTTGCTGGGCCCTGCTTCCTGGTTGCTGTGTGTGGAGGCGTTGCTGCAGTGGGAGCTGTCACCGTTGTCCTCGGCCCCGCTGCCGTTCTCGATCTGCTGCTTCTTGCCCCGCTGCAACCTGGCCACAAACGGGCAGAGATACACCCTGACCCATCCAGAATCCACCCAGGTCACAACACACCTCCTCCCCAAGTGAAGCATGTGCACACAGAAGCACTGAATGTTTCAGAAAGATTTAAATTTTAAAAAATTACTAATATTAATTCTTTTGTAGAAAAAGATACTCATAGACAGAACTATTAATTTTTTCATGTCCCTCAAACACCTTTTAGATATGTTTTAAGACTATTTTAATTTCACGCAGTTGTTTTTCAGGCAATTGCAGACCATTATTTTCATCCAAACATGGATCTACGTGGGATTAGAATTATTAAATCACACCATGCTTTATCATGCAAAGTTTGGGGCCTGCCTCCCTCCCCGCTGGCTCTCTTAGTTTTAAATGCATACCTGGAATTTCACCATGGTGTAAATGCCACATATTCCAGCCTGTGAACTAAGCCCCAAGTCCTGGTATTTTTGGCATGGTGTATTTATTGGCATGCAAGGGTAGCATTTTGGTACAGAATTCATCGTGCTATGGTTTCTTGTCTAAGACATGACAGCCATAATTTGCTAAAGCTAAGTTGAAGTCTCCATCAGGTTGCCACAGAAGTTGCAGGGAGTGATACAGACATTTCTGATAGTAGACAAAAGGTTAAAAATTCTTTTGCCAAAGGTTAAAAATTGTTTTGGCAGATATCAGAGGAGAGGATTCTCAAGCTCCACAGGGCATGGGGACAGGCAGTGTATTTTTAGCCTAAAGGCAAACGAGGTGATTATGTACCTGTTCATAGCCTGAATCTTTAATCCCTCCTCGATGCTGTGGCTCAGGGCTTGCTGGTTGTTGTGCTTGCTGATCCTTGCCAGCACCCTCTCCTGATGAGCTTCATACTCATCCCGGCTTGGGTAGATCTTACTGATAAGAGCATCAAAATTGGGGTCTGGCCGCAGGGATCTTTTTGAAACGAGCTTTTTGCGACATGTGGGACATTCTTTGTTGCTAGATGTGGACAAGAAAGAAACAAACAACACTTAATTCTCCAGCATTAACAAAACTCTGCCCTGTTGCTTCCATTCTTGGTCAAAGTGCTCACTAAGACTCAGTATTTATAGTAAATCTGGAAAGGGGCTTCTCTGTTGACAGATCAGGTAGTTGCAGATATTTAAACAAAACTCACAAACATATATCTCCCTTCTGCTCTTTTATTTTCAAGTATGGTTGAGCAAACTATTTAGACTGAAGAGATAAAAAGTCCCACGTTCCCTTCTTCCCTTAATTTTGTGGCTGGATTTTTACCTAGAAAAAGTGGATGTATAGTGGAAATTATACTGAGGCACAGTCTTAGGAGGAAATTCCTCCCTGCGAGGGTAGTGAGGCCCTGGCATAGGTTGCTCAGAGAAGCTGTGGCAGGACCTGGATCCCTGGAAGTGTCCAAGGCCAGGTTGGATGGGGCTTGGAGCAACCTGGGCTAGTGGAAGGTGTCCCTGCCATGGCAGGTGTAGCACTGGATGGGCTTTAAGGTTCCTTCCAAGACAAACCCTTCTGGGATTCTATGATTCCATAACTTCTAACACTCACAGTACACATAATTTTAAATGGCTGAAGGCCCCATAATTTGAAATGTATTATTAGGAAAAGGAAGAATAAGGGAATGAAACTCATTTTTGTCAGTAATGTGTATTTTTGTTTTACTGCTACTGGATCTAAGAGAAGAAAATAATACAAAAGAGATCTTCAACTCCATGAAAGAAAGAGAATTATGAGATGATTTTTCATGAGGAAGGAATTCTGGAAGTCTTCCAGAGATGGCTGAACATGGAAAAAACAAGATTTGAAAGGTGTGCTGCACATTCAGAAACTCCCAATGCACAGTGACTGTCCCACCATCAACCCCCAAGGACACTTCCACCTCAAGTGCAATTCCTCTTCCTTCTGGAGTGTCCAAGCCCTCTTTCCTCCATGATGTTCATCCCTGTGTCCTCTGGCAGCATCCCCTTCTTGTCCTCTGGCAGCTTCCCATCGCTCTTCCCTAGCAGGGCCCTCTGGCAGTGTTCCCTCCCCTCTCCTCCCCTCCCCTCCCCCGGCAGTGCTCAGGTACCCGCTCCTGAGGGCAGTGATGATGCAGTCGGCGCAGAAGCGATGCAGACACTCCTTGGTGGTCATGGTGTTCTTGAGCATGTCCAGGCAGATAGGACACATGAGCTCGCTGTGCAGGCTCCGGGGGGACACCACAATCTCCAGGCCATCCGTGATGGCTTCCTGGCAGCAAAGAAAGGAAAGGTTCTTTCATGGGACTGACTCCCTTCCTCATGGAGACAGCATGTTTTACCCAAGGATACACAGCAAAGAGACACAATACACACAAACACATCAAGCACACAAAACCCCAGTGCTGCCAGCCCTGCAGCACACAATAAAAACAAGGAGCTGCTGGAGAGGGTCCAGCGGAGGTCACGAAGCTGATGAGGAAGAGTTGGGCCTGGTCAGTCTGGAGAAGAAAAGACTGAGAGGGGAATCTCACTAATATATATAAATATCTCCAGAAGTGTCAGAGAACAGTGCCAGACTCTGTTCAGTGATGCCAGTGACAGGATGAGGAGCAATGGCCATAAACTGAAACACAAGAAGTTCCACCTCAACATGAGGAATAACTTATTTCCTCGGAAGGTGCAGAACTGTTCAAGAAGGTTCCTTGAACAGCTGCCCAGGGAGGGTGTGGAGCCTCCCTCTCCGGAGCCATCCCAAACCCCCCTGGCTGTGTCCCTGTGTCACCTGCCTGGGTGACCCTGTCTGGGCAGGGGGTTGGACTCCAGAGGTCCCTCCCAAGCCCAGCAGTCCCGTGGTTGTATGATTACCTGGGGTGTTCTCTGCAGCTCGTACAGACTGAGCTCCCAGGTCTTGCTCAGAGGCTGCGTCCCGTTGGTCTGCACGGCCTGAGACATGGCTGGGGAAGGAAGAGACACGGGCTGAGCACTCAGGTGTGTCTGGCTCGGGATCCTCTCCCCTCCCGAGCCACAGCAGTGTCTGTCCAGCCAAGCAGAGGCTCCAGGGAACACCCGTCCCCCCACATACCAGGCTCTGTTGTGTCACACATGGATAATCCCCTGCTTGTACCACTCCAGGAGAACTGGGGGTGCCGCTCAGCTGTGACCACTTGGCAAAAATCAATTCAGTTGCTAAACAAAAGTGACACAGAACTGAAGGCCAGAGAACTTGGGCCACAAATGCCACCTGATGCAGCAAATATTCCTAAAACATCCACTTCCAAATGTGCACATGGGTCAAGCAGAGTCTGCTTCCTAACCGAGGGGAAGGGCAAAATGAGACAGGACACAGCACACCAACCAAATGTGCTCACTGGAGCACACCACGAGGGCTTTTCCTTCCTCCTCAAACACATCTTGTGGGGTTTCCCATCAGAAGCTGCAAGGATACTGAAAGATCAAGTGAAACCCAGTCACCGCATAATTTAAATAATAATAATAATAATTTTTAAAACCCACACAGAGAAACTGCATTGCTGTCCCATCAAATTTTTAGTATTATTGTATGAGATGAGGCAAAATTACCACACAGAGTCACTGCAGATATGAAAAGGTCTGGTCAAAGTAACAGAAGAAAATGGTGTTTCTGAACAGAATATACTTTTATGCTGAGGGAGAGGAGGCATTGCTCTCCATGTCTCCAAAAATGCCTACCTTGAGCAGGAAAACTAATCCCAGACAGTGGTATGTTTAAAAAAATAATTTTAACTATATAAGTGGCAAGATTGCAGTTTCACACCTTTTTTCTAGGTAGAAGAAGTGCTTTCTTTTATTCCTTTTTTAAATCTGGGTTTCCAAATCCTTCAATTCAGCAGCCAAATGCATTTTCTATTGGCATCTATCACATACATTATAATCCATTTTCCAGCTCGTTAAATCCTATATGAAAAGGCCCAAACTCTCTGGAGAACAAGGTTACTCTATAAACTTTAATTAATTGTGAAGGGAAAAGCAAGAGAAGCAGTGCAGAGTATTAGATCTACTTTCATCCAGGCACAGAAATCAGAGTTTTCTCACATGGTGTTTTTCTTCTTTTTGAGGAAGGAGGGAAAAAAAAAGCCTGACAAAAAGTAGCCACATCCACTATTATGTCTATTAAGTAGAATCACAGAATCATGGAATAGTTTGGGTTGGAAGGGAGCTTTAAGCTCACCTAGTTCCAATGCCCTGCCATGGGCAGGGACACCTCCCACTAGCCCAGCCCTGTCCAACCTGGCCTTGGACACTTCCAGGGATCCAGGGGCAGCCACAGCTTCTCTGGGCACCCTGTGCCAGGGCCTCCCCACTCTCACAGGGAACAATTTCTTCCCAATATCCAATGCAAACCTACCCTCTGTCAGTTTCCCCCGTTTTTCTGTCACTCCAATTCCCCCCAAAGAGTCCATCTCCAACTCCAATTTTACTGTGTAAATATTGTGTCCTAAAAACACAGTTTACTTGTTAGAAGAGACATGTTCCTCTGTGTGGATCAGAGAAGTCCCATGTCCATTTAAGACCTCACCAGCCCAGTAGAGGTGAGAAGCCACCACACCCTAGCTGCAGACTGAAGCACTGGGCTGTCAGGACTCTTGAGTGTTTTATTTCAGTTATTCAGTAGTATGATTTAATGATGGTATTAAGTAACACATCTCAGCAAAGAAAGGAAACACTGTTTCTCTGTGTTCTAATTTCCACTAATATTTAAGGCAATTCCAGGTGTACAGGAAGCCAAGTCCTCCAGGGTAAGGATTTTTTTACGTGTTGTTCTAACAGAAGCCAAACATCATTCTGTGTCTGCACTGGATACCATTCTTGTGTGACACATTCAAATAACCGTCATTTCAGCTGCTGCAAGAAATTCATTAAGCTGCTAATCACAACCCTTCCCAAAACCTGCTGGAGCACACGGACCAAGACAGCAGAGTCTCAGAGGATTCAGCCTGTCCTAGCCTAGAGCCTGCTCTCCACACCCGAGTGAAAAGTTCATCCCAGCAGCCCCTGCATGCACAGGTAATTCCTCACCTGAACTCGTGTGCTGGTTGGCACTTGCTAACACAGAACAGCAGCTCTGGGGGCCAGGCCATCATCAAACCCATCCATCTGCACAACAACCACATTGACACCAAAATTTCTTCCTGGAAAGGGTGGTCAGGCCTTGGTGGGGCTGCTCAGGGAGGTTTGGAGTCCCCATCCCTGGAGGTGTCCAAGGAAGGCCTGGATGTGGCAGTCAGTGCTCTGGGCTGGTGACACAGTGGGGATTGGGCACACGTTGGACTTGATGATATCAGAGGTCTTTTCCAGCCTCAGTGAGTCTGGAATTTATCCTGCAGCCATCCCTACAAGCCTGAGGCTACACTGCAGAGGATATTGTACAGCTGTTGTGATAAACAACTGAGCAGCTTTACTCAAAAGCCTTCTCAACCGAGATGCCAAGTGCTTCACTCTCACCCTAAGGGCTGCAGTGATAGTACTTTCAAATTTTAAGAGGAAAAACAGTGGCCTTAAAGCCAGCTGAAAGTTGGAGAGAGCCACACAGCCCATTCTGTCACTACCAAACACTTCCTCTGCCTCTGGAGGGAAATCTGAGGAACAGTGGAAACGTGGTCAATTCAGATATGCTGGATCGACAACAAAAACAATCAAATTATGCTTCACGGAGTTTCTAATCTTCTTGATGATCAATAAATAAGCCTGCTCAGCTTTTCCCCCAATCCCCTACAATTTTCAGATCTATATTGGTCCTGAAAAATGCATGCGAACTGTTGCCTTTCCCTGGTCTTAAAACCAAAACACAGTTTATGGGGAAAAGGGGTTTTTACTTCAGTATTTATTTCAGGATTCTTGTGTACAGCACTTTGTCCAGGTGGAATCCTCTGAAAATGCATGTGCACAGTCACACTGAAATACACACACTTACAGGCCTTGCAAAATTAACATATTTATCAAAGATTCTCCAATGAGGGCTTGAGTGAACCTTCCCCCTGGATGGGTCTATCTTTTTATAAAAATATAAAAATATGTTTATAAAAATATGTTTTGGAGAGGACCTTGGTGTCTGGGGCTTCCAGGATGTTTGGTCTCCTGGTTTAATGGTGCCTTGAGTCTCAGCTAAGTTATCAGACTTGGAAAGTTACAAGTATGTAGGTTAAAAGCACTAAGAATATATAAAACTATAAAAGAGTATGTAAGAGGGGTATAAAAGAAAAGGCAAAAAATCATTCTGGCATCAGAACAAGGTCTGACTTCTCTTCCCTCTGGTCCTGGTGGCTCTTAGATTGGATTGTGTCTCCTCACACTGCTGAAATGTAACCCAGCAACATCCACAGCTGGCACCAGGATCAGACATCCAACTCCACAATCAGGAGGAGCATTTTGACCCAAAACTGCACTGACCATGTAACAGCCTCCAAGTACCAACCAGCAGTCACAAAACCATAACCAGTGAACCATCTCTTTACATGTTCCATCAATGACCTTCTCCATTTCTCTGGGGAAGTGATGTGGGAAACACCTCTACATTTAGCTGACTCTTCAGTTTCCTTTTAGGACAGTCCACTGCTACTAGATTTGAAGCAGGCATCTGCTAAAAGAAATCCTGCATGGTTCATGTCACACTGGCTGATCCTTTCTAGAGCTACAGAAGTAGGAAGTTTTTCATGAGCTGAAGGAAGATTTATCTTCCTGTTCTTGACACTGTGTTCAGAGGGAAAAATATGAAGTGTAAAGCTTCTAGACTGAAGATACAACAGACTTTTTATTAACTACTACTGGCAAAGGGACAGAAGATACAGAAAAAATGTCAAACCTCACATTTGTTCTTCAGTCTGGAAATTTATTCCAGTGAAATCTCACATTCCTAACATCACTGGCATAGTTCACCGTTCTTCTGC
Source organism: Vireo altiloquus (assembly GCA_013396875.1). Classification (NCBI taxonomy): domain Eukaryota; kingdom Metazoa; phylum Chordata; class Aves; order Passeriformes; family Vireonidae; genus Vireo; species Vireo altiloquus. The sequence goes on from VZRF01009594.1 coordinate 384,865, forward strand.
ATCCCTTTTGGCATTGTTTTTCAAAAATGTCTTACATGACAGGTTTCTCACGCTCATTTTCCCAGCTCACAGTATGACATATTTCACCTCAACAATATCCACTTTTCACCTGTTCAATATTTCACATCTTTTCCACTTTTCCAATGAAGGTGGGATCCCTTCTTCACAGGTCACACATGTGAGCACCAGGAACAACATACAGTCAGACACCCTGTGAGCCTTTGTTGAAAAAACTTCTAACACACCACAATCTTACACTTTTTATTATCTTTTTACCTTTATGACTTGTCTGTTCCCACTGGATGTAAGAATCAAGCAACCAGTCACATGACAACAGGCTGATATCAAGGGGAGAAACCACATTCAGAGAATCACAAAAGAATTTGGATTGGAAGGGATCTTAATGATCATCCAGTTGCAACCTCCTGCCATGGGCAGGGAACACTTCCCACTAGCTCAAGCTGCTCCAAGCCCCATCCATCCTGGCCTTGGACACTTCCAGGGATCCAAGGGCAGCCACAGCTTCCCTGGGCACCCTGTGCCAGGGCCTCACCACCCTCACAGGGAGGAATTTCTTCCCAATATCCCATCTGACCCTGTCTCCTGGCAGATCAAACCTCTTTCTCTCAAAACCACCAAGTAGTCATTGTTGAGATTAATCCTGTGGCCAGAGAGCCATTCTTGTCAATCATTAAAAAAACCACCTTAACCAATATTGTATGGACCCCTGCAACCCTTCAGACTGACTCAGTCTCCAGGTACAGCAAAACCCCTAAGCATAAACTCCATAATTAGAGGGTACACACATCTGTCATTATCACAGCCAGAGCTGACTGATAAACCAACATATTACACCTCAAACAATTTGAAGAAAACCAGTCAGTATTTAAAAACTTAAGAAAGTAAGTCTTGTTCCTGAAAGTGCTGGAAAATAGGCAGTTATAGGAAAAAAACATCAGTAAGGAACGCCCTGTCTGAAAGGCCCTTAGATCTCCTGCCTACTCACTGACTGGGGAGTTTCTGCTGGGATGTCCTTCTTCCAAATATGCTTGGACAAAAAATTCCAATAGACTGATATCCACATTTGTCGCACACCACATCCACTTTACAACCTCTTACACTGAAATACACTTAATTATTTAACCAAACGTAGTCATGACTGAAGTAGGGTGGGCATTTGGATGTCCCAATCCTGAAATTGTCCAGTAAAAATAAAATCCAGCTGGCAGCACTTGGAGCAGGCCAGTCAGAGCTGTGGTCAGCCAAGGGAGGAGCTCAGCACCAGCATTTCTCTGCTCCTACCCTTCCCATCTTACCTTTCACAGCTTTACACCCTCAGATCTGCCAGTGAGTAACAGCTCCTTAGTATTATTGCTGAAAATGTCAGTTCTGAAAATCTAACATTTCTTGAACTCTAGCTCAGCACTAACCTTGATGAGAGTCACACTTTAACCAGGGAGCAGGGGATGCCATCAGGGATCCCTCACACCTGGATTATGCTCCAAAATGCTTTGCAGGGCCTATTTTAGCCCAGGCAAAGGCTGAAGAGCATCTGCAGCGTGGTTGTGTCAGCATACCTTGAGATCAGAGAAAGGCTGGAACAGTACCAAGCAGCTGGAGAGAGAACCAACAAACTCAGCTCAGGTGTGACCATAACCACACCAGCTCCTATTTAACTTTCTGTGACACTTACATGAAAACAAACACTTTTGAGGAAAAAAACTGTATCAGGCTTTAAAAAAAAAAAATATTACACACATTTTTGTAGAGTATTAAAATCTTAGAAATAACTGATTTCTGTTCCAAGTTGTAAAAGGTAAATATTTAGACATAAAACAGTAAGAGAGTCAGTCCTTTATTTGGTGTGCCAAGTTCAACAGGACCTTCAACCATTCTCAGTTTTTCTTCCTAAGGATTAATTCCTTTAAAAACAGGTATCATAGTGCAGTTACTTGGAAGTTTAACACGATTAGAGCTTTAAATTTTACTCTCTCTTGCACTATGACTAGTATTGGGAACAGACTGCACATTTTCACAGAGTACTCAATTCAATCATTCATTTCAATTTATTCAAGTAAAGCATTCTGAAATTTAAGCTTTTTTCTGTTTTTACTTACTGGCTTAGAGCTTGATTTGAAAGGAAAAAAATCCACACAATCTGGAAGATACTATTTGAAGGAAATAACCTTCCCTCAGCACCCTGGCAGCTCAGATAGCTTTATATGCAGTTGTAATCTAGGATAACTGGTACTAGATTATAATCTAGCATGTTTAGTATTCATTCTGAAGTTTTCTTTTTCCTCTCTGAATCAAGAATCCCCCAGGAAATAGCCAAATCAGGTTCTAGAGCTCCTTTTGTTTCCTGCTCTGGAATTCCCTTCTCACACTAATCCTGAACAAGGAACTTGGCTGTCCCTCCCCTCCCTGTCCCTGTCACCACTCCTTGAACTGTCTCTTGCTGAGTTTATACTGCACTTACTCTAACTATACCCTGATCTCCAAAGGGGCTAAACTCAAGAGAGGAAGGTCCTACTGAACTGGGTTTAGTTCACTCAGCCATTAGGCCTCGGCCTCCCAATGAACTTCAATGCCACAACACCCCTTCCTGGATTTCACTTCTATTTGCAAATTGAATTCAGTATTCTATGAGCCATGTGCAGAGTCATCTTCTCTTCTATGAGGAGAGGCTGAGGGAGCTGGGGTTGTTTAGCTTGGAGAAGAGAAGGCTCAGAGGAGACCTCATCGCTCTCTACAACTACCTGAGAGGAGGTTGTAGGCAGGTGGGGGTTGGTCTCTTCTCCCAGGCAACTAGCAGCAAGACAAGAGGGCATGGCCTCAAGCTGTGCCAGGGGAGGTTTAGGTTAGATATTAGAAAGAAATTCTTTACAGAGAGGGTAATCCGCCATTGGAATGGGCTGCCCAGGGAAGTGGTGGATTCTCTGTCTCTGGAGGTTTTTAAGACAAGGCTGGACGTGGCACTTAGTGCCATGGTCTAGCAGCTGTGGTGGTAGTGGATCAAGGGTTGGACTTGATGATCTCAGAGGTCCTTTCCAACCTTTATGATTCTATGATTCTATGATTCTATGATTCGAATCACACCTGATCTAAGCTGACAACAAATCCAACCTCAGGGACTGATGTTCAGAGCTGCAATGAAAGCACATTCAAGTTCAAGTTGTCAGCCTTGCAGACAACCAAGAGATAAGGTATGACTTGGTATCCATCAGATCATCTGTTACAGGCACCAAAACCCCATTTAAAATCTCAAGGTGCTGTGGGCTCCCACCACAAGCCAGACATAAAGCAACAATTAAGGTACTAAATCCAAAATGAGAAAGTATTTCCCATGACAAAAGGCATACAGACAGACAGAATAAACTGCTAAGAAGTGCTGAGCAGTAGAATCCACAGGGAAAAGTAATCCTGCCTGAAAGCAGAGAGCCACAGCCAAGAGGTCACCAATAACAGGTCACTTGAGAGGGGCTGTGGGATCCCTACTCTGGGACACAGCCACACTCGACTGGATGTGGTGATGACCAACCTGACTAACAGGCCCTGCTTTTGCCAGGGGGTTGTATTGGATGGTTGCTGGAAGTATTTTCCAACCCCAACTATCCTATGGGGTTATCTCACTATCCAAGATCTTCATCCTTAGTTTGGCTGTGTAGACAGTGACAGCCAAGGAAAGCCAACAGCAAGCAACACTAACCAGCCAATAAACCACTGCCACAACAAAGAGGTGAAGAAAGGTGAACATGACCTCCTGTCCACACACCTTTTACAATCCACGTGGCCAAATATCCACCTGTGAGCATCCTCCTTACCCACAAAAGAAACATCAAAAGGCTTTTTGGGGACAACAGTGACCATCAGATTTATACAAAGCAGAATCTATTTGTCTGAACTGTGCAGAAGCAGCAACAAGGGAACCGGGCCCTCAGACACCTAGGATGTTATAAAGAATATCCAGCAAGTCTGCTTAAAAATGGGGAATTTCCTCTATAAAATCCTGATATAGCCACATATTTAAGTAAAAAAGAACACTTAGAATAGAGTTCTAAATGGTGCAGATTAGCTGCCAGCCTGCAAATTCATGAGGATCAGATAGAGATTAAACATGAGTGTTATTAAGGGAACAGTTCCAGCTATTCACAGAACACCTGAAAGCACATTGGTGGACTAATTTCAAAATTATTACCAAACACTTTATCAGTTAATACTGATGGGAATGTGAGCTCCTTTGTAAATGCCTGCTATGATTAAAACTGAGTAGTCTGCAGCACTTCCACAGAGCCAGCGTTGCAAATATTTTGTACACATTAACTAGAAGTCTATCGCGTGCAAAGCACAATCACAACCAATTAAAAGACTATTAAAGATGGCAAATTAATAGAAAATATGAAGCTGAAACTTCACATACCAATTACATGCTTCAGAAACCGAATAGGGTAACAATTAACCTGTATTTACACTGTGCTTTCTACCCATACAATGTATCAGCTTAGAAGAAAACACACCCTCAGACTGTGTGTGTGGGACAGAAACTATGAATTAGGTAAAAAATGAGGGAGAAGAAACATAGTTCATATCATCATAGAATCATGGAATGGTTTGGGTTGAAAAAACCTTAAAGCTCATCCAGTTGCAATCCCCCTGTCATGGGCAGGGACATCTCCCACTAGCCCAGCTTGCTCCAAGCTCTGTCCAACCTGGCCTTGGACACTTCCAGGGATCCAGGGGCAGCCACAGCTTCCCTGGGCACCCTGTGCCAGGGCCACCCCACCCTCACAGGGAACAATTCCTTCCCAATAGCCCATCTAAACCTACTCTGCCAGCTTTAAAACCATGTGTCCCTTGACTCTTATGGAGCATGGATCAATATCTTGTTGATCTGTGTTCTATGAGAGAAAGAAACCATCCCATCAACCACTCCTGGGCAGCAGTGTGGCTGAGAAGTAAGACAGGAATCAGATTCATGTCAGGGCATGATCACATCAGGGATCCCTGGATCCTGAGCTGGGTTTTGATAAGCAGTGTTTAAAAGCAGCTGCATCATTACAACCCTGGCCGCCAGCAATGACTTTGTGTCATTCCAACTCCAGTTACAACTGAAGTGACACCCACTGAAAATTAAACATGTGATAACCACTCTGACAATCCCAATTTAACAGTGTTTGCACCTGTCTCCCTGCCGTCCTATTTTCCTACTTTATTTACAGAAGGAAATGAAGAGATTAATATTCAAATGTTTTAATCAATTATATCAATATGGCCCCACTATGGCCAAGAAAACAATTTAACTATAATAAAACCAGAAAATTAATATTAAGACACGAATTTTACATTCGGATAGGTAAACTCTCACTGAGTGTCACTGAGCAACAATGGAGAAGTTACTAATGCAATAAAACTATCTGTAAACACATGAGTGACAAATGTTCCCCACACTCAAGACTGTGCCAAGTTCTACATTTAAAATACTGAGAAATCCAAGGTTTGTCACTCTATAAAGAGCAGTTAGCAAAGAGATACAACCTCAGTGCTGCCCTAGAGCACTCCCAGCCAGGAGGGAAAGATGTATAATTAATTCAAGACCACAGATTCAAAGATGTCCCAAAGCAGCCAATAAAACTGAGGAATGCAGAGAAATCCAAGGCACTGGTGCAGTATAACAGCCCCAACATTTGGTAACACTAAAGAGCTTTTCCCAGCTTGATTGTCCCTCTCAGTCACACCACAGTAGAGGTTTTCATTTTCCTGATAACTAGTCTCAAACTCCCATTTTCCCATAAACTTAACAGCATTTCTCTTCAACATTAAAAAAAAAATCTTCCCTTGAAAAGCAAGTAACAACACCTAATGCTGTGATTATGGAATGTCTGGAAGGCTGCTGGAGAGATGACATCTGACTGAGGGAAAAAATAATACTGGCATTTCTGAAACCCATGGGCTTGGAATCACATGGCCTTTTACAGCTTCTTGGCTGTAATTATTCTCTTAAGAAAGTGTTTTGCCTTGAGCTATGGAATCTTCCAGCTAACAGCCGATCACAATTCCCTGGCCCTGAGATGGATCAATCCACGGAGTTGGGCAGCATTTCCAATCTGGCCGTCAAGCTGCTCCTCCTGGCGGGGAGACACTGTAGTGTGACCTCACACAAACCATCTGCTGTGCACCTGGACACCTCTGGAAGGCCTCTGTGAATCCAATGCTAACAGAAATGTCTGAAGGCAGATAAACCTCCTGGTTTAGATGTCAAGGGCATGAGGGAAAAATAAAGTACCAAATTAAACTGTTGATCAAACTCCAGGCTGTTTTACCACAGTGTTGGGAACAACCATGTACTTCTAGACAGGACAAAAAGATGTGGTGGTGTTTCTCTGTGTATTTATAGCAGAAAGTATAGCAACATATAAGCACCCTAAGTCCAGGTACATTCTATTGAGCTGAGGCTCAAATTTCAGTTTATTCTAAAAAGGTCTGTACTCTGTGCATCAGTGGCCTTTTCACATCACCTCCCAGATCACTCCATTCCTGTCTATAACCTTCAGTCCTCAGTGTCAGTGCCTCATTCTCAGTTCTGTATTCCACCCTCCCGGACATCTCCTCAGCTACAAAAACTGGAATATATAGAAATACATGGCATTTCCAGAGAACTATCTATATCATCAGTTGCCTCCAAGGAGTCCAGAATTCACCTGCTCAAACTCATCACACGTCAAACCCAGGCTATTCCTAAATTACAAAGCTTAGATTTTTTTTTAATTTTGAAGGATTAATTAGAAAAATTTCCAGGTTTTGGTATATACACACACACACACAAAAGCAAACACTGCCCACTGCTCCAATGCATCAGGCAGTAAGATTATTTTAATCATTAAAGCTCAAATCCTAGAACTTAGCCTTTCACACCATCTATATCTCATCCCAAGTAGTATTAAAATATGTTACAACCTTAATGCCTTGCACCAGGAATAGAAACAAAACCCAAAACTGTTACAGGAACAGCAACTTTTCACTGCTGACATGGGTTAATAGATCAGGCAAACACTTGACCTCAAATATGCCAAAGACCTTTGCCAACAATTCACATAAAAAGGAAAACAGCCATTAAAAAGCTATCATTTAGCCCTGTGAAGCAACAATATTAAGCAGAACTCTGGGGGAGTGAGTAGAATTGTGATTTTATCTGCCACTTGTTAAATTTTATGTCAAGTTTCTCATATTATGAAGCATGCTACTGTATACTCTGTGTGTGAGTTTCAAAATGAAGTTCTTGATTTCTTAAATTAACCTTGGACTTCAGAATTTATCACCAGCTGGGAAGGAGAAAAGCCAAAGTTCCTTTCTAAAATTCATTTCAGTGTTGTATCAGATCAGAACAAGAGAGATAAAGGACTGAAAACTCTTGGGAGCAAGTAAAAGTAAAGCTTCAAATTCCAGAAAATTTGAATCTGTCACAGCAACTAAATTATACAAACAATTCATGATATGTGTTGCGTTAGGATATTTTTTATGAGATTTAATTTTTAATTTTTCCTTGCCCTGCTCTGCTGGCACATTTTTTTGAGGCTAACCACTCTCTTGCTGTGTCCCTGAAGTAACAGCTGCCAAAAGCAAGACCTGAGCACTCCAATCAATTAGGTGAAGTTTAATCATTTCAGTACCTCTGTTGTGGCCTTTAAACTTGCTGTACATTTTAACAAAAATTCTATGAACATCCGTGCACTACAATTCAGAATCTTTTACCTCTTCACGAATGCTGTGACCAGTTCTGCCAGAGGTACATGCAGGATTCCAGGTTCCTTCCAAGACAGTCTAAAACCAAAGGTGTGTTGAAATAACTATACTACACCCTGAACTTCAGCGCCTGAGGAGCCAGCACAGATATGCTTCCACTTCACTGGGAAACCAACATGGGTTTGTTATTTTTCACCCCACCAGCAAAAGACCATGAAAACCTGCTCATCGCCTTCTCGGACTGCTGCTTTGGTACAGTGCTAAAAGATGCTTCTAAGCCAGTTTTAAGAAACATTGTAAAAGTTGAAGCCAAATAACACTGAAATGCAGATGTATGTACAGGCTACCAGGATGACATCAAGTGAGCCACTTGCCCTGCTCTTCAGCCCAGGAAGATTTGCCCTGCTCTTCAGCCCAGGAAGATCAGCCCAGGATTTTACTATATGTCCATCCCATATAGTAAAAGAAATGGCAATAAGCAGCAGCATTCTATTGCATTTATACTGTAGGAGAAATTCTGAGATGTCAGACCAGCACTTATGCCTGGGTGCTCAGCTTTTCCAGAGCTATGTTAGAGAGCCACAAGGATTTCTCCCCCACTTGGCAGTGAAGCCACGACCAACAGTGATAAAATTTTCTTGATGAGAACAAAAAGACAGCTTGGTTACTAATAAACAGAAAATAAACTCCCCCGCAACACTTGAGAGACAGAAAGACTTAAGCCATTTTATGTCTGATCGACTTAAAAGCTGCAATAAATATATAAAAGCAAAACTGTGAATTTGGCAAGCAGGCAGCTCTCACCTAAAGCTGGGCAACAGCAAAGAACAATTTGTGTTTCAAGGACTCCCTCACAAGTATGACTGTCCATTTGGTAAACAGCACTACAGGAGCAACACTTAACACAGTTTAACCCAATAATTACACAAAACAGTTCAACATTATTCCCAAGAGGTGAAGAGTAAAGAATGATTAGGTTTTAATTAGTTAGCAGAACACTACTGCTAACTCTCCACTGTCAGCAAGAGAGCTTCAGGATCCAGAAGTGGGGGGAAGGCAGACAGGGGTAATTCCTAAAATATTTCTCCACCACAACAAGTCTAAACAGCTCCACAATATTGAATGTTGCTTGTTCCTCTGAACATAAAGAATTTAAGGTCAACTTTGAAGGCCAGTTATTTGCATCAACAGAAAAAACCAAGCCAAAGCAAGCTGAGGCTCAACAGCATCTCTTCTCCAATCTCTTTACTCTCTGTCTGCATCATTATTAAAATGCTGACCTATTCAGAAAAAAAAAAAAGAAAGTAAAAGGTATTTAGGGGGAAAAAAGTGGAAGAAATTCCTTTACTCCCATGCTTCTTTCATGCATGTTCCTAGAGCTGGTGGTCAGTAAGAGGAGATCCAGTGCTCCTTCTAAGAAAAATACAACTGAGCAATTGCAGACTGAAGTCTCATTTTTAAAGCTCCTTTCCCTCCCCCCATTATACTCTTTTTGTAAGCAAGGGAGAGAGTTAAAAGAAAGATGAAGAAATTCACTTCACCCAACATCTATTTCACATATACGACTGATGGCTTTCCTGTAGCTTGTATTTCTATTCAATGATAGCAGAGCACTGAAAATGGCATTCCTCTTCAATCACCCAAGATGCCCAACCAAGTCTTTATACTCAACCCATTACCACGCATCACTCTTAAAACACAAAGCATCACTGATGAAGGGAGACCCATACAATTTATTTTGCTGGCACCTGCATATTATTTCACCTCTAAGACGTGACAGGCAGTGCTTTTCTTGGCAGCTGCAGCAAGGCTGGTGCTTCAAAGCTTTGAAGCCAAAGGTCAACAATTTTAGCCACTGATGAAGTGAAAAAATACCTCCAATGCAAAGTCTGTGTTCCTCTATTATTACAAAGTTGAAGGCAGACAATAATAAGGCAGTTATTAAACACTGCGAGTGACAATTCATGGGGCAGTGGGGTTTAAAGATGCTCTCAGTTTGTTTGTCTAAAAAACACTGCTAAAAGACACTGTAACAGAGTCACACCCAGCCACAAACTTGTATCTGACACTGCGGCTCATGCTGTCCAGTGAAAATTCCTCCCATCTCCAGACAACTGATAAAGTTAATCCTTCCAACAAATATGTATTTTTAAGCAAAATATACTGCTTATCCATATCTGCTGCTGTCACAGCCAGCGCCTCTGTCTTCGCTGACAGCTGAATGTCAGCTCTGAGCTTGACATGATGTATAAGAAAGTCAAATTATCTCATTACACAAGTTTTTAATGGAAACACAGATGAATACAAATCAGAGCACCTCTGCAGGGAACTCCTATGACAAATCGAGTCTTTGTTACTAAATGAATGACACTTGATTAAGGAATTCTCCCAGAGCAAAAATAATTTCACCCGCACACCAGTCACGTTTTTTTCAAACGCAAGCAATTCCCTTTAATCCTTAAAAGCCCATGTACACTGCACAGTTATCACATAGAGCTACAACCACTTCCAAACAGGGCTGGATTATGAATTATCATACTGGAAATCATCTTTCTCCACTAGCCGTCCTCTGGATTTCTGTGGAATTAGGTGCTTTATCCAATTATTTTCCACAGAAGAAGGTCTGAAAAGCAACAAAAATCCCAAGAATAATATTGCTCAGCGCTTGCTTCATATACACACGGTGCCCTAAGGTAGGTGCAAGGAAGGCAAGTGATCCAGAAAAGCTACTGCAGAGTGTAAAACGTGGCAAGAAACAGGTGCTAAATTCGTACGGGAAGCAGTGGGAGCGATGTGGAGGGAGGAAGCACATCCTCAGCTCCCGGCACAGCGTCCTTCTGCACCTGCTGCCCTGTGGGAAACGACATTTTCCCGGGAGCAGCCGGGTGGCTCCCAGCCCCAGTTCGCGATCATCACGCCTCGCCAGCACCGCTCGGCACAGGCTCCGGGACAGACAAAAGACCGGGAACGCCGAGCTATAAATCACACCCAGGATCGTATTGTGCAGAGGGGCGATCCGCAGAGCCAGCGAGAGTAGCTCAGGGCCGTGTCCGTGAGCTGTCCCTTGTAGGGAATGGCAGTGGCGGTGCCGGGGTGGTGCTGCGGTACTGCGACTGCGATGGAGCCGTGTGTGCTACCTCTGCCTGCGGCTCCCAGACGTGCGACTGCACACATGCACTTACATACAGATCCGTAAGTGCATAAATAGGGACACAGCTGCGTAGATATAGGTATGCGTATACAGATGCATGCCCCGGCTACTCTGGACTCGGCAGCTCCATGCCGGCCCTGGGGGCGGCTCTGTGCCCCGCGGCCCTGCAGCACGGCCAGGCTGGGGGCAGCCGGGGCTCCGGGCTGCCATGGGGCCGCCGGGCACGGCTCCTCCCGGACACCCCGGCCCCCGCCCCGCCGGAACAGCCCGGCAGCCTCCCCGCCCGGGATCAGCCCCGCTCGGGCACCGCGCACAGGCACCCGCAGCTCCGCATCAGCCCCGGCCCCACAGGGAGGGAGAAGCCCGGCGACGTCGCCCGCCCCAGTCCCGCGCTCACCGCCCGCCGGTGCCGCCTCCGTCTGTGGCCGGCGGAGCCGCCGCAGCCCCCGCAGCACAATATGGCGAGCGGCGGCTCCGCAATGGAGCTCGGGAAATAGAGGGGAGTTACATATTCATGGCCGGGGCTGGGCAGGGGGAGCTCGGACGGGGCCGCCGCGCCCGGGCCGCCCCACACTCTCCTCCGCTAGCTGCTTTCCCCGCCCTGCCCACACCTCTGGCCCCGCCGCCGCCAAGCGCTCCACATCCCGTTCCCGGGATGTGGCACCGCGCCCTAAGGGGCTCACTCCGCACCACGACCCCTCTCCATTGACCGCCCTCTCCGGGCGGGGGAGGCTGAGCTACGCCAGGCGAGGTTCAGGTCGCACATCAGGAGGAATTATTTACCGGAAAGGGTGATTAGAAATTGGAATGGGCCGCCCAGGGAGGCGGTGGAATCACCGTCCCTTGGTGGTGTTTAAGGATAGGCTGGCTGTGGCACTTGGTGCGATGGCCTGGTTGACAGGGTGGTGTTGGGCATAGGTTGGCCTCGATGATGCCAGAGGTGTTTTCCAGCCCCAGTGACTCTGTGGTTCCCGCAGTCAGCCCCGGAGCTCAGAGCCGGAGGGCGAGCGGGTGGCGGTGCCCCGGCCGGAGCGGAGCCGGTCCGAGCAGCCCCCACTGCCCCTGGGCCAGATGAGGCCGCGGGCTGCAGGCGCTGGGCTATTGCTGCCTCACTGCCCGCTCTGCGGCCAGGAGCGGCTGTGCCACTGGGCAGCCCCGTTGGATGACAGCGTGGCGTTAGGAAGGCCTCTGCTGGGCTCTGCTCCCTGACCGCCTGGGCTCTTGGACTCCGCTCCAGAGGGACGTGCCCGGAGTCCGAAGGCTGTGGGAAGCAGCTGAACCCAGGCAGGCAGGGCAGCGTGGCAGCGAGCCCAGCGCCATCCCCATACCCCTCAGACAAGGGACAGAAGCTGTAGTGTTTCTGTTTACGATACAAAAATACACATTTAGGTGTTCTCGAGCATCTCCAGCCCGCTCTGCGGTCCTAACATGAGATAAACATTTGTCTTCCCATGTCTGCGTTTTAACGTTTGGTAAATGAACATTGTTTTTATGAGCTTTGAGTCTTCAGAGGTGCCTTTACTGGTCTTGGTATTAATGGTTTTATAGCGATAGCAAGGCAGTGCACTTAGTGTAATTAAATCTGGTGTGAGTAAAAAGTGAACAGGGATCAGACATGAGTCTGAATTAATACTTCAGTCTTTAATCATGCAGCAACATAATTAGGATTATTTGATATGGAGTATTTAAGGCAATTCAGTATGAAGTATTCTAAGTTTTTCTCGAGTGTTATAGTTAGTGTTCTCATAATCAGAATATTTTAAAAGTCTTGGTTTGGACTTTCATGTCTCCTTGCAAAATTTCACATATTTTTGAGAATTTCTAGCCTAAGTCAGGTTATTCCTAAGTAATTATTTTTATGGAGTAGCTTTCACTCCCTCACACTCCTTATGACCTAAACTGCATATATATAATTGATCCTTACATGACGTTGATAAGTTAGTCAGGGATAACATCTCTGTTTTTCAAGTGTGATCAAATGTCTCAGATAAATCTCAGAGGGAGCCAGCTGTGGACAGGATTTAACAGTCCTTTTCTTGTCCTTGATTTGATTTCTTAAAGAATTCTTTTTCTGAAGTGGGTTGTGTTGAGCTATTTCAATGTTAAAGTTCAAAACTGGTACAGAATAGAATAGGAGATTCTGATACATTCCTCTCTTTAGAATGACACTAGTCAGAACTAATGACTGAAATTTTCTTGAAGTTTCAGCTGTTCATCAGTGCCAAGGAAAGGAAGATGTTGTCTGTCAAATTATTGCGGTACCAGAAGTGCCCTTTGGTAAAAATTGCTTCACTTGTTAATTGCCTGCAGCACTGAGGTGAGTGGAGAAGTTCTGATACTAATGTACCACTGTTAGTAAAATTTGTTCCATGTAAGAAAAGTTTAATGCTGCAAAAATAATATTTGCAAAATGAGAACATGCAGTTGTCAGGAAGGCAGATCTCCAATGGCAGATGGAGTGCAAGGTGAGTTGGAATCACAGAATCATGGAATGGTTTGGGTTGGAAGGGACCTTAAATTTATCTTGTTCCACCCCCTGCCATGGCCAGGGACACCTTCCACTAGCCCAGGTGGCTCCAAGCCCCATCCAGCCTGGCCTTGGACACTTCCAGGGATCCAGGGGCAGCCACAGCTTCTCTGGGCACCCTGGGCCTGGGCCTCCCCACTCTCAGAGGAAAGAATCTGGTAAAATGCAAAAATATACACTGGCATGTAAATTAACAAACTATAAACATTTCTAGGAACCTTTTGCTGAAAGAGACGCAAAAAGAAATTCAACAAGCCTAAGATGCGCTAATAGTGTCCAGCTTACCATATTTCTAAAAATATTTACTTGATTTTGTTTTATATTTCCTGTATGATTTAATAGTCGCACCATGAATCTCATCTGTAATGTGGTGTTGCTGCTTTTAAGGATGTGAGAAAAGGCCACGAAGTACTTTCCAGGTGCAGGCTGTCCTCCTGCCAAGACATCAACATGAGGGTTTCGTGTTCAGGGATCAGCTGTGGCACACGTGCAGAGCTGTTCTCCCCAGCAAGAGCCCTGCTCGGGGCAGGGACTCTGCTGTCATGGCCAGGGGATCTGGCCGTGCGCCTCTTGCTCAGCACCCCCTAGATACATGCAGATACTGTGTCCAGTTTGGGGCTCTCACTCCAGGAAAGGCGTTGACAGACTTGAGGAAGGGAAGGCAAGGGAGGCCCCCAGGATGGCTGGGACTGGAGAACTTTCTCTGAGAAGAAAGGCCAGGGGAGCAGGGCCTAGGGCAGGCAAGGCTTTGGGGACCCTACACATCCAGCCCCTTCCTGTGAGGTTATTGAGCCAGGCTTCTCTTAGCCAATGTGAGAGGTGACAAGATGCCAAAACAAGAAAGGTTTGGATGAATACAGGGAAAACCTGTTCCCCATGGGGACACTCAACAGAGGCACAGTTGCCCAGCAAAGTTGTGCCATCTCCAGCGTTGGAGGTTTTCCAAACTCAGGCAGTTCAAGCCCTGAGTGGCCTGGTGTGACCCCAGAGCTGACCTACTTTGAGCTGGAACTTGGACAGGGACCTCCTGAGGGCCCCTCCAGCTCAAGTTATGCCATCATCCTGTGATTCTGTACTCCAGTACAGACAAGAATGCCTGGGAGATGGATAATATTGCATTTCAATACAATACAATGCTCTGTGTTGGGAGCATTTTTGTTCTCTGCAGCAGGTAGCAAAACCATGCAGCATGAGAGATGAGAGAGCTTTCATCAGCTCCTGCTTTCCACTGTTCCTGCTGTAATGGAAACATTTCTTCTGCTCCTTGCAGCAGCAAAATAATAGTAAAGAAAATTACTCCAGTCAACTGAGACATGTTGTTTCCACGTCATCCTTCCAGATAAAATATTTATTACCTGTTAAAGTGATTGACAATCATCCATTCACTTCCTTTTAGAAACCAGCATATGGAGGGAAGGAAGAGAAAATACTCATGTTTTAAAAATCTGGAGGCAGGGAACTGTAAATAGGAGGCAAAAGGTGGGAAAAATCAGGAGAAAATGTCCATGTTGGTGCATTACTCCACTGTAGTACATTACAGTAAAGAAAGATGAGGGTATAAATAAATGATAGCAAAGGAAAACCAAATGGGTATTGGTAGGATGAGGTAAGGTCTGCCCTAGCAGTAGTAAAATAATCCTTTTCCCATGCTGAGTGTCCCTGTCAGACAGAGCAGGAGGGATTTCTGAGGCATTTACCCTTTGTGCAGGGTACAAAGTGTGTGCAGAGCAGCTTTTCTCAGGATCAACTCAGGTACAATGGGGCAGGAGGAAAAGGCACTGAGGTTGTTCTTCTGAACAAACACTGGCTCAGGACTGATGGCTTTGCTACAGTTTAAGATTTAGATTCTTTAAAAATAAAGGAGAGCAAGCAAGCTGCGTGATCTTTAATGAAAAATGTTTGATATTGTGAATGGGAAAGAAGGGAAATTAAACAAGATTGCTCAGCACAGATTGGTATTGTGGTTGTAACTGTGATGTGCCTCTTCCTCCTGCCAGAGCTGTAGTAGTCTGGTGAGAATGCCCAGTGGCAATCAAGGCGAAAAACCCTTTTCTGGATCATAAGAGAGCTGCAAGATAATACCCCAGTGATATATCTGCAGAACTTTGCAGATTGTGCCTTAATTTGAGGCTTGTAGACAAAATAAGTGAGAGGGAGAGAGTTAGAGCAGATTAACTACTCACAGAGGTAACATGAATAAATGGAAATTGTAACAATCCGTGTTAGTCAAGGATCAAAACATACAAATTAGGGATTCTATCACTCTGAAAAAGAAGTTTGGCATGAGACATTACAGGCTTTTCAGTATTCAGGCCCTGCCATTATACTTGCTTTCAAAAAAGTCACTTAAAACCAGTATGTAGCCAGCATTTGGACAGTCAGTGCTGACCCTAGAGGGAAAGATCCTGCTCAAAACAGTGGCTGGTAAATCCAGAATGAGATGGGAGTGGCAGAGATAGGAGCAGGTAGTAAAAGAGTGGATCTCGTTGAGGAAGGGTAAAAGACTTATTTTTACCCCTCCAGTGCATCCCAAAAATGTCAATTGATCTCAATAGAGCTTTAATAGAGAAATGCACCGCTCAGGCAGTGAGCACGCAGAGGCATCAAATCTTCCACCTTTGATGGGAACAGTGACAGGCAAAGTTCTTTAATGCAAATTGCTTATAAGAAGGCAGGGAAAACGTATCTCAAATATCTCAACTTTAAACTTGCAATATAGCCCAAAATCTGTGGCAGCTTCAGAGGCAGGAAGCATTCCAGGGTAGGCACACAAGCTGAACAATCCCACAACCACAGCTGGGGAACAACAGCAGGACAGTGCTACCAGTGATTGGTAATAACTCAGAAGTGTTTTCATAGCAGCATTCAGCTGCAGGGTTCAGAATGTGATTGTATCAGCAAAGAAAAACAGAGATCAAAACTGGCCAAGAATTTGAGGAGTAGCTGCAAGATAATATTATCCGCTTCATAAAGGGAAGTTTCAGCCAGTGATCAAAGGGTTTTGCCAGTTTAATAGGATAGTTCCAAGTAGCACACCCTCAAATCACAGAAATGGCCATGCTACTGAAAAAGTATCTGAAATTCACGTTCTTCAATATTTCATGAGGCAAAACACCAAACTCACTTAGACTGAAAAAAAAAGCATTTACAAAATCTATAGCCTTAGGGCTTATGCTCAGAAATTCTCAATGTTTCCAGAGTATTGGCTCTTTGAGAAGACATTATGTCTCCTTAGCTTTGGAAATGTCTTGAAGGCACATTAAGACATTTGACTGAAATAGAAGAGGTAGGTAATTAATGGCATCGTTTGTAAACACATGCTTAATTGGACTTTTGGAGAGGAGTAGCATGCACTTAATGGCTGGTATTAATTCTACATTTGATATTTGAGACAGTGTTTTAACAGGTGTAAGGTGACTGAGCATGTAATAATTTAATCAGATAATTAGCTTATTACTAATATTTTCATTTGTTGGGATTTTTATTTTAGGCTTTACCTTTATCCCTTCAGTGCAGTAAGATAATTAATTCCACTTACCTAAAATATGTTGTTCAGCTACTACAAAACCAAAGGTCGTAATTGTTTCTGCTTGCATGTGCTGCCAGAGAAAACCAGAGCTGAGGAGAGAGTGGCTGATTGTCTGTCCATAGTGCCACCTTTGTGCCAGTGTTCAGAGCCACCCACATCCTCTGACACAGATGGGAGTACACAGATATGAATTATGGCCTATGTTCCATAGGATGGGAGTCGCACACCAAACACGTGTCTGTCTTCTCCCTGTGGGGTGCTGTGTGTATGGCCTGTCCCCTACAGCAATGGATATTCCAAATTCAGACTGCAAAAAATAAGCTAATTGTGGAGGTGGATAAGCCTCCTTGTCAGGATGTCACCAGCGCCCCTTGGGAGGTTAGTCCCTGAAACCAACATTTAGCTTAGAGTGACACAAAAGGCCTCTCCCAGGATCCTTTGTTACATTATTCAAATATACCCTAGTTCTGTTTCCCTGGTTGGCCCATTGGCTCTCCACCCCTTCTTGCCCATATATGTTCCTGCCCTAAAATGTTCTCCCATCCCTGCCTCCTCATTGGCCTGTTCTCCCTAAGCCACACCCTCACTGCTTCCCTATTGGCTCCCTGGCCCCAGTCCTGCCTATGCACCACCCCCTGGCCCTCCAACGATTGGTCCCTGATGCTCTCTCCGCCCCTACCGCCCCCATACTTAAACCTGGTCCCATCATTGTCCTTGGCCCTTGTTCCTGGAGTCTTTCACACTTGCCTGCAGTAAACCTCTCCATGGAACTCCAAACACTCTTTCCTGCTCTTTGTAGTTGGCACTTGCTCTAGCTATCCACTTTGTGTGTTGTGTGACACCTGCCGGAGCGGCTTCTTCAGAGATGCTTCTGGGAAGGTTGTGGCACTTTACCACCAACCACATGCCACAACAGCTAATTTCTTCCATTCCCAGAAATCCAGGACCTGGAGATAAAGGCAGAAGAGTGGGAACTCATTATTAGGGGAAAGCAAGACTCATTATTAGGGGAAAGCAAGAAAATGTTGCTTCTGTGCTCTGCAGAGGGCATAGTGAATAAGACAGAACCCAGCTTAGGTGTCAAACTGCAGCTTGTTTTCCTTGTAACTCTTTGTTTACTAGTTTTATTATAGTAAGTGAATTGAGGGGAAAAAAATCTTGTTTTTTACCTTGCTTCCTCAAAAGATTTTGTACATCCTTTCAGAAGGGTATAAGTAGTGTCAGGGCAAAGAAAGCAGAATGCTCCAGCTCTGGTGCCTAGCAGAGGTAGTTTGAACTGAAAGAGGGACACAGTTAAACCCTTTTTACAACTTTTTGTCGTTCAGCAAACAATCAAGGTCCTGCTCTCTGAAGTAAGGAAACAAGGATGATTAAAGCCTGCCAAATGAAGGGAAGTTCTATGTACAATGTTTTGAAGTGGTTTTTAAAGAAGTAACTACGTAGAAAGTGTTGCAAAGATACAGTCAAAGACTTAGGAGGCCTGGAAGGTGTTTGTGGGATTAACTACCGGCTGAGACTAACCCACAGTAAAGTTGTCTCCTGCACTGATGAACTTTTCATTTGTGGTGAAAAAATTGTGCTGTGCCCTAGGAAACATTTAGCACTGCCGTTCTCATCCTAGGGCTGTGGGCAGTATTTTAATATGTGCAATATTTTAGGTGTGTGACGCAAGACAGCACAGCAGCAAGATTAGAAATAGGAGAATATTGGGAGGGAGAAGCAATACCTGCACACAACTTCTTGGGATCCAGCTAGGAGCTGGAGGCTGAGTGTAGATGGAAACAGTGCCGCTGAGTGCTTCAGTATTGAGGCTTGACTTGTAGTTGATTTATACATGTACTGATATCTAATTAGGTGCAATTAACAGCCTGTACACAACAGCTGCCTAGGTGATACTTAAGATAATTATCTGGTGCCCTCTCGTGGAGCATGAGACAGATACAATCAGACACTTTTTTTTCTACTGTAGTGCTTTGGTTCACTCATTTACCTCTGTGAGATAAAGGATTTGGAGAAAAGCAAAGCAGGCCCAAAACTTCAAATATAAGAAAGTTTTATTAACAGAACNATGTCACAGTGGATCAGCCGCCCGGGAATGGAAATCACAGTGTGGAAGTCCCTTCCCTCGACTTACAGCTTTTCCTACAACTGTTTTCGAGGGTTCAGTCTTTAGCTAATTGGGTACCATTTTAAGGATGAGCTGTTCAGAAGCAAAGGTTCTCTTCATCTGCCTTCATCTTCATCTTCATGAGAATCATCTTCATCTCTGGGGGTAAGAATTTTCATCACTCATCTCTCTCTTCAAGCTTCTCATTAGATGCAGCTGCTTCAACATTTACTTATTTCAGCATAGGTGCCTTTGCTCACGATTGCAGTTTGAATGCTCCACCCTCCATGCTTTTCATGAAATGAAAATCACGCAAAAGGTAAATAAGTATGAGGATGACTTGGCCTGATGTGTTGAACTTTTCAAGTAGTGACCAAAATTTAAAAGCAATGGCCAAAAGTGTATTTTTAAAGAGACCAGGAGAAGGCAAAAAGAGAAGAGGGCAGAAGGAGAAAAAAAAAGGGAAAAAATACTGGGAAAAAATAATCAGGATACATTTTAGTAATTCTTGGCTTAAGCATCACTTACAGGAAATGAATGACTATTCCTTCTCTCTTTTTTTATCTTATTTTAGAAGATTTCCTGTAAAATTTATCTTATTTTAATAGATTTCCTATTTGTTCCTACAAAACAAGATTTTACCTTGTTTTGTAGCTGGTCAAAGCCTGCAATCCCCAACCTGACTGTTTCCCCGAGTGGAGAAGCTCAGTGGATGATTGTGCCACACTTTCCAGAGGCTGCTTAAATTGTGCAAGACTATCCCTGAGCTGTGTGTTTCAAACATAACTTAGGGAGGTTTGCTTTTAATTCATCTGTTTTTTCCATTACTTGAACTTCAGCAGTGACCTCAAGAAATGATGGAAAATAGGTGTTTGCCAGGGTCCTCATTCCAAACCCACATGTGACTCGCCAAAGCAGCTGTGCCCCTTTCTTTGTAACAGAGCTCTGCTCTCTAAATGGTGGGACTTCCCTCACTCTGGTGCTCCACCCTGGATAGAACCTGGGGCTTGGGTTCTATAGATCTGAGCTCTGATTTATTTGGGGCTGCTAGACCATATTGCACACACATTTCAGCCCAGCATATTAAGTAGGTTTTGCAGTTGGAGTTTCTTTCCAAGATCACAGTTGCCAGCCTTATGAATTAGGGATCTACAGTGGACTTTGGTAGGTGCTGGAGGCAGTATTGTATTAGGGTAGAGGCCTAAAAAGGACATAATTTCTCTTTTGGGGTTCTATTTCCACTCTTCTCTGATTTTTTTCAGACCAAGGGATGGAAAAGTGAGATCGTGGCTGTATGTTGTTACTTGCTTCTAAAGTCCGTGGTTCTGCTCTTTGGCAAACTGCTGCCTTACAGACAGCAGCAGGAACACAGTTTAGAGAAATACAGCCTAGACCTATTCTCTGCAGCCTCACACATCTGCTTCAGATTTGCAGCAAGAGGAGAAATGAGATGTGTAATGCAGGTTCATGGACACAGCAGATGTCCATACACCAACACAAACACACACACACACTGAATACAGAAGACTTAAATCTTCTGGGATTCACTGAAATGAGGCACAGGGCTAGTGAGAAGTCCAGAACCATTTGTAATAATGGTTTCCACAGCACTTGTGAAGAACCTGGATTTGTGAAGTCCTGATTCTCCACAGGGTCTGTAATGAGGAGAGCTGTGTTGCTGAGTGTCTCTGTACAGTAAGACAAGAAAAGCAGTTCAGCCCTTATTTCTGCACTGTTTTTTGTTCCTCAGAAGAAATCTGTCAGAATTTGGATTTAGGAGTTAATGGCCTGGAAGCAATATCCCACAGAACTGAGTACTTATGTTAAAAGTTGTCAGAATTTACTGCTATCTTTAAAACAATCAGTAGAAATGCTAGAACCTATTTCAGGCAAAGAGGGAAAGATGGAACAAGCCAATCTTTCCAGACAAAGAATATGATGAGTATTAATGTACAGTCATTTTAGATTTCTCGCAGGACCTCTCTCCCTACAATATTTGTCTTGTGTAGTTAAAAATAGCAGCATTAATACATTCTGCTTCCATGACCCCCTTCATGGTAGCTGATTGGAAAGATCAATAATGTGCATCAGGTTGTGAGTCATTAGGAGTTTATTTTTCAGTGTTGATTATTACAATGTATGTGAGCAAGTGTGATCAAAACAGATTATTTACAATACACAGCAGTGTGATCTGTTGGGGCAGCACATTTCCAAAGCCATGGAAAGTGGTTTCAGAGAGAGCTGACAGATTACTAGAATGTTTATCATTGTTACAGCCTCAGTGGGAGTCTGGTTTAATCTAATTAACGTAACAGTGGGAGCACAATGACAATAAAAATTAGAAGCACCGAAGAACTCTATTACGTGGCTGGTGTGACTGGGAATGACAGACATTGCAATGAATGCACAACAGGAGGAAGCTCAAGGGTGACTACTGCTCAAAGAAGCCTTTTTTTTACTCGTGACATTAAGCTGAGATTTTTTTCCACACTTTCTGCTCTGAGCACCCACTTCAGGTATTCTGCATTGCTTTCTCTGATCTTACACGCCTCTGAACTGGCTAAGCTAGCAAGATAGCTCTGGTCAGAGAATCCCAGACTGGTTTGGGGTGGAAGGGACCTTAGAGCTAACCCAATCCCATCCCCTGCCATGAGCAGGGGCACCTTCCACTATCCCAGGAAGTTGCTCCAGGCCCTGTCCAACCTGGTCTTGGACACTTCCAGGGATGGAGCAGCCATAGCTTCTGTGGGCACCCTGTGTCAGGGCCTCACTGCCCCCATTGTAAACATTTTTTTCTTAAATTCAATCTAAATGTTTTTCCAGATGCCTCAAAAATCAGCATTTTGGTGATAATTTAGCAACAATAGAAAACACTACCTTGAAAAAACAAGTTAAAACTAGTCTACTTCAAACCTTGGAAGCAATTTGAATACTACTGCTTAGAAGGATTGCCAGGCATCTCTAGTAGTATGGTAAGGGGCAGTGGATGAAACTGTCAATAGATACCAAAGCTTTGACTACCATAAAAAAGTAGGCATTTTTGGGAACTTTGTTCCATACTTCTGTGTTCTTCAGAGAACAACCTGTTGTGTTCCAGGAACAGGTATGCTGAAGTAAATCTCACAGGAGGCAGTTTCAATTCATGAAACATGGTGGGTTCCTTGTCCCAGTGCTTTCAGTGGTTGATTTTGCAGAAGTCTGGTGAGTTGGGGGGGGAACCTAAATTCACAACACAAGTGGAGGAACAACTTTCACAAACTCCCAGGCCTGGCATGTATCCTGGTCCTGAACACCTCCAGCAGGAACAGAGAAAAAAATTGTCTGTGTCTAAACAAGTCAGGGATACAGAGTTGTTGGACAATGAAACTGTAGAGTACACGTGGGATTCCACAAAGTAACCAAACCCAGATTTTTAATGTCCTTTCTTGTGAAATAAATGACAGTAGTATAGTGTAGCCATTGATCAGAGAAGACTCAAACAGGCCACCCTGCAGAAGGATTTGTCAAAGGCACCTGCAGACCATGAATAGTCACTATCTATGTAATTTTACAGAAAAAAGGCATCTACTCCTCATCACCAACCTAAAATAAAAGTCTTCTAAAACATATGCATCAAATACCATAAATGTTGCAGCAGAGCATTGGCCAAAACTCAAAGCACTCTCTGGTGTTCTCTAGGACATAATTTCTCTTAGTTTCTGGCAGTTTTTTGATGATAAACTAGGAAAATACGATAAAGATAAGTCTTGGAACACAGAGTGGGGATGAGGAAGCCATGTGAACAACTTGACAGAGTGTAAAAAAGACAACAAGGAAGGAAGCAGGAGAGAAAGTGGTTTGGTAATCAGCCCGTGAGAGGAGGATGTAGAAGTGTGGTGATTCAGTGTTAGCCCCACATAGTTTCCTCTTGTACAAATTCTTAAATTTCTCAGGGTTTGTGCCCCGTTCTTTGCCTTTTGTAGGAGTTGGAACCTAGTTTTTTTTCTCTAGATGAAAAGGTGGGTTATTCTCTGTCACAGCAGGGCAAGAAGACTCATACCTGGAGCAGATTTCCAGAGCTGCTGGTGGTGATTGTGATAATCTTGGCTGGATTAGCTGAGCTGCTGCTGTCAAGAGGCAAAGGCCACATCCCACCTGTCTGAACTCCTTTCTGGCCAAAATACCCACCCTGACACCCCTGACACTCCTGCTTCTTCTTGCCTCTCCAGAGTGCAGGGACAATCACTGACACGTAGTTATTGGTGCCTCACTACGGGGAGCAGCAAGAAGGCTCGATGGGGCATGATGGAGTGCCATGGTTTGACACTGGCCAAACACCAGGCACCCACGACAGGTGCTCGCTCACCCTCCCCTGCCACAGCTGGGCAGAGAAGAGAAAAAAATCAATGAAGGGTTCATTGAGTTGAGATGAGGACTGGGAGGAAATACTCCAAGGGCAAAACAGGCTCAGCTTAAAGGTACAAAGTGAATTTATTTCTAGCAGAGTCAGAAGAGGATAATGAGAAGGAAAATAAGCCCTTAAAAATGCCTTTTTTCCCCAGCCCCTCCCTCCTGTCCACCAACAGCGCAGGGGAAAGGGCCTGGGGGTTTGGTCAGTTCTTCACCCNACAGGCTGCAGTCCTCCAAGGCCAGGCTGCTCTGGCAGGGCTCCCTCTCTCCACTGCTCTCCCACTGCATCACAGCCTCCTCCAGGCATCCACCTGCTCCGGCGTGGGCACTTCCCCCATGGGCTGTGGGTGGATCTCTGCATCCCTATGGATCTCCATGGGCTGCAGGGGCACAGCTGCTTCACCATGGTCATCACCATGGCCTGCAGAGGAATCTCGGCTCTGGCGCCTGGAGCACCTCCTGCCCCTCCTTCTCCACTGACTCTGTAGTCTCCATGTTGCTTCCCTCACGTGTTCTCACCTCCTCCTCTTCTCCAACTAGAAGAAAAAACTGTGTCCCCCTTTGTTTTGATTTTCTTCTTAAATCTGTTATCACAGAGGTGTTACCAACCTCTCTCATTGGCCCAGTTTTGGCCACCAGCATGTCCATCTTCAGAGCCATCAGGGATTGGCTCTGCCAGACATGGTGGAAGCTTCCAGCAGCTTCTCACAGAAGCTACCTCCGTGGTCCCCGCTACCAAAAACCAGGCCCTGCAAAACCAACACATGGGGCCATGGAGATGAGTAGAGTGGACTTCTCCTATAAGGAAAGGCTGGGAGAGCTGGGGATGTTCACCTGGAGAAGGCTCCAGGGAGACCTCAGAGCCCCTTCCAGTGCCTAAAGGCACTCCAGGAGAGCTGGAGAGGGACTGTGGACAAAGGCCTGGAGGGACAGGACAAGAGGGATGGCTTTAAGGTGAAGGAGGGCAGGGTTGGATGGCATATTGGGAAGAAATTTTTCCCTGTGAGGGTGGTGAGAAGCCATGGCTGCCCTATCCTTGGAAGTGTTCAAGCATTAGAGCAACCAGACTCTAGTGGAAGGCGTTCCTGCCCATGGCAGAGGGTAGAATGAGATGATCTTTAAGGTCCCCCCCAACCCAAACCAGTCTGGGACTCTATGATTTTAAGTTGAGGATACTTGGAATGATTTTGCTTCATAAAGAAAACTAATTGCCTGATAACTCTTCATTAGCCAGCTAAGATTGCCTGAGAGCTGTAGTGTACTGAGTGGCCAAAAGCTGGGTACCTGAAAAACAGGGAGGTGTGTGGGGTCAGGAGAGACTTCTGTATGGAAGGTTTTTACACATCAGGAGGAGGGAGAGGGAGAGGGAGAGGGAGAGGGATTCTCTATCACCAGAACAGCTACAGAGGTGAACATGCAGGAGAGGGCGCCCAACAGCAAGGAGTAACTTCTGGTGTGCAACACCTCATGGAAACAGAGAGAAAACATCTGGTTTAAAGTTTTGGTTGAGGTTATATTTTGCATAACCTCAGAGACTTAGAGTGGCCAACGGAGCATCCATGGTTTTTGTGGCTAGTGCATTCAACATCAGTGAAAATCTGATTGTTGTCACTCATGTCAGCAACTCCAGCCTTCAATCAGTGAGGAGTATAATCTTTACCAGCCCTCTCTAATTAGATGTGTGAGAGCAAACTGGGTCTTTATTTCTTTATTTCTCTTGTGTCACACCACTACCTCAATCCCAGCCATGGATACCAGCCTCCACAGTGAACTAGTTCCTTGTTAAACTAGAAAATCCCCTTACAAAGCCTCCACATTGCTACAGTTAGTGTTGGCTGCCTGTTCTCCCAGAGTGCGGAATGAGGTTACAACTTGGGCTGTGTTTATTTTTAGGCTGTAGCTGTGCAAGGTTTTTGCAGACAGCAGAAACATTCAAGAGCCAGGACACTGGAGCACTGTCAGGATCTACTGACTCTTTTTCCATGGCAAATCCAGCATTTAGGGGAACTGCACTGAATGGCAGCTACTTCTACCCATCCTCTCTTCAAACAGACTGTTCTTCCTAAGCACCTTCCCACTTGGTGGGCTGCCCTTCACCTGCTGGTAGAGGTGCTCGCTTGAGGCCAAGCTGCCGCTGGGCTCTCTTTAAACTGAAGATTCAAACTCCAATCCTGCTTCCTTTCTGTGAGAGCTTACAGAAGAAGAAGAGCCCTGTGCACCACTAATGAGAAGTATACTCACTAG
Source organism: Vireo altiloquus (assembly GCA_013396875.1). NCBI lineage: Eukaryota > Metazoa > Chordata > Aves > Passeriformes > Vireonidae > Vireo > Vireo altiloquus. The sequence goes on from VZRF01009594.1 coordinate 410,552, forward strand.
AGAGCATAACCTCTCTTGGTGTCTTTCCTGCATCACTGCCTCACCCAGAGCTGCAGTTACAGCCCTGCCAAGTTGCTTCTCCTCTCTCCTTTGCAAGACACATCTAACACAGACACAGCTGTGGTTTGGGCAGCTCATTCTAGTGACAGTTGTCATCCATGGTGACCACACTGGGGGCTGGTGCTTCATGGGCTCCACCTGGAGCACTGCATCCAGCTCTGGGACCACAGCACAAGGAAGATGTGGTCTTGGAGCCAGAGGAGGCCATGGAGATGCTCCCAAGGCTGGAGCCCTTCTGCTCTGGAGCTAGGCTGGGAGAGCTGGGGATGTTCACCTGGAGAAGAGAAGGCTCCAGGAAGACCTTAGAGCACCTGACAGGGCCTAAAGGGGCTCCAGGAGAGCTGGAGAGGGACTTGGGACAAGGGATGGAGGGACAGGACACAGGGAATAGCTTCCCATTGCCAGAGGGCATGGGCAGACGGGATATTGGGGAGAAATTCTTTCCATCCCTGGAAGTGTCCAAGGCCAGGCTGGACAGGGCTTGGAGCACCCTGGGCTAGTGCTCAAACATGTCCCTGCCTATGGCAGAGGGTGGAACTGGATGGGCTTTAAAGTCCCTCCCTGCCCAAACCATTCCATGATTCAACATGAACTTTTGTTTATATTTCCTTCTTTTCAGAGGTTTTTCACTTTGCAAAAGGCAAAACTCTGGAAAGGCTCAAACTATCACTAAGCCCTCCCCAGCTTTTTTGTGGTGTATTGTTCTTGTCCATGGACTAACAATGCAGCAAGTGCCTTCAGCTGGGGGCCAGCAGCCAAGTGGAGACCAGCGATAAAGAGAAGGAAGGAGGAGCAAGGGAGAGTTTGACCTCACAACTTTTGTTTGAAATGCTGTTTCTTTTTAGTATTTCCTCTTGTTATTCTTTAGATATTTGGGGAAAAGGAAGGGAACCAGAGCCAGACCATTATGTATGCTTAGTCCATAATCTATAATCTCTTTTTTTTTCTTTATTTTATTGGTTGTTTAAATAACTACAGAAATATACCAGAGAAATGGAGACTAAAATTTTGCAGTATTTTAATTCTGGGCAGTGTGCCAAGTAAAAGGTAATTGTTGGCAGGACTCCGAGGTTTGGTTTCCATATTGCTTTCAGTCCACAGCAGGGATCCTTACAGCTCAGTTATTCTATACAGACAAAATACTCAAAAAGCTTCATTTTAAAATGGGCTGAGTGGCTGATAGAGAACATTAACACCCCCAATTTCAGCCTCCTGCCCACTGCTATGTTCCTGGGCTCTGTGGTCCTTGACAGGGTACTGAAAGACCCCCCAGTTCTATCCAGCAGTTACTGAAAGATGTGGCAAAAACCAGCCTTATGGTAGTTCAACTGCTAAACATCCAGCATGCCATCAGAAATGAAATGAGACCACTGCTGCTCCTTCTGTTGGTTATTTAGACAGGCAAGAGCTAGTTTGTGCATCTGAACACATCAAGGGAAAACACATTAAGACTAATACAAACAACTTGCCCCAAGGAGAAATTCTGTCTGGGTTGAAGTGGAAGAAGATCACTGTGAGAACAATTAAACATTGCATTAGGTTGCCAGGGAAGTGGTAAAATTTCCCTCACTGGAAATATTCAAGGTTTGGCTTGACAGAGCCCTGGACAGCCTAACTCCAGAGTCCTGCTTCCAGCAGAAGTTTGGAGCAGATGGGCTCCAAAAATCCCTTCCAAACTGGATTTTTCTGTGATCTATGATAATACTTTTAATCATCGTGTTTCAAAGTTGGGACAATAGAAAAATGTTGTTATTTTCTCTCATGTCAGGAAAATGAATATTCCAGTGCCTACAGAAATACTAACTTTATTATGAAATAGAAAAGGAAGGAAAAGCAATAGTTGGATTTCACTTACAGACATTGGTGCAACTGACTGTGGTCAAAACCAATCTGGTAGAGTTGAACTGCACAGGTAACCAGGAGAATATAGGTTTATGCTAAACATCATCCGAAAAAGTAATAAAATAATCTCTTTTGATCTGCAGAGGGCTGTTTTAATGCAATAAATATGCCAGTGTGTTCAATACTGCACAGCAAAACAGCTGGGCCTGCGATGGTGGATGTGTCTGAAAGCAAGCAAGTTTTCAATAAGTGTTATGCTTTCCTATAACAGCCAAATAAACACTGGCATTTAAATTGCTTTGAAAAAAAAAACCCAGAATTACTAGTGATTTCATAGATTTCATTTATCAATTCTAAGTAGATCACTATTATATAATCAAGGCCACTGCTGTTTCTTCTGTTGTTTATTTAGAGAGGCAAGAGAGAACCCAAGGCAGGTACTGTGCTAAAAAAGCAGATTAATTATTACCCACATTAGCAACTAGAGAAGCAACACAGTGAGTGTAAGAAAATCAGTAATACACCTGTTAATTAAATCTGCACTCCTAAAGGATACTGAAAAACCTCGTGTCCAGGTTTTGTCACCCAAATAAGTCATGGTAATAATTAATTGGAAAGACTTTTGCTGGTTGCTCCATCATGAGGATATGCTGGTGCTGCCGAGGAGGTGATGTTGTCCTTCTCTCCAGGCACACTTTGGGTGAGTGCAGATGAGCTGGAGAGGAGCAGGAGGCTGACAGGATTCCAGGGGCCAGGGGTGCCTCACCCACTGACTGATTAGTGTGGGATTGCTGTGAGGCTGCTCACTGGGTGGCTTTCCCAACCCAGGAGCCAGGCTTGGGTGGATGAACTTGTGCTCTCAGCATCTACACTCAGAGAACAGAAAAACTTGTAAACACTTTGTGATCCATCTACTGTAAATTCAAAACCTCGGAGGGATAATGTTTTTATAAAATTATCTGGAAGGAAAATGAAGTGGATGAGACAAACACTACAGAGAGGGGAAAATACATCAAAAATCCAAAGTATTCCATTTTCCTTTGTGTGTCTCCTTTTGAACTCTTGCAGTCCCCTCATTGTGCAGGATGGTTTAGCAAATCCCGCTTCATTTGCTACATATGCCTTCTTGGATAGGCTCCCGAGAAGAAGCTTCTCCACAGAAAATGGAGACTCTGAACAGGAAATCTATGTTTAAACCCCAGGCTTGGTACTAACGAATATACTTGGAATAAAAAGCAACCAAAACCATCTGTGGCCAGAAGAAGCAAATCCAGATGTCATGGGGATTTAGCCCTCTTCTTCATTAATCATGTCTGCAGGATTGTTCAGCTTCTGCAGCCTATGCCTGCTGGACTTTTGAGGGATTGTTAATAATACAGGAACAGCAGCTCACTTGGGAAGAAAGTTTCGATCACATCTTCAATAATCAAATGGAAGCAGAATTTTTTACTTCTCAAAGCAGACTCACTCTGATTTCCTTAGTTAAGATAAGGAAATGACATGTTTAATTTCTGGATTTGGTGTCTTGCCTCAGTAAACTCTGTTCAGAGGCAGTGAGATGCCTCGGCCTTCCCCTCTTACCAGGCTGCCTCCTACAAATCCCACCCTATAAACTTATTTCTACCACTTAAGTAGGTTTCGGTCTTCCCAGGCAGGTGTGGTTGCTCATCTGAAGCAGTAAGGAACCCACTGCATCTTCAACAGATGGATTTTTGTTCTGGATTTTCTGCTGAGATCAGCAGATTGGGCCATGCCTTTTCATTTGCTGTTCTGTAGCCGTGGGAGCACCGGGCAGTGGGAAGGGCACTCAGCTGTGGTTTATTCACTGGTTTCTGTGCACCACCTCTATTTTCACATGAGAGAACAAACCCATGAGTCTTGTTTGACAATGAGGGAACTTCAACAATGAATTTGTGAGGGCCTGTGCATTAGCTGTTTTGACATGAATGTCCTAACTAATTAAAATACAGCCTCTAATGGCAGCTGAGCAGGAATGATCACCTCATTGGTCATTTAACAGATTTCATAACTAGTTCCTAAGCAGAGAAGGAAATGGTGTTTGAATTTACCAAATATGTTTTGTGTATTTATAAAACAGGAAAGTTCAACACATGTATTTTATTTTAATTTACATATATACAAAACCATGTAATTTCTTGGCCACTGGGGCAGGCAAATGGAGTGTGCAACAGCTGGAGGTGATTCTCAGCTCTAGGATTCCTTACTTTAGGAAATAGTAAGGGAATAGTAAAGGAAGGAAATTCCTTCCTTTACTTATAGGAAATAAAAACCAGAACCTCATCTTCAAGACTCTTGAGTTTTGCATCCCTGTTCAGAGTGTTTATTCCTGTCCCAGATGGCCTCAGTCCCATGGCATGGCCTCACAATCCATTTCACTCCCTTACCAATTCCCAGGGGTGCTGGGTTTGCTGCACCTCTTTACTTTCCTGTTCTTCTAGATCCAGCATTGCCCCTGCAGCCTTCTAGGAGACTCCAACTTCAAAGAGCCACAAGGCTGACATCAAAAGAACAAGCTTGAAACAGTGCTCCCATCAGGCTCCTGACATGGCAGTGACAGGGCCAGCAGCACTCCCGCAGGGAAACCAGGGATGGGAGGAGACAAGGCCAGGGGACTTTTTCACCACAGAGCTGGAAGAGAAATTACTTCACATTAAGGTATGGCAGAGTCTCTTGTTCTTTTGGGGTTACTGATTTCAGAGGATTTTTTCACTTAAGCACTCCAGGTGTGCAGTGCTTTCCCTTCTCCACAGCTGCTGCCCGGAGCTGTACTTGGGAGAATGCGTTTATTTGTAGTAAATCAATTTTAGAATCTGTTTTAAAAAGCAGTCTTGACATGTAAGTTGGTAATGTGCCCTAAGTACTAACAGATTGTGTATTTGGTTGTAAAGAGTATCCCTTACTCAGAATAGATCTGCAAGTGTTTGGTTTTACTCCATGAGAACTGGGAACCCAAGAGCCACTGAAGAGCCCTTGTGCATAGAAACCAAAAGAACAGAGCTCTCTCAAGCACTGTGCTGGCCCCCTCAGTTTTGAGAAGGAATTCCAGGGAAGCAGCATTTTTTCATTGTGCATACCTAGTGTCTTAAAGGCCCAGCTGCTCAAATCCTTCCACTCCAGAATCTCAGGAGTCAGAAGAGGGAGAAGCTTCTCATCCTCATTACTGGGAAGCTTTCATCACCCCACCCCACTCTTGGACAACGAAGAAAAGAGAGTTTTTTTAACCCCAGGTTTTCTACCTTTCCACTCAAAAGTATTTTTTGAGGCCCAAGATGTGTATTGTTTGGATGTTGAGGATGGAAATTCTTGATTTGTAGCAATGTTGATGTCTAGCTGAGCTCTGCTATGGGCTAGCGCTATGTTTGTGTATATGTATTTATTAAATGCAAGTAGAGAAGTACTGAACTCTGCCATGTCACCAAGAATGCATTATCAGAACATTCTGTTAAAGGATTTTCAAAAACCTCTCAGATTATGTATCACATTCAATTCTGTGGGCAAAATCAACATTTCTAAACATTTCATTGCAACCAAGCAGAGCAGAATGATGAATGTCATTTATAATTTGGTTTTTAATGACCACTGGTTTTCAATGAGTATTCCAATGAATGTTGTTGACATGTTGAATGTGAGCAACATAATAAAACATAATTGGGTAGAAAATAAGTAGTGAGAGAGGCAACCAGCAAAGCCTCATTCTGCATTGAATTGTACACTCAGCAGTCTGATTATATTTTGATCCACATAACCTTTGAAAGGTAGAACTAGAGATAAAATGATATATTTTACCACCATCTGCTGTTAAAATATTCCTTTGCCTTGCTTTTTCTACTTCATGAGTTGTTCAGACTGCCATCCATATTTTTCAGTTACAAAAATAAGGGGTTTTACCTGATTTCTTCATTTGAATAATGACCATAAACACCATTTTTAGCTCTTTCTGGAACATTCAGTTCATATATAAAACAGTACTTCATAGACTGTTTCCACACCATGTTTTTTCATTTTATCTTGGTATGAGAAAGATACTTTTTATAGCAAGAACAGCCATTCACTGGCAGAGCCTCCTCAGGGGCGTGGCAGAGTCTCCCTTGCTGAAGTTCTCAAGGTGCAATGGCAGTGGGTGTTAGATAATCTCCACAGACTCCCTTTCTCAGGAGAGGTTGGATCTTTTGAGGTCCCTTCCAACCTGGGCTGTTCCATGATTCTGGGATTAGGACCCTGTCAAAATCTACTCTTCTATTCTGGGTTTTCAGTGTTCCATCCTGGTTGGTCTCAGAATTAGGGCAGTACCCTTTTTTTAAGGCTATTTTATAAAAATGTTATTTTTGGTTCTCCAGCCAGAACAGCTGTGATTCTCTTCGAGTATCTTCTGTAGCTAGATTTTAGGACCTCCTAACCTTTTGAAAATAACTCATAAGAATAACATTTTTGTTTTACTTACATGGAAGGGATTCAGAATATACTTCAACCAACAGTCTGTCCTGAGAAAAGGGCTGGTTTTATTTTATCACACATCTCTCAGGACTACTGTCTGCAATCTGATTTTGACTTTCAGACAATAATGATTAAGAGTTTCCTCTAGCAATAGATAATTATTATTTATTCATTACAGTTTCATTATATTTGCAGCTGGCTGTGCCAACAGCACCTTGATATCTGCCTACAAAGTCAGCGGTCTTAAAATGACTCCTTTCCCTTGGAGAAATCCCATATAGTAGTTTTGAACAATGAATTATCTGTCTCAATGGATTTCACACACCTTTCACTTTAATGCTTCTGTTTGATAACAAACCATGTCTCTGAGGCAACCAGGAGGGCTGTGGGGGAGCACACACAAGGTGAACCTGCACTCCCTCTGGAGCAAAGGGCACAGCCAAATGCTCTTGCACAACTTGTCTAAGAAGCTGCTTCCTTGGCATGTCCCCTTACAATCACACAAGGAGAAGCAGCTAGCAAGGTGGCCAAGATTTTATCAGTCCCTCTGATGATACCTCTGCAGTTTGTCAGCTCTGTGGTTGTGTTAAGGACTGTGTGCTTAGCTAACAGCCCCTGGAAGTTCATTCCATGGTGTGCCCATGGCGCTGGGAATGGATCTTGTCATGTGTGGGGCATATTAGGGTTCCATCACAGTGGGATGAGATTGTAGAGACAGCCTCCTTCTCCCTCCCTCCCTGCCTTCCTTCCCTCCCTCCCTCCCAAAGCAGAATACAGCAGGGACAGTGCACTGCACTTTTTGGGCACCAGAGCTCCCAGTACTTCCACTGGCCACCTCGTGAGTCCAGAGCACGAAGAAGACAGGACTGTAGTGATGTAAGAAACCACCTCTCTCTCCATGTCACTCTGCCACAAGTGAAGTCACGGAGACAGCAGAGGTAGATCTTCATCCCCTTGTTTGGAAAAAAGGGCTTTTCCTGATCCTCTTCACTCAGGAATTCACTTTCATTTTGCCCTTTAGGATATAATACAACCTTTAGGATATAGTACAAAACAGGTGTTTAGAGAAGGAGTGTGGAAAGATAAACACAACCCTCAAAGATCAGGACTTCATAGCAGAAAAAGTGGGAAAATACTTGTTTTGGCTCTGGTGGTATTTTTGTTTTGATTGTATTACTTTATCATCAATACCTGCAGTGCAGGTGTCACATCAGCTTAAAATTTCATATGGCAGATATCTTACAGAGGATGGTTTTGGTTTTAAGCAGTACAGACAAGGATCATTTATCTCTGTTCCTGATTTGGTTCACATTTCTCATGATGTCTTTTTAAGATTCTAAAGACACAATGTGTTTTTTGCCATTAAAACACAGCATTTCCCTATCTTAAAAAGGAAATCAGAGTCTTTAGCAAGTGTTTGTGAAATGCCTGGGGATCTTGGGGATCAGGTAGCACCAAAGTATAGAATGTTATAACTAAGTAAACTCCTCAGGTCTCATTTTGTTTTTACCCTAGCTGTAATTAGACAAGGAGGTTTCCCATTTAGTGTATGCTCTGACATCTGTTCTGGGGTATGAAGCTTCTGGGATTTGGTGTATTTTCATCTGCTAAATGGCAGGACAGAACTGCAATCCACTTCATGGCTCATGAATTCCCCACAGTTTATCTCTCCAGACTCCTGGAGCTGACTTGCCCATTACATGTGCCCCGTATGTTATGCAAAGCTCCTCAGCTACATTTGATAAAAGATACACTATGCTGAGCAGAGCCTGAATTCTCCTCTGAGTTATTGCCTTCAGAATGCACACCAGTAACCAGTATTTCCTCACTGGTGTCTGCTCACACAACTCACAGAGGTGCAGTGAGAAAACCACAGCAGCCACCGTGCTGAGAGCTCTCAGGCAGAGCCTAACAACTAAATATATCCAAAACAGAGCCTGGTTCACATTTGACCTCTGGAATGGTCAACAGCTAAAGCTGTTGATTTAATGTTTTAGCTCAGCTGAGGTCTCTATAGACTTGTGAGATGCTGGCTCAGTGATGCTCTGGGTGAGCCTATTCTCCTTGAGGTAGTGAAGCAATTGCTCCATCGCACTTGGATACAACCAGTGTGTGCCCAGACAACATGAGTTTTGGAAGGAAAGAAGTTGTTTAGCACAATACTGAACTGGATGTCACATATCATCTGCAATATTTCAAATCTGATCAAGTTCAGTATTGGTTTAAAAAGATTCAGCTCCAAAATGTTTCACTATTCTCTGATCAGCTGAGTGGCACAGCATTAAACCTACCAACCCCACAGCCCACATCAGCAAAACTGAACTATGTGAAAGAAATTTCACAGTGAGTGGCAGATGTGTACAAGCTGAATGAAAAGTATTTAAGGGTAAAATGCGTAACTTCCAGTCACTGTGAACCTCCAGCATGTCAGCAAAATCCATATTCATTGCAACTCATCAGCTCCATGCAAAACATATGAGGCACAATAAGGGATGGCACTCTGCCCATGGCCAGTCAGCTGGATTAATGTTATAAAAACAGCAAAAAAGAAGGAAATACCTTAGAAAGTCACATCTGGATATGATGTGAAATTATTATTCAGGGGCAGGAGAATTTGGATATCTGTTTTATACTGTCTTACATTGCTGTGCTGAGGATCTGCAGACTGGTGCTCTTGCCTATTTTAGGAAGTTGTTTCAATCTCTGAACAGTATTTACTGAAGTGATGTGTATTTTAGTGCCTGCTTGTGTAGCTTTATTGTTCATCTTATAATCAAACATGCAATAGCAATATGCCATATTCCTGGAAAGGGTGGGACAATACAGCCCCGAAGATTGAGCCATAAATCACAGAATCACAGAAGAATGGAATGGGTTGGATTGAAAGGGACCTTAAAATCATCTCGTTCCACCCCCAACCACAGGCAGGGACACCTTCCACTATCCCAGGTTGCTCCAAGCCCTGTCCAGCCCGGCCTTGGACACTTCCAGGGATGGGGCAACCACAGCTTCTCTGGGCAACCTGTGCCAGGGCCTTTAATCACAGAATCATACAATCATCAAAGTTGGAAAAGACCTCTCATCAAGTTCAAATGTCACCCCAGCACTGCCACTGTTACTCCTAAGCCACTGCACACATCACCCAGCGCCAGACCCAGCTGCCTCTTGGACACCTCCAGGAGAGGTATTTTGGTCCTGTTTAACTATGCTTTTACTGTGGCACGGTCTTTAACGCGGCCTCTAGGGATAAACTCTGGAGGCTCTAACCGTGTCTCCAAGGGATGTGGATTTTGCAGTGGCGAGTGACAGTGGGGCAGAGCAGAGTGGAAGCACAGAGAGCAGCTGGGGACAGCCGTCCCTAGGGGCGCGGGGCAGTTGCGGGTCCCTCCCGGGTCCCTCCCGGGCCGGGCGGGGCGGGGCAGGGCCAGGGCCGGGGGCGGTGCCTGCGAAGGAAGCGGCGTGAGCGGCCCGGGCTCGGAGGGACGGCGGCGGTACCGCAGCTCCGCACCGAGCCATGGGCGCCTCTGCCTCCGCGCTGCTGGACGACGGCAAGTGCGCCTACATCCGAGGTACGGGGCTGGGGGACCGTCAGCAGCGCTCCGGGTACCCGGGAAAACAGCCGGCAGCGCTCCGGGTACCCTGGGCTCGGGAAAACAGCCGGCAGCGCTCCGGGTATCCTGGGCTCGGGAAAACAGCCGGCAGCGCTCCGGGCGCCCCGCGCATCCCGGGCAGCGCTCGGCAGCTGGCGGGACAGCGCGGGTTGGGCTGATTCTCAGTGTCCGGTGGAGTTTGGAGCGCTTTCTTAAGGGCGGTGCTCTAGAAGCTCTAGAAGCTATCACTGAGGGAGTTATAAGTAAGCGGTGAAACTTGAGAGAGCGTGGAGCGCTGCGGCTGAGTCTGCCCGTGTGACAGATCCCGGTTCTCCAGACCCGGCAGCTTCCGAGGCACCGGGCTTTGCCAGTGTGAATCCAACCAGCACCATATGGGCTGATGCTTTGCCAAGCCCGTTGGAGGCAGTGGCAACACTGCTAGGTGGGTACTGAGATAAACCAGTCTGACTTTGTAAGGACAGTTCTTTATCCCGTTGAAATGTTAGGAGAGAGAGAGCAAACAAAAAAGGCTTTAAATTATGCATATTGCTATTAAACTATGAAGGAAAAGAGTGTCATTCTGGGGTTTAGGCAGTCTTTTTGTTACTTGAGTAGTTCAGTATGAAACACAGCTTACTCTTACCTGTGCTGCTTATTGCTCAGGCAGCAGGTAGAGTATTTGCAAAGCAAATTTTAAGGCTGGAGATTTACAAGTGGGATAAAAGTTTGCATGAGAAAAGGAAGCCTAGTTCTAGCACTTGATGTATGATGCATGTGGAGCCTGTGAGAGCCCTCTCTGTTGTGGGCTGGGAGATCAACTCTGTGCTGAGGATTTGGGCCGGAGGGGGACTCCTGGGTGGTGCCCACAGCCCAGCTTGTCCTTGGATTTCTTTGCTTCGGGATTTTTTTGTGGTGCAGAGGGAATGCAAACATTGAGCCGCTCCTCAGTTAGGACTCTTGAAATCACAGTGGGCCTTTCCAGAGATTCCTGTATTGGGAACGATGTCCAGTTATTAAATGGCTTTTACCCAAGAAGCAGTCAGCAGAGCTACTGACCGCACATGCGGAGATTTTTCAACAATGTCCTATCAGTATTGTCATTTTTTCCTGCCCTGTTGAGGGTGGTTTCAAGTCCCATCAGAGCCATGAGGGTGCAGTCCCCATGGATTTCCATTTTTCGTTACATTCATGCCCACACTGCAGCCAAAATTGCATTTCCACAGTTCAGTATTTCAAGTTTCTGGTCCTTGAGTTGTGAGCACCTGAAAAGGTTGATGTCTATTTACTGGAAAAAAAAAATTAGGAAATTCAGGGAGCTTATTAGTTTAGGGGAAGTCATGTAGGTCTTTGCCCTGGACATCATCTAGAATTAGAACTGGGAGCTAATGCCAAAAGGTTGGAAAATTCCTATGTATGAAGTAGGGCTGGATGTATATGTCTGAGACTTGCCTGCAGCTCACAGGGAGGGTGCCTTGGTTGTGCTGAGAGCTCTGCAGCACCCCAGACACAGCTCTTGATTACCCATCACATTTTTGCACAGCCAAGAGTCGGAGGGAAATAACTGTGGAAGAAGGAATTAAAATCCTGTGCTCATCCCCTGGCTCACGTCTGCTGTTCATGCTGCGAGGATCCCCACTCTAAGCTCCTGCTTGGAAAAACAATGAATGAGGCACTTTATACAGAGGCTGCTTGTGAATTAGCACTTCTGAGGAGGAAAAAGAATTTTGAAGAGCATCTTAAATAGAAACGGAGTGCAACCCAACTAGCTCACTAAACCTAGTGTTGATATTAGGCTGGAGTCTGTGAGATTCAGGCCTTGCCTGTCTTACACACCTGGGTGTGATGTATTTGCAGAGGAGCTCTGAGGTAAGCTCCCCTCATGCCAAGAGGGACCACGAGGAAGCACTGAGTCTATAGCTTGAATAAACAGTATGTGTTTTAGCTGGCTTTGTGAAGCTTAGGTGGGTTTGTCTGGTGGGTTGGCAACTTTTGGGATTCTTTTCCTCCACAGGTGATGCAGGGGTGTCTTCAGTAAGAAGGAGAGGGAAAAACTTGCTTTTTGTCAGCAGAATTGTCAGTCCATAGTGCTGGAATGGGACAGCACTGGTGAAGGAGGGAGATGGGGAGACAGCAAACCCAAGGAGCCAGCAATACTCTTCAAACTTCGTGCATTCTCATACTGGCCCAAATACCAGTAGCCTCAAGACAGGAAATCCTGAGTATTACTTAAGGTGAGAGCTTAGGGTAGTTCATAGTTGTTTTGATGATGGTGTAATTTAATTTCTTGTTGCCGTAATGATAATTTAATTTGTCTGAAATTAAATGGGTTGTAAAGCCTTGTAGTTCATTTAGACAACATTTAAGGTAAAGCACAATGTAATGAATGGAAATGAGGGGCTGATCGTTAAAGGCAGTGGATGTCCTGTGCAGGGCAGGAGTTGGACTTGATGATTCTTGTGGGTCTGTTCCAACTCTGGATATTCCACAATTCCATGTTACAGCTTCTACACCAACATGGGTACAGTTCTACAGGTTTTTTGACTTCCGAAAGTCTGTCTGCTCATGTTGTTTGTGGGATGAGAGGAGAACCAAATGAGGACAAGGATTATGTGAGATGTAAAATTATGTTGAATATATGCAAACCCAGTCAAACTGGTGCCTCTATAACCCCACAAGAGCCTGCCCTCAGCACAGGCACCCCCAGGTAGAGTCTGGGAGCCGCTTTGCTGTCTGTTTTTCCCCATAGGTGGATGGGGGTGAGCCTCATCAGACCAGCTGGAGAAATGAATCCCAGTGAAAACCAGGAAGGCATCCTACGTGGTGTCTCGGTTACTGAATGCGAAGCCTGGGATTTCCACCTAAAACTGCTTTCAGCTCCCATACTCTTAGGGAAGATGTGGTAGGACTGAACCAGCCAACTTGCAAAGCTGTGTGTGATAGTACACAGGGCAATATTTGGGCAATATCATGACCTGAAAGTCAGCAAATGTAATTATGGACCTGGTAATATGCATCCCCTGCAGCAAACAATGCCTAAGAAGAGAACGGGCAATGCCAATGTGTGAATTCCAGGTGGTCTTCCCAGGGAAATTGAGGCTGTGTGTGAAACTGCAAGGGCAGGGATCTTCCTTGTGAAGTTTGAATGAACTGCCTAAACACTTAGTTGGGGATGAAAATGCTTTGCAAAACAATTTTTACATTCAGAAAATCTCTGTATATATTTATGTCTCATGAAGTTACATTTTGCAAGCCATCACAACGTCTTTTGTCTTTGTCGAGTAGAAATTAATGAAAATTGGTTGTTGTTTTGGGATGAAATTGTGAATAAAATGTCAAGACTAGATATTCCTTACTCCTACCTGAAGGAAATGAATGTCGTAGTGAAACAATGGAAAAGTGAGTCAGCAGGGACTCCTGTGAGCAGTGGGGACAGTTTGTGTCTCTGGGAGAAGGTGTGTGGAGGATATGTAGGGGGAAGTGGGAGAAAGCCAGACCACATCCACTGCAGCATTACTAGTCTGGAAACAGAGGTTTCAAAGACATCTTCTGTTCTGTGCAGCACAAGCCTGTTTTTCTAACCAGATCTATGGAAAAATACATTTTTCCACCTATTTAAGCTCCATGAGATATTTTAAATACACACACACTGTAAGCAGTAAAATTATTTAAAGCCCTCCAAAATGAAAAGAAAATTTTATAGTAATTCCTAGGTTTTGGACTGGGGCCTTGAAAAAGATGGCTTGTGGCAGAGATAATCCTGCTTCATGGGGTTTTGGTGGGACTCCATGGGGATTATTCAGTATGTGAGTGAAACGGATTTTAAAACATGGCAGTAATAGTTAGGAGACTGGGAGTTGGTCATGTGAAAAGAGTTTATTAAAAAAATGTGTGCTCTCAATTTGATGAGGCATGGTCTGAACTTATGATGGGAGTTGTTTGTTGGGTGAATTGTCTAATGATGCTTAAGGAGTGCTACACCCAAGAGGGAGTGGTCCAGGGCGGTGGTGGGGAGTTATGGGCTCAGGGTGCAATCTGAAATTCAGGAATCAGCTGAAAGTGCCTGCTAAAGCAACTTAGTGGTATGTCCTGAGAGACTGTGCTGGAGGTGTCATCGCTGCTGATGGAAAAATGTTGCTTAGTGTCTCTACTAGCAGGCAGGAAACAATCAGGGACGAGGGTCTCACAGTGGGCAAAGATGGAAATGCCCTTAAAGTTTTGAGGATTTTCCATTTCTAAAATCTCAGCAGCAGAAGCAGTAGGGGACCAAGCTCTGCGCTGTCACGTGTCGTGTTGGGATTAATTTTTTTAAAATTTGCCCAAGTGGAAAAATTTCAAGCACCCAGCACCAGTAATTTCAACAGGTGCATCTCCAAAACAGTTCAGCATATGAAAAATTGAACTTCTCTGAAGGTTTTTTTTTCTTAAAGGTGCTTGGTGTGCTTGACCCAATCCTGGCTACCCATTTCTATAAACAGATATCTGTCCAGAGAATGAGGCTTTGTAGTCATTTGCTTTGGATTTGTTTGTTTAAATGCAGTTTCTTCCTTCCCTTCTTTTCCATCTCTTTTGTCCTCCAGGTAGGTGGGACAGCCCAGCGCAGGGCAAAGTGGCAGCACTGTGACTCTGCGGCACCCAGGATGCACCCTGTGGATTTCCTCATTGTTTAGGAAGTTTTTCTAGGCAGAGACCTTCCAGACGTTGTTCTTTTGAGGTGACAGTGAAAGCTGTTACTTAATGTCTGTAAGAAATGTCTTTCTTGCTATTTGTTTTACTTAGGAATTTCGGTGTGGGGTTAATTAAGTCAGGATTTTGTGCAATGATCACACACTGTAGGTGTGTTCCTACAAGGTGCACCATACTTGAAAAAGCAGAGAGGCTCCTGTCTCATTTTAGAGGTTGAAGAGGAGCCTGGCTTACCTTTTACCTGAAAGACGATGTAGGAAATGGGTCATTAGCTTTCCAGGAAACCAGCTGAATAAATTCCAGCAGTGGTACAGAGATGAGTCCTACTGACTCAGAGTGACAGACAGAACCCAAGTGCCTGATACAGCTCTGCAGTGAAAGTCTCAGCCAGCGTGCACAGAACTGGGAGCAAGAGTGCTGGAGGATGGAAGAATGACTTGGAATTAATTGTGGAAAAGCTGGCCTTTTTTTGGACAGGCACTCAGACTGGATGTTGGATTTTCTGCTTTAAACTGTCACTTATCCTTCTGGTTTTAATTTGGTGTGTGACTGCAAGTACAGCAGGGTTCTGTACAAGTCTGGCTGCACTCCCTGCCTTTGCTCCCAGCCTGTTCCAAGCTGGGTTGCGCCATGCTCCAGAAGTTCTCCCTTCCATTTTCTGCAGGTGAGGTGGCATTGTATAGAGCAGGAATGTCCCATCCCTGGAAGTGTCAAAGGCCAGGTTGGACAGGGCCTGGAGCAACTTCCTGGTCAGGTGGAAGGTGTCCCTGCTCCTGGCAGGGGGTGGAATGAGGTGGGCTTTAAGGTCATTCCAACCAAATTCTACGAGTATGGAGTCTCTCTGGACTTAACAGCATCTAGTTTGTCACTCTTAGAGGCTGCTTTTCATTTTCACCTCGTGAGGTTTATGGTAAAAGCTGATTGGATTTATCTGCAACTCCCAAAATCCAAGGAAGAGGCAGAATAATATTTTCATTCACAAGCATGTATTAAATCCAGAATTCACAGTAGTACCATCTAGTCCAATCCAAATACAGATAAATACCCACAGAAGGAAGAAGTGAAGTGCACAAGAAATTCAGATTTCAATAAGCATGTAAGGTTCCATATATGCACCTTGCAAAGTTTCCAAGTTCTTGAAGACTGTAAGAAATGAGATTTTTAAAGGAAAATCCTTTTGGCTTTACTTGTTTTCTGGGAAGTTTTAGTGCTCAGAGAGATTGTTGCTTTTGGAGCCAGTGGCAGATTTTCATCCCACAGTTTTGATAAATGGTGCCTGCCTGTGCTGGGAAGGAGAGGCAACTTCTCTCTGGGTTTTATGGGCTTTAATTCAAGGGGCCAAGTGCTTTTTCTTACCTTTCAACTGAATGCAAGCAAAAGGCATCCAGGGATGTGATTGATGGGAAAGGTATTTGCCACCCACATTAACAGAATTTACTGTCCTTGGTAAGTTTCAGATTCAGCTTTGGGAGACAAAAGCAGGATATACCTTCTCTGTTCAATTTCCATTGCTCAAATAGTCCGTTATTAACTTCCCTCAAAAACTCCACAAGAAATTTCAGAAGTTTTCAGCCGTGTTATCTTGCAACAGGCATGATCAAGATTTCCCTCATCAAAGCAGGAGGTGAAATTTTTCAGTTTTTATTCATTAGTTTGTCAGTAGAAGGACTATATGTGATCACACTCCATTTACCTTCTGTAAATGGCTTGAGGTTTTCCTAAACCCAGAAATCCCAGTTCCCCATTTTGTGTCCCAGAGCTGTGTTAGGCTCTGTGCCTATTCAGCAGGATCATCTCAAGCCCCTACACCAAAGCAACCCACATACAAGAACTACCCTTAAAGATGACTTGCTGCATCACTGGGTCTGAAAAATGAAAGATGGCTTTTATTTCTCATCTTTGTTTTGGGTAATGTGAGGGAAGGGAAACCACTGGATTGTAGGGGAAGGCATGTGGCATTTTTCATGCTTTTCTTGTCAGTGTAGAAGAAACTACATACAGTGTTGAATCAGGCACAGGGATCAATGGAAAGAATATCTCAATAGAAAAAGTGAGAAACAGGCTCATCTTTGCCCCAATATCTGTAACTGAGAGACACGCTATAAGTATGCTGTGTCTTTGTACTTGGTATTTTCCAAAATCTCGAAGACTGGAAGTTCTTAAATTAGTGCAGCTTGGCCACAAATTGTAAGACAATCTTTGCATCTGATAGACATTTTATTGGTATCAAAGGGAGAAAAAGCAAGCTCTGAGATGATGAAAGCAGCTTTGTTGGTGGTGCCTTTGGGTAATGGCAGCTGCAGAGCCAGTGTCTAGGTGAGAAAGGATGATATTCATAAGGAACGTGCTTTTAAAGTACAGCTTTTTCCTTTGCATGGAATAACCATGCTGTTCTCTTCACGCTTAGAGAACAATCAAAAGTGGTTTCAAGTTTTTGAACACACTTGCAAGCATTTTTGCTTGCTTTTGCACTTAAAGGACAGTGATGAAACAAGGCTGACTCTTACATCAAAGCAAGAATTAAGCTTGTGCAAATGGCTGTGAAGAAAGGGTTTGCCTGCCTGGGTCTCCTAAAATCTTTATTCTGTGTCTTTCTAGTAGTCTTACATATTAAAAATAAAAAGTTTGCTGCTGATTCTACACTGAAGTTTATCTTGGTAGGTATAACCTAAGATTTTAGTGACTTCATTTCTCTAGGCATTTAATTAAGTGTTAAATCTTGAATTCATAAGCACTTAATTTTCATGCTTTTGTGATATTTGTTAGTAGGTCTGACCAAGTAGTTACTCTTACACTTTGGGTAGTACTGAAGCTTTAAGCCAAAATATTTAGGTCGTTGTAGTACTACCAAAGTTGTTACTTAGTTATTGCATTTTTTTATTTCATGTGTTTTAAAGCTAGGGAGTTGTCTTAGCTGCAGTACAGGAAGCAGAAAACAAAAGCAAGGCTGGCTCTTAGGCTCTTCTGAATACATGAGTAAGAGGTTAAAAGCAGTATAGTTTTCAAAAGTACGTAGATAAGTTTTTGTATGGTCAAAATTCTTTTAGGAAACAAGTGAGATCAGGAGTAGAGTAGTTATTTTCTAAGTAAATTTTCTAAGCTGAAACTAGTGATTCAAATGACCTTCTGGGTGCTGTTTGTGATTAGGTGGATCCTAAGCCTGTAGTTGTGCCATGCCCTGCACTCCGTGGTTCCTGAGGAGCGTGCAGAGCCTCAGGGATGACACCCATGTTGTGCATGACACTGTCAGGGCTTCTGTGCACTCCCTGTTGGGTGCCCACCAGCCCAGCATCTCCCAGGTGGTGTCTGGGTGTGAGCAGGGGTGGCACCGCTACAGCCGTCGGAGCGCAGCCGCAGCACTGGGGGGATGCTGCTGCAGGTGCCTGGTCATGCTCCAGGGGCTCAGAGGGGCCTGAGGGACCTCGGCCGTGCCACCCTTGGGTCGGAGCAGCGTGTGCTGCTGTGGGACCGCCTCAAGCCAAGCTGCTCAGGGCTGGCACACCTGCAGCAGCTCCACTCCTCGGTGGAAAAGAGCAGCAGGTTTCTGGCTTGCTGCTCACTTTCGGTTCCTTCGCAGGAGCGAGCGATGATCTATCCTCCAGAAGGAATTCTGCTTTGGAGCTTTTTGCAAAGTGAGTGTGTCAGCTGATATCCAGAGTGAGCGTGGAACATCCTCCCATTAGTGGTTCCTGCTAAGAAAAGCCACCTGTGGCAGTACCTGGCAATATGTGGGCTCTCCCTGACACCACCAGCACCAGTGATGCCTTTTCAAACCAGAGAGCTTGTAAGGAGATCTTTGGTAATGCTGTAATACAGTCTGTTCATAGTTCCCCAAAATGCTGTTGTTTTTCTGGGTTCATTCGTGTTGTGCATCTAGGGTCAGGGCATGCTTTGGGTGTGGCTCTCATGCATTGCAACAGGTAACCTGCAGAAAGGGTCATTTACACCTCAGTTCCACGTGGGCTGTCTTGTGGGGGGCATGTTGGTCCTCACAAGGAGTGTGGCACAGATATCATAAGGTAATCCTTGTTCCTGGTTCTTTACTGTGTAAGCACTTGCAGCTGAAGCAGAGGTCCAGGGAAGTGAAGACATGAGACCAGGAGGAGCAGCCTGTGCTAACCCTCAGAGCAGGGACAGCCCCTGCAGCAGCTCCAGCTGCACCCTGCTGATGGATCTTAGCAAGCAGAGTCAATTACTGACACATGTGCTGGGGACCAGCTGGACTCTTAATCACCTAGGATCATGGAATCACAGAATCATGGAATGGTTTGGGTGGGAAGGGACTTTAAAGCCCATCTTGTTCACCCCCTGCCATGGGCAGAGACATCTTTCACTAGCCCAGGTTGCTCCAAGCCCTGTCCAGGCTGGCCTTGGACACTTCCAGGGATCCAAGGGCAGCCACAGCTTCTCTGGGCAACCTGTGCCAGGGCCTCCCCACCCTCACAGGAAACAATTCCTTCCCAATATCCCATCTAATTGCCCATTTAAAACCACTCCTCCTTGTCCTNATTTAAAACCACTCCTTAGGATCTTGTCCTGTCACTATCTCCCCTGTCCTTCATTTTTTATAAGCCCCCTTAAAGTTCTGAAAGGCTTCAACAAGCTCTCCCTGAAGCCTTCTCTTCCCCAGGCTGAACAATCTCAGCTCTCTCAGCCAGTCGCCAAATGTTTTCACATCCAACCTTATAAAACAAATACCTTCAGCTTCTGTATGTTTTAAAACCATCTGGGGTTTCCTCTGGAGGTTTATGTTTCTGTGAAGGGAGCTGCAGGTTTTGCACAGCTTGTAGGCTACCTCTGGCCCTGCATACCAGGTCCCTGCTCACTTCCTGGGATGGCCCATTTACTACTGATTTTTGGTTCATTGTGCTTGGGACCTAAGCTAAAAAAATCACTGTCATGTGCTGTATCTGGAAAATTGTTGCCTGCCAAGGAGCTTTTCCTTACTCTTTTTGGAAGTACACAGGCGTTGCTGCTTCAAATTTACAGAAGAAGCCAGCACCATCACGCCACTCACAATCCATCTCACTCAGCCTCTCTCATCTCCTGTGTCAGGAAGGCATTTCTAAAACTTCACGTGGTATTTCCCTTCCTCTGCATGAAACCACAGTTGCTGTTTGTGCTGTGATTCTCTGCAGGGCGTTGTGGTGTTGGTAACTAGAGACAAGATCCTTGGAGCAGGGTTGGGGATGTTAAATGCCTTGGGTGAACGTTGTCTAAAAGACCAGCTTGCTTTTCTAGAGCATGATACAGAGGATCTTTATATATTTTAACTTGATATTCCAATATTGCAGTGATCTCACTAGAGGAAAGACAAGTTTTCCTCGTCCCCAGGCAAAGATTTAATGGCAAGATCTGTGCAGAAGAAAGGAAAAAGAGGCTTTTTTGCTCTTTAAGGGTATTCTGTAAAGTAATATCACTGTAATTTAGTCTGCCAGACACTTTCCAGTGTTTGCAGTTGCAGATGGGGCTTTGCCAGCTCTCAGCTGTCCAGACTGAAGTTTCCATGCTGAGAATCTGCCCTAAATTGCCATTTTGAGAAAACGGCAGCTAAAATGGATGAGGGTTTTGGGGTTTTTTTGGTTGGTTGGTTGGTTTGGTTTTTCATTTTGGTTGGGGTTTGTTTTTGTGAATTAAGGTAAAGAAAACATGTTTCCTTCTCTTTGGATGTTCTTTTGAGCAGCTCAGGCATGTCCTGCAGGGAAGGGAAGGGTTTGAGGGCCACAGAGGTGGAATAAGGGAAACTGTAGGCGAGTGGGAAAGGAGGTTTCCAACCACTCCTCATGTTCACCTCCTGGACCTGTTGTTTCCATATTTGCCCTCTGTGCAGGCTAGAAAAAGCTGCAAAGCCCACAACTGTTCACCCCTGTGGGCAAAGCAAACACAACTTTGTACCTTATAGGCTTCAGTGAGTGGAAAAGCTCCATAGATCTGAAGCCCTGAATGCATTGCTGGTGCTCGAAAGAGGCCAGGGTGCAAAGGCTTATCTCTGGTGTATTTATCTACTGCTTCATTCAATAGGAAGCCCCAGATTTGTTGTTTGGGTCTTTTCCTCTCCTGAGATTTCCTGTACACCTGCCAAGCTACAAAGTGCTGTGCAGGCATTGCTCAGCTGATCTTCCTGCTGAGCTCCTGTGCTGCTGTTTGATTCCATCCATGAGGAGTTATGGCTGTTAATTTGGGGCTTGACAAACCTGGTGCTTAATTTTTTGGGGAACTGACGATTTTGATGCTCTCCCCAAATTTCCAGCTAGATTCTGGCTGTGCTCAGGCACTCAGAACTTCTCTAAATCAGGAAAAGAAGGTGGCAGGAGCCATGTGGGAGCTTTTCCTATTAGTGACACGTTTCATCCGGCTTTACATTATGCAGTAGACATAGATCTGGTTCTCTGGGGTGGTATTTACCTGCTTTTAAATATAAATCAAGTTCCTGCTATTTCCAGTTCACTGTGCCACAAACTTTCAGAGCTCTGCAAGGAATGTGGAAGGTACCATATGAGGTTGATTAGAAGATGGTATTTTTAGGTGTGATTGTGAAGGAAAGTAACTTCTATTACTGCTGCTTGTGCTCCATCAGTCTTTGTTCTGAGCCCAGGAAGTAGCAGAAAAACTACTGACACAAGGATTGTATGAGGTGAGAGATGGTTTGTGAGCATGGCTGAGGGAGGGATGTCAGGGCTGCATCTGATATGTCTGCAAGAGGGAGCCACCAAATCCTTCAGATTGTTAGCTGATCAAAGCTGATGGTGGCTTTTATGGTGCTTTTGGAGGAGAAAAGGTCAGTCATAGAATGGCTTGGATTGAAAGGGATCCTTAAAACTCATCTCATTCCATCTCCTGCTGTAGGCAGGGACATCTTCCACTATCTCAGGTTACTCCAAGCTCTGTCCAACCTGGCCTTGGACACTTCCTCTGGAGCAAAGCTGTCCTTTCGACAGGACAAGAGGAAATAGCCTCAAGCTGTGCCAGGGGAGGTTCAGGTTTAACATCATGGAAAGGGTGGTCAGGCCTTGGCAGGGTTGGAGGTTTAGAGGCAAACCTTGGAGGTTTGGAGTCCCCATCCCTGGAGGTGCCCAAGGAAGGCCTGTAAGTGGCACTCAGTGCTCTGGGCTGGGGACAAGGTGGGCATCGGGCACAGCTTGGACTCAGTGGTCTGGGAGGATTTTCCAACCTGAATGATTCTAATATTCTGTTTCCATGATGTCCTACCAAACCAAGGGAACCAGTTGGGAGGAAGAGTGCCCAGAACAAAACTGAGGCTGTATTTGGTGTGACACACACTCGAGGTCTGCGACAAAAGAAGCTGCTGGGGAAGAGTTTGGAGACTGGGCTTAGTGTGTTCATGGTGATCCCTTAGGAGCTGGGGCCACATAGTGGTGACATCAAAAACTGAGGCAGCACTGGGTTTGTTCGAGGAAGAAACTGAGTTCTGAGTGAATGAAGGAGGAAGGCCCCATCTAAACTCAGCACCAACTTCCCTTACAACTGGAAAAAACACTAATCAGCTCAGCACATCCCATACTAAAGCTGACTAAAGATGATACCACACCGAGAGACAAAGGAATTACCAGCATAAACAAACGTCCCACACCAATGTGTTGCTAAGAGTGTAAAATACTACGTGGTAATTTTGAGCAAGAGCTTGTGGTTTGTTAGTTACTCATCTCTTGCTACATGGCTTTTCCTTCGCGTGCCTTAAATACTCAGGCAGCAGGAAGTGTGGTCAACTGAAAAGTTGCTATGCTCTTTCCATAGCACTTGGCATTGGCAGGTGTTGCTTTTGTGGCTAGAAACTGAATTCGTACTTGCCTCGGGGGTGCTCCTAAACCTGGATCTCGCAAGATGTTGGGGCTGAGCAGCGGAGGGAAGCAGTGGCTGGGTTTGATTGTTACCATCTGCAGGAGAGCTGCTTTTAAAATAAAATCCAGCCTCTCTGACAGCTGAGTGTCTGGAGTTCTGCTGTTGGAAGGGCCGAGGGGCTGCCCCAAAACTCAGGCTGAGTTTGAGGATGCTGCACAGTGTTGAGTTTCTGTGGTCGGTGTGTTTGGTCGCCTTGGCTTGAATCGGTGCCAGGGGTGTGAATGTGCACAGCCTTGGGAGGATGTGAGAGCTGCATCTCAGATGGGGCCCATCTCTCTATTCAGAGATTTAGCTCTGTTTGGATGATGAGAATGGAGACATCTGTAAAAAGTAACAGTCCCCCTTCCTTCCAGAATAGGGTTATGAGCTTTCCAGCTGTTGGCTAAGACAGGTTTTCCTGTTGAAATAGCTTTTGTCTGAAGTAAGTCTAAAACAATATGGTTATAGTAACTGAAAATATTTCATTGTCAATTCCAGTTGTAAATCCAAGTGTTTTGATTCATTGTCACTTCTTGTAGCAGCTCTTTGATTCAGAAAACCTTATGGAATAAGCAGTTTTGCTTATACTCTGTATTTTCTTTACCATATTGTGTGACTAATTATCTTCACAGTGAAGTCTCACAATTCCGGAACACACTCTTGCTTTCCTTCAGAAGTCCTATCATCCTGAATAATGCAAGGACAAGCCTATAACATTAATTCATGTGGCTCTTGTTTGCAACCACAATAAAATAGATTGTGCCATATATTTGTCAGCTGATGCCATCCTATATTCATAAAATATGCTTGGCATCTTTTTTTAATTCTGCAGAGTTTAAAGATGAGCTCATTAGGCATCTCTCTGATGTGTTTTTATTATTATTATTATTCTGGGCTGAATAATGTTAATCAGAATATATGCAATTTATATACAGTAGGCAAGCAAAGAAGAGTGTATGTTCAAAAAATGAGTTTGCCAGACCAGATTTGCAAAAAAAGTGGATCTAATACACTTAAGAGATTTCTATTTTCATTTAAATACCTTTTTTAAAAAACCAAGCCATGTTTGCTGGCTCAGGAAACAGTTTTACTTCTGTATTGTGGGTGTGTCTTGAGCACATTTCTGTGTTTTCTTTCAATTTCAAGATATGGCATTTTACAAATCAGAGATTAAGAGTTTAAAAAGCCTGTCAGGGTATCTGCTCAGTCTGGAAGCCAGGGCTGCCTGATCTCCTCTGATTTCATTGGTGTTGCTCTGTATTAGTCATTCTTGAATGAGATAAGATCTGATGCTTTTGTGTTCCTCTCAGCAGTTTTTTCTTAAGCACACTAAACAGATATTTTTAATACACTCAAACAAAAATGGTAATTTTTAGAGCATCAGTTGGCATTTAGAGCTTCAGCTTGGCTTCAGAGGTACTAAGCACCCACCTGGCACTGGTGGTTGGTACCAGGCGTTCTGGAAACAGGAGGAGTTGCCTCACACTGGTGGCAGCAAAAGTAATTTTGAAAAATGTATTTGAATTTTCAATGTGTATATCTTCTTAGTGCCAGAGATGCTTCTAAAGGGGAAATAATTACAATAGAAGGGTCTGACCTTGTTACTTGTTCAAAAGGGGTTGTAAGAAGACTGTCATCTCCTGGACTGTGGATTTGTGGCAGTTGGCTAAGGCACATGGGGGTGTGGGCACATGTGCAGGCACAGAGGGACCTGCCTGCAAGCAGAATTGGAAACTAGGATGTTAAATCTGAGGCCTGTGCTTTGTTGTCCTGACCTCAGCATTTCTGAGACTTGCAGAGAAAAAGTCCTGATACCATTTAAGCCCAAACCTTTGGAGCCAGAATGTTCAGCCTGACTGGCTTGTTTTTGAAGGTTTGGTGTACTTTTGCTGGTAAAGCTCAGAGTAGAGCAGAGACCGTAAGATGCATTTTTTCACTGGAAATTATAAAAACCTCATGAATCATATTGGTGGGTTTTGTGAACACACTTTTCCAGAACTCCTGGCTTGTTCTATCACCCTTTTCACTGGGTTTTTCCTTAATCAAGAGCCTGCCTGTTTGTGTGAAGCTGCTGGGTTTATGCAAAAGCTGTGGTGAAACAGCTGGTGAAACGGTTGGTTCAGAGATGCTTGAAAGGGCAAATAGCAGAGAAACAGTGTCTCAGGGTAGCAAAAAGTTCTACTGTTGCGTGAGCAGCACACAGCCTGAGTAGCATCTCATTGGAATGGATGATTGATTGTATAATGAAGATGTTTGGGAGTAGTAATAAGGGGTAGAAAAGTCTCCAAAAGGTTGTTGTGGATTCAGGAGCTTTTGAGGGTGTTTTGAAGCCACACTGGATACTATTAAGTGAGAAAATATTTCATAGAAATTCAGGGCTCATCTTTCATCTCATCAGGCTGGTGAAGTCTCATCAGCCCAAATGAAGATAGAACATGGGTTTATGTGGTTTTCCCTGTATTTGTTTCTCAGAAAGCCACAGGCTGCCTTTGAACCACTCTTGAAGAATGCAAACATGGTTTGAAATGTAGCTCTAGTGAGGAAATGCAGGCAGCCTTTGGAGGAATTCAGGTTTGGATGAGACTCAAAATGAGCATTGTTAGGGGCTAAAAATGCTTAAAGTTGCACTACTGGTGATTACTTCTGCATTCACAAAGTGAAAATGTGATCTGATATACGTAAATTTGCCATATAAAACCCTTACCACACATCTCTTGCACGTTGCATTCTTAGGGCTGCTTTTTTCTTGGTGCCTTAAAACATTTTGCAAAACACAGAAAGATGAAGAATTTAGGTTTTGGTACAGACAAGTGAAACATACTCTTTTCCAGGAAGAGAGAATGTATCAGCATCCACAGTGGCAGGAACTCAGATTGGATTGATGGGGAGAACTTCATAGAGACCTTTGATGGAAGAAGACTTATAAAACTGGAGCTCCATAACCAGTTATACAAAGGCAAGAGTGATGAAAGCAAACTGCTAAATGCACTGAAGCATTGCCACCATGGATATAAACCCAAGCCTTGATTATCTTCTGGTTAGGTGTAGCCACAGGTCCTGGTGTACAGGCAGGTCCTTTTGGTGTGTCTGTACATGGAGGGCCGTGAAGGCCTCGAGAGGCGCAGGGTCACTGTGAACCAGCAGGAGAGCTCTCACTGACCCATTTCCCAGTAAATTCTCAGGAATAATTTTCCTCTTCTTAACCTGCCCAACTGCCTTTCTGAGCCCAGACCTCATGTGGTCCCACTATACAAACACAGCACAGGGAGACCGTGGTTTGAATTTGGTTTTTCCCTTTCAAGTCGTGTAGTCACAAGCCCTTTTGAATGTGAAAGATAAATGGAGAGGAAATGAGGCAACTTAGCTCCGTTTTTTTTTCAAGAAGGAAGGAGCTTTGAAATATAGGGGAGGAGGAGCCGAGCAGCCAAGGAGCCTCGAGCACAGGTTTAGTGAGAGGGACAATTGCTGAGTGGAGCTTCTTCCCAGGAAGTCCTCTTAGAAATGGAGAAAACAAACACCAGTGGTAACCATTGTCTTCTCAGGGATGCTTTCATGAGTCCTTAAGGAACTGAATGTCCAGGAGGAAGAAGAATAATGCACAGCGCTTGGCATCACATCTGAGCTGACTGCACTGAATAAAAGTGGACTTTGGTGAAACCAGCTGCTGGAGGAAACAAGGCAACTCGGACCTGCCAGAGCTGTGTGTCACCACCTTCCCATCACAGCAAGAGACACTGTGGCTGTGCCTGTCTGGGAGCTGTAGTCAGACACTCAGTGGGGCTCCAGCCTTTCTCTGAGTTATGGTTAAAAATAGTAGCCTGAAAAAGAAAATAAATACTTTTGAACACTGTGCCAGAACAAAGAGGCCTTAAACCCCGACATTTGCACAGGAGAGACTGTAAGAGGAGTCTTCCTTTGTGTGTGTCCTCTATGGCATTAACATCAAATTCTTTCTGAACACAGTTCTTTGTTTTCCCTTTTTCCTTAAATTCCCCTAACCTATGCCCTTGTGACCTGGGAGTATTTCTACCTCTGGTGATGTGGGTTGGTGGCACTGGTGAGTTGTAGGAGCAGCAAACCTGGGGAATATAAAGGCAGTCCTTCATCTTTGATACTACTATAGCTGCAGAAAGTTAGGGGTTGTTTGGATTTTTACTGGACCTCTTTTCAGGATAAAATTTTGGGAATTACTCTTGATTTGCTAGCAGAAGGTGCATTTTTATTAGTCAGGTCCCAGCTTTAATTTAGAAGGAATCAAAGGTGTGAACTCTGCCAAGTAAGGAATGATTAATAAAGTTTAATGGGTCCTTTTAGCTTTGCCAAAGAAAAACTCAAAAATGTTTAGATCACTTTGTTTTATTATTTTACAGTGCTTTGGAAATACTGGAATCTTGATTATGGCCTTGTTCAGCTTTGAATGGGAGAAAAGAGGGAAAAGGAGGCCACTGACGGGTCTCCCATGTTGAGAAGCCCCAGGCAGCCAGAGGGCCATCTCCTGTCTTCTGTTCCTCTTTTCCCGTTTATTTTTTCATTTGCCTCATTTTCTCTGCTTCTTCCCTTGGATTGTCCCTGGAACAGATTTAGCAGGAGATTTTGGAATTGTTTCATCAGTTTCACGAGGGAAGAGGTCAATTCTCTTCCTTTTGCACCCATTTCACAGCTGTAAGAGAGCAAAAGGCTGTGACCTACCCTGAAGTGGGACTTTGCAGCAGCAGCAGCAGGGTCAGAGTAAAGTGTAAGCGAGAGAACCAGACCAAGACTGAGGAATGAGAAGAGATGTGGTCAAGGTCTCCCTTTCCAGCAGCATCAGTGCATCTTCCTTCCTTCGTGCCAACCCTTTCTTGAAGGAGCTTGGATCAGGTGGCTGATGCTCTGGCACCACTTCCCAGTGTTTCTGCACTAATTTGAATTACAAAGCAGATCTGTTGCATCACAGAGCTGTAGTTTCCCTTACCCATCTGTAATAAGCACCGAAAAAACTGTCTTAGACAGGGTTGGGTGAGCAGCTTCATGTGATAATTACACACTTGTCTTGTAAACTCTGTACCTTAATTGATGCTTTTTAGCAGCCATCTGAAGAAACTTCTCCCACAGGATGAGGCACCAGTGCTTCCTCCTGTTTCTCCTGCAGAGTGAGGTTTCCTGAGGGACATTACCATCCACTGATAGGTAGAGAAGGGTTGGTTTGCAAAAGGGGAGACCTTCAGTTGTATGAGTATAGACCCTTTTAATGCTTGGCAGTATTCCTTGCAAAGTGTGAATGCAATCCTTTTTTTAAATCAGTTTATTTCTAAAGATTTAGCAGACGTTTTTAGAGCTATTATGTTATTTCCCTGAACATGAGAACAGACTACCAGCAAGGAGAGTTTGTCTAGTTTGTCTTAGCTAAGGCTTTGAAGGATTAACCACAGTGCAGTGCTGTGGAACATTTTTGTCTTGTAGGTTGTGTCAGCCTTGAACAATTCCTGCTGTAGCATCTGCATGGTCAATGAGGTCCATGTGACATCAGAAAGTGATCCCATTGTATCACCCTGCTGTGTAACAACAAAATATAAAGCAGATTAAAGAGATTTTATAAGCTTCATTCGAACTTTTAAGTTTTATAAAGTAAGTTCTCCCATCCTCTGCTCAATGTTTTGCTCGGACAACAGTTACATTTTCCTGCAGTCATATTCCAGTATTATAACATGAAACTAGTGAAAGCCTGAAGAAATGACTATGCACTGCAAAGGAAAATTTTTTTCCATTTTTGTTGTTCAAGCTCCATATAAAGTGGGAGGTAGAATAAAAAAATTATTTGGAATGTGAATTGCATTTTATATACTCCTCTTCCTGTATTATAAAGTTTTATTAGAAGCTTAATATTATATATATATATATCGTTTTTGTCCTTTTTAAAAGAGGGAGAAGAGGAATAAAATTAATTACTGATTTTCACAAAGAGTTGACTCTTTGTCCCCCTCAAAATGCCCTTCCACAGTTACTGCCCTACAGAGGACCAATGTGAGGAGGTGTTGGCACAAAGCAAAACTGGTGAAATTGGAAAATTGTTCCCAACTGGCACAACTGTGACATGGGTATGACCTTGGCCTTCAAAAATCTGAATGATGCTTGTTGTTTAGGTTAAAACCTGTCTATTTACCCAGGTGGTGTTGTGGGGTTCAGAATGGCAAGAAGGGGCTCTGAGGCTGAAATTATTTCCTGTGATAAAATCAAGCGGCATGATTGTGTTGGGAGGTCATTAAAGTAAACGTCCTTGCTTTGAGACCTCTGTTTAGTTTAGAGATTAATCTTGGTTTTACCCTTCTTGCACATAGGCTTAGCTGAAAATCCTTTGAAAATCATGATATTTACTCATTTTTAGTGTATACAGAGGAACCAGAAGAGAAGCAAACACCTTAGAATTGATGAGGAAAATTGCAAGAAAAGAGACTCCAATGTTACTGTTACTCTCATTTTGTTACTCTGTTTTGTGGCATTTGAGTGTTTGTTGAAGAGAAATGGAATAAAATCCTGCCATGGAATAATGTAGCCTTCTGCTACTGTGCTTAAAAAGTGATGCCTTTGTGGGAAATACAGTACTCTGAGGAGTCCATCTGGGCTGGTGGTGAAAAGAGTTGGATAGGTGAGGGAATAAAGGGAGTTTAAAGTAAGGAAACCTCAGCATAAATGAAGCCCATGGAAAGATGTGTGTATACCCATAGCTTTGACCAATGTCATGTACTCCCTGGAGTAATTTTGTGATGGAACTATGTAGTGTGGCATAATTTGGCAAAGTGATTAAGAAGAAAGAAATTAGTAAAAATATCTCCCAGATCCGTATGAGCACGCACCAAGCATAGCACGGAAATAATCTTTTGAAGCTATGTGGATCTGTATAAATATAAGTATATGTATATATATTCAGAAAAAAGCTTCAACTAATGTCATGAAGATGGTTATTTCTTTTATCTGTGTCTCTGTATTTTGTCATGTGAATAGTTGGGCAGTGAGGTAACTGTCACCCGAAAGGGAGGGAAGGGCAAACACATGATCCTGATTGAAATGGTGATGCAACATTGGCTTACATTTTTGGAAAGCTGTTTAAATGTTCCCAAGAAACATTTTTGTGTGACCTCCTGTGACATGTAACGTGGTGCTGAGATCTGGATTGGAGAAAGCTGCTCAAGACATGCCTGGTGTCTATGTCGTCAGGAGTGGCTCAACTTGTGGCTCAGGGGGCCACAAAACTTGAAAACCATTGACCTTCACCAAATTATTTACCACAGATCATAGTTTAGTTTCATGCAACCCCCCAGGAATTAGATTGGGTTCATTTGGTTATTAAATCCCAAGTCCTTCTGGTGCTGTGAAAGAAACTTACAAATAAAGTCTTGTCAGACCTTATTCTGGTTGAATCTGATCATGAGTAATTGTTTGTAGACAGAGCATTGCTGCTTCTAACCCCATTACCAAGAAAGGATAGATTTCAGCAGCCTTTGAGATAAGCTTATCTGACACGGTGTTAATCAAACCCTTGGTTTGTTTCAGTCTGATTAACCACAAGCACTGGCCTTTATGTAATTCATGATTATTAGGATTTTTTAACCTGACAGAAGTGCAAAGGCGACTTGTGAAATCTTCCTTCTCCCATAAATAAAGATTGGGCAGTGGGAGCAGGGGAAGGGAAGGCCAGCTGCAGGAACGAGTCTCTGACTCAAAAACCACTCTGTGTTTGTGCAAGATCTGTGCTTTGCTCTTTGTTCTTAATTTTTAATAATCAGACAGCATTCAGAATTAACTTAAACCAGCAATCTCCGTAGTTAGATAACAAGCTACTCTTCATAAAACAAGCATTTTTAATAGAGTGCATGAGGTCTCACTCAGCTCAGTCGGCTCCCTCTGAATACGAGATGCTCCTGAAGCTGCCTGGGAACAATGTAAATACGTAAACCTATGGAAATCTATGGGATAATTGTCCATCTCAGTATAAAATTCAGCTTTGTGTAGTGGAGCACTCAAGGAAGAGCAAAGTATAGGGGTAAAATTGTAGAAAGGGAGATCTGCAAGCCTGGAATGGAGCCTATTCTTTTTGGCACCATCTTTGCCATGGATCACATCTGCATGAACTTATAAATGTGTTTATTTAGCTTGCCGTGAAACAGAAGCTTTGCTTCTGGTGGAGCACAAATTTCACACCCACTGTCTCAGCTGCCAAACTTGCTAAAAAATCTGATTTTTTCACAAGACAGCACAAATTTTTTCATATAGAGAAGATGGACTAAGCAGCTGAGAAGTGCTTATGTGCTGAAACTTGAGGAGAGGCTGATCCGAGGTGTGATAGGTGTTATCCAGTTCTCTGCACAGAGTTTTGGGTGGCTATCAGGGATTTTGCCAGCACAGCAAACAGGTGATTTGAGGGTATGTTACAGAATTGTAAGCTTTTATTGAGAGCCGTCTCCATTAATATAAACCAAAGCTGGGATAAATAATTGGTTTCAGTATTTTACCAGGTGCGAACCACACGTTCCTGCGTGGGAAAGAGGGGTTGGCTCCACCAGAGCTGCTGGGTTTGGCTGAGTGCAAAGAAACCTGTGAGAGGTGATCCAGCCAAATCAGAACCTGGGATTTGTGTCTGCCATCCCTTTTTGTCGTAACAGGTACTAAGTCATGACTCAGAATAATTGAAATACTATTTCTACAAATAACGATCAAACCAAGTTCTGCTTTCAACAACGAAGAGAGTACTTTACATTGCCTTCCTGGATAAAGTCTGGGAGCACCTGGACTTTAAACACTTCCTAGGTGGTATTGTAAGTACTGCACAAGGAAGAAGACTGTAGGAAAGAGGGTTCCCACTACACTGTCACGTGTCCCAGAGCACTGGAACGTGGTGGGCACTGTCAGGATATGCCAAACAGAATCACTTTTACAGGTTTTCTGCTTACCAGATGCATTTAACAACTGATAATGGTGTTTGCAGTGAATGAGTGATCTGAGGAAAAGCAGTTTTTATGGTGAGTGGGTGCTTCCCTCTCTTCCTGTTGAGCATCCAGCCCATTTCAGAGCTGCCAGTACTGACATCCAGCTTTCAGGGCTTAGGTAGAGAATCTGCAATTTCAGACGTTTACTTCAATCAGAGTTGTGTTTTTTCTTTGACTTGGGTTGAAGTCGGCCCAGGAGCTGAACACTGGAATTATTTTGTTAACTCATTTTACTGCTACCTTGATGGGCCATGAGAATAAGACTGTTTTTATGAATAGAAGGATGGATGGACGGACAACAGTAATTTTAAAACTCAATTTGCATTAAGGCACACAGTATATATATATAGTTTATCTGGTTTCTAGTTTATCATTTAAAAGCACGTCCCCAGTTGTGGATTACATCCTGGCTTGTGAAGCACTGTGTCGGTATGATCAGCTGAACATTTTAGATTGTCTTCTGACAGCTTTGCTCATGGCCTGGTGGAGGAAGTAAGACAAAGTCATTTGTTCCTGTTCTGTCTCATTGCTTTACTTGCTTGAAGTGCTGGGTGTACTGACATTGAGCACACACAGTGCTTATTTCTTTTAGGTTTTATATTGTCCAGGATTTGTTTTAATACAGCAAATCATCTTCTTTTACATTCAAGTACCCTGGGGTTTAAATGGTCTAAGAAGATACATCAACCTTCAGACCTTCAAAGAGATTCTTATCACTGATCGTGGTATATTTGGAAAACCCTTTCCAAAAGGTGCTGAGTGCAGGCAATTGTGCTGTGAAGGGGAAGGATTGTGAATATTTTGCTACTCTTGGAAGGGTCATCTTACTGCCAAACACCATTGAAGTATTGAAGTGAAATAGCATTTATGGCAAGTCCTTCCCTCTTTCTGTTCTTAACTTCCAAATGGCTGAAGTTCTGGGAGTGTGAGCAATCCCTCTTGTGCATGCCAGCCAAGAAGTTACTGTTTTCTGACCTTTTTTCCTGAGTTTTCCTGACTTGCACCTGAACTGGCCAAGTGGCAACGTATTGTTGAGAGCAGGGAGGTGTGGCAGGGCAAGCTAGATAGGCTGAACTGGGAGCCAATGGCTGGACCAGCAGGAATTCATTCCTGGGAGAACTTGCTGAGTGCCCTTGTTTGAAAAAGGTGTATGTCAGTTATGTCATGTATGTCATTTCAATAAAAGCAGTGAAATCCACACTATAAATTTGGGTATTAAGGCCATTCTGCGGGCCTGATGACTTGGAGTTACATACAAGTGTCCAACATGGGTGACACAATTAAGAAGATCAAAAGCAGTGGAAAAGCAAGGAAAAAAAAATCTAGGGATGATTATTGATTTCCAGGGGGGCAACAGGTAGATGTTTCTTGTTTCTCAGTGAAGTGATGTTTGTTTTTAGTCTTAAAAGAGGTATCATAACTTATGCTGAATTTTTGTGGTCATGTGCAAGGGCAGTTCTGCAGAGTGGGAAGTGCATCACGAAGCATTAGCAAAGTTTATTCTGGAGCAGGATCTAAACCCTCAGCCAAGGAGGAACAGACCCTAGCCATGTTAATTTGACAGAAATCCTTCTACCTCCATCACAGTTGTCTTTTCCTATTGTTAATTTCAGTTCATGGAATCACAGAATATCCCAAGTTGGAAGGGACCCACAGGGATCACTGAGTCCAACACCTGGCCTGGCAGAGGACCAGGAGTTTGCATGCAGGCTCCTCCTGGAGCTGATCAGACTCCTCAGTCTCCTAGGATAAACATCCCAGCTGCTGGGATTCAGATCCCATTTATATGGGCTGGAGCTGTGCCGTTGCCAGACCAGCCAAGTATTATATGGCCAAGTAGGAAAGTTGGTCGTGCTCCATATAAACAGCTCTGACTAACCCAGCCACACTAAACTTGGAAAAGAATTAGGGGAACTCATTTTTCAACTGCCATGGAGTATTTTATCTCCAGTTGCCCCATGTTATTATTATATCATGGGAAGAGTTTCTGTTACTCAGGACTGTTTCCATCGTGTTTATTTTCAGATAGCATATTTTTATTTTCTGTAAACCAAAAAAGTTTAACGATCCACTGAGGAACAATGGATCAAGGATCTGTCTGCTTCTCTTCCCACTCTCAGGTAGCACTACAATTCCTGTTCAGCCAAGCCCTGCAAGGCCAGGTCCTCATGTGGTGCCACTCATAGTCTCATTTAAATAAACATTTCTTCTAATTTTAAGAGGGAGGAGTATTTTTAATAAAAAGCTCCTTTGCAACAAGTAGTGTGAAGATTGGAAGAAACAGCCAGAAACATTTACCTCTTGATTCATGTTTTGGTTTGTCATAAATATAGTCTGCTCATAAAAATTACATCATCAATGTCCTATTTCTGATGCATATCTTGTGAATGGCAGAGTTTCTTTCCCTTCAGTCATTGTGCTTTAAGCTGATCTAAGCAGTACTGACAGTGAAGAATGATACTTCTGAGGCCATTTAGCCTTAATTGAAAGACTTTGCCAAAATTACAGGTATTTCCTGTGATTGTTGAAAGTTTTTTCTCAACACCAGAATTTTTTTCTTTGTCCCACTTCCTCTACAAACTTTTACTGCAGGATGCAGGCAGTAGTCAAGCGAGGTGCAGTGTCCCAGAGCACTCTCTAACAGATTAGGAGGCTGATGCGAGCTGGAAAAGAAAAAGCCGCGGTGCAAAACAGGGGCAAACCCTGAGCAGGAAACTCCACCGGGGCTGGGGCCAACAACATCCTACTGCTGGCTGGGACCAGGAGGAAGAAAAATGCTACAAAGAAGGTTTTGGGAAACTTTGTCCTTATTTGGAGAATAAGTCTATGCCTCTGCCCAAAGCAGGCTAGTTTTTGTAGGGCTGGGATATTCTGCCTTAGCAACACCATATCCTGCTATTATACCAAGCACATCCTATAATCAGTATGTCTCCAAAAATCTGTCTTAAAACTGAAGGTTTGGAGTCCAGATTGTCACCGGGTGCTGTCCCAGAAGTAACTCTGTGAAAGCCTTACATAAGTGAATTTACTCTGCTCCTGACATCCCTTCAGCTGAGTGGGATGGCTGTGCCAACGCTGAGCCGGCTCCTCCGTGTGCCTGGAGAGGGCTCCAGGGCAGCAGGTTTGTCTGCCAGTGCTGGTGTGGGATTGGAATGGGGCAGCAATGGGGCAAAAGGGGCTTCCATTGGAAGGCAGCAATCCCATTGGTGCTTACGAAGAAGGCTCCAGCTCACCCCTCTGAGCTGGTTACACGGGAGTGGCTGGAATGAAAGGTGGTATTATGGAACGGAAGCGTTGGCATTGCCCCTGAACTTGGGAGATGCATCTAATTCTGCATCACACTGGAAATTTAGCGCAGAAGCAGAGGAGCTGGCATGTAGGTTTGTCTTTTCATGCACATCTGTTTTAGGAAATTATGGAATAATTCATAGAATCCCACAATGGTTTGGGTTGGGAGGGATCTTCAAACCTATCCAGTCCCATGCCCTGCCATGGGCAGTGACACCTTCCACTAAACCAGATTGTTCTGAGTCCCATCCAACCTGGCCTTGAACACTTCCATGGATTCCATTTCAGGAATGCCGTGTGCCAGTCCTAGTCTAGGAGTCTCTATAAAGCCATTAAGAAATCTTAGTTTGGGAATTACCTTTTTTTTCTCATACAGAAAATTTGATGTTTTCCCTCCCCAAACAGAACAAAATGAAATTTTGAAAGCATCGAAAGTTGCTTGAGATGTGAAATTACATTTCTCTATTGTATGTTCAGAAAAAGCTCTTTGGCATGGAGCTCCCTAATACCAAGAAGAAAGGGATCTCTCCAGTATCCAGGATGTTTGGGATGCTCTTGAGATCATAGGGCAGGTTCTGGTTTTTGCTCTCAGACTCTTTCAGTCACATATATGCACATGCCTTTAATTTTAGGTTCACTTCCCTGTCTGCAAAGCACCATTATTTCTTTGGTGGGGTTAATGAGTTAATTGCTTGTAAATTGTTTTAGGGTTCTCAGAAGTGAGACCTCAGTGTGTTTATTGCTGTTGCTGCTACCAATGAGATCTTGATCACGGCAAGACAATACCAGATTAGTGTTTATTGCAGCATGACTGAGGATATGTTTACATTAAAACAAAGATGAGACTACAGTGCCCAAGCCTAGAAAAATCCTTTGTAGAGCTTTGAGTCAGCTTTAGAATCTCAGTAAGTGATAAAACTGGCTGCTATGGCTGAACATTACCCAGTGTCACGGGTTCTCTTTGAAACCCTTTCACCCCTTGACCACCCTGAGCTCTGGGGAAGCACATCCCCAGGAGAGTCAGAGAGCATCTTTCCTTAGAGAAATGGATTTGTGGAATTCTTTGCTTACTCTTAGGAGGAAAAACAAAGTCCCAAACCTAATGTTTTCCTGGACAAATTTCCTCTGAATGCATCTCCAAGGGTTTCCTGATCTGTGCAGCAAGTGGCCCTTGGTACACTCAGGCATTCTTTTCATGGAGTCATGGAATGGTTTGGGTTAGATGGACCTTAAAGCCCAGCAGTCCCACCCTGCCATGGGCAGGGACACCTTCCACTAGCCCAGCTTGCTCCAAGCCCCCTCCAGCCTGCCCTTGGACACTGCCAGGGATCCAGGGGTAGCCACAGCTTCTCTGGGCACCCTGTGCCAGGGCCTCCCCAACCTCACAGGGGACAATTCCTTCCCAATATCCAATCTAAACCTACTCTCTGTCAGTGGGAAACCATTCTCCCTCATGCTGTCACTCACAAGGGATGCCTTTTCCAGAGCCTCTCTCCATCTTTCTTGTCTTTCATCTTTCTTGGCTCCCTTCAGGTACTGGAAGGTCACTATTAGGTGACCTGGGAACTGCCTCTTCTCCAAAGGGGAGAATTCAGGTCACTGGTGAGAAGTGCCTTGGTTCTGTGTTGCAGGTTGTGAAGCCATGTACACGAAATACATTTAAATCACTGTTTCACCTCAGGGAAAACAGAGGCCACCATCAAGAACTTCAGCCCCCACTACCGCCGCCAGTATGCCGTGGCTTTCTGCAGGCACGTGCAGGAGGAGCTGGAGCAGCACCGCCATTCCCAGTCCCACTTCCTGAAAACCAGGGTAAGAGGACAGTGATTTTCCTGTCAGTGACCCAAGTGCACACAGCGGTTTGCATGTGCAGATGTTGGATTTGGGTCAGTTCAGTTTGGGATAGAAAAGTTGCACCTGGGTGCAGGTTTGAAGTTTTATTTTCGAAAGTTCATCTTTATTTTGGTCTTGTGTAGTTGTTTATTGTGGCACGAGGAGAACCATGACACGAGTTTCTGGTACAAAGAGTTGGACGTTTAGACAAAACTGGTTCCTTCTTGCTGGTCACAAGGTTCTGCAAAATCTATGAACAGAGATCATACTTTCAGGGAAGAGATTATGTAGGAAATGTAATTAATCCTGTCATCCGTGCTCAGAGTTCCTTAAAGATGATGACAGTAATTCCCTCTGTTGAGTAAACTATGGAAAGATGGTTTTTATTAGAGGGGAGATAAAAAGAGAGACGAAAGTCTCTTTATTAGAGGAGAATGCAGAGAACCAGCCTTCAACAATAAGAAGATACAAATTTAACTGTTCTGAACATACTGGAAATTGTGAATTTCCAATGCTCTTGAAATAAGTAGGTAAAGCAGTGAGGTGGGATGTAAGAGGTGGGATAATAGAAGAGCTGTGTCTTTCAGAAAGATGCATATCAGTTACTATGGCACAGATACAAAAGCACTGCAAAGAAATAGGAAACGATTTACTGTTTTATAATAAAACTCTGCTTTTCATATCAATGAAATATTTATATTATGTAACGGAAAATGGGAGGTGGTGAACTCCAAGTGATCTTGCAGGGGTTGGAACTAGATGAACTTTAAGGCCCCTTCCAACCCAAACCATTGTAGGCTTCTCTGATGTTGCATTCAGTATGCCAGCTGAAAGGTAAATAAATCTCTCTCTCAGAAATCTGTCAGTGTTTTGGAAGGCAGAGCTCTTCTCTTGGCTCGGCTACAAGAATTTGCTTGTCCGTAGAACTTTCTGAAATTAGAGATGCTTATGACTCAAATGACTTCAAATTGCATTTGAAGGCTCAAAAGCCCTTGGAGCAGCATTATGGAAATGTAGAAATAAAAGCTTCAAGATGGTCAGTGGTGCAGAGTCTCAAATGTCACCAATTGTCCCTGTAGCCCCCGGGGGAAGCCGGGACAGTTCTGTACGAAGCAGAGCTGCTGCACTTCGCTGAGGACCTGAAGAAGTGGAAGGACAGATATGTTGTGATCAAAAATGACTACACTGTGGATTGCTTTGAGACCAAAGAGGTGAGTGCTGCTTCCTTGGACCTGCTTGTACACTCTCAGATAAGCCAATTGCAAGTGGATTTGCTGCTGCTGCCTTGCCTTCAGCAATATGGGGTGAAACCTTGTCCTCGTCAGGGTGGCTCCAGTGGAAGCCCCACAGGGATGGCTGAGGGTACAGCCAAGTGCCCTGCCTTGGCCAGATATTTTGGCAAGAACTAACAAATCCTTTAAACAGCACTTGAACCTTCCTGTGCCTGTCCGAGAGCACTTCCCATCTGTACATGCCTGTAATACATCCCTGTGCTCCTGCAGTTGGATCTGAAGTAGCAGGGTTTGGGTGGCTCCAGGCTGACTGCAGTGGAGGTTTTTATCTGGAAGCTGCTATAGTCAAACTAGTTCTGGCTGACAAATCCAACAAATTGGGTTCAGGAGAAAATCCCATCCTTTTTCCCTCCCTTCCATCCCTGAGTCTTCACCACAGCAAATAAGCACTGAGAGGATATTTTCAAACGTGTTTATCACATTTAACCATATTTTAGATTTGACATACCTAGGGAACATGTCCAAAATTCAGCCTGACAAAAAGATTCTCCCTTTGGGCAATATCCCCATGCATTAGAATCATAGAATATCCTGAGTTGGAAGGAATCCACAAGGATCGTGGAGTCAGCTCCTGGCTTTGTCAGTGAATTGTGTATTTTATGTTTTCTTTCTCCTTAAATCTCTATTTGACGATACTTTCTCTGTTATTTTTCCAGGCCTACCAGAAGGGAGCCAGCCCTAAATATCACGTTCTTCCTGCAGGAGGTAAAGTCCTGACTTCAGAAGAAGATTACAATTTGCTGTCTGATAAACATTTTCCAGACCCCATTGGTAAGTCCTGCTCAAAGCTGAATGGCCAAAGCCCAGGCTCTGTTCCTTACTCTGATCAGGGAAGGTTTTCAGGCTCCACCTTAAAATGGGGCAGCAGAAGATGCCCACAGCCTTTTTCCTAAGTCCAAGCTCTAGTGTGGGTGAACACAGCAGATGCTGTAAGCCAACATTCAGATAAATGCTGGCTCCCTTTCTTCCCAGCATACCGGCACAAAGCTGCTGGAAGCTGTGCAGAAGCAGGGCAGGAACCACAGCACCATTGTTCCCAGGCTTTGTTAATATTCCTGGTTTATTTGTTTCCATTTTTAGATGCCAGCTGTCTGTGTTGACTCACAGCTGATAATAAGTCCCACAGAGAGGGCAGGAAGGTGGCTGCTTCTGAGTTTGTTGTTTCTGGGCCAGGAACTGCTGTGGTCCTGCCTGCCCCCAGTCCACCAAGATGGAGAAAATTCAAGCCTTACGGGAGCAGGTCTCACATTGCAGAGTCAGATTTGGAGAATGGGGTGCCACATAACAAAAGGGATAAGGTCAACTTGAAGACATTTTTTGAGTCCTTTAAATCCATGGGATTTAAAAGTTAGGTGCCCCCTCACACCCTTTCCTAAGGCACAGGGTGGTCAGAGGGGCTTGGAGGTGTCCTGTTTGTGTCACCACAGCTCTGCAGCAGTTGGGGTTGAGTGATGTGGAGCACCCCAAGGGTGCTCATGGGCTTCCCATGGTTCTCCCTTCAAAAAGAGCATCACTTTATGGCCCTACTTTCCATCTGTGTGGTGCTGAAGACCCTCCAAGGTGAACCTCTTGTGTCTGGGCTCTTGATCCATGTCAGTGACTCCAGACTGGGTTTGGTCATCCCTAAATGGGCTGTCCAGCATCCCCTGTGTGCAGGGACTCAGGGCAGGTGAGAGCTGGAGGTACTTTCTTTACATCACCTGCCAGGGCTTGAAGTGTCAGATTTTAAGGGCAGTTGTGTATGGAAGTCTGGAACCAGGGAAAGCACTGCTGTTCTGACATGTTTTATTTAATGGAGTTTGTTTCTATAAGAAAGTCCATATGCTCCTAAATGGTCTCTATGTGGAACACACCAGAGCTCCTCACTAATTTACTTATTTGCCATCAAAACCATTTCCCTAGCAGCTGCAATCTAGTGAAATACTTGCTTTGAAATTTTGCCAAAACTGTGGAGTTTTTTGACACCTTGAATACAAAGCAAGAGGCCATCAAGTTGCTGTGGTTTAACACAGAGAGATGGTTGGTGCCAGCTGAGTGTGCCCATCCAAGCCGTGTCCCCCTGCCCTCTGTGCCCAATCTCCTGGACTGGGAAGGAGATTTCCCTGCTGGCAAAGGTCTGGCACATAGCCACCCCCAGGAAATCTGCAGCTCCCAAACAGAGGTGTTTTTGTGCAGGCTCTAGTGAGAAGGAGGCAGCTGCAGCCTTCGTGCCGCTCCCAAAGGAGTTCCCGGTGTACCTGTGGCAGCCCTTCTCCCGGCACAGCTACTACTGCTTCCCGGAGCCAGCGGCACAGAGACGCTTCAGCGCCGTGCTGGGGGACTGCGTGAGGCATTCCAACCACGGTGAGTGCAGGATGGGGGCTGTGTGGGGCATTCCAACCACGGTGAGTGCGGGATCGGGGCTGTGTGGGACATTCCAACCATGGAGAGCGCAGGATGGGGGCTGTGTGGGGCATTCCAACCACGGAGAGTGCAGGATGGGGGCTGTGTGGGACATTCCAACCATGGAGAGTGCAGGATGAGGGCTGTGTGGGGCATTCCAACCATGGAGAGCGCAGGATGAGGACTGTGTTGAGGTATTCCAGCCATGGTGAGTGTGGGAAGGGCTCAGCCTGGGACAGTGTCACCCACCCAGGAATGCTGGAATAGAAATCACGCATGAAAGGTGCTTGGCTTCAGCACCCTGAGGAATGAATGAACACAGCCCTGCTGCTTGCTGTGCTGCAAGCACAGTGAGGTGGGGTGTGGGGTGCAGTGGGGGTTAGCTTGGGTAGAAAACATAGGAATTGCTTTGGAAGTTGTGTAATGATACAAAATCCCTAAGAGGTGTTTATTACTAAGGCACAGCAAACCCTCACCTGTGTTTGCAAGCTGGCAAATACATCACAGCTGTAGAGTCAGGAATCATGGAATATCCTGAATTGGAAAGGGTCGTGGAGTCCAACCTGTGGCCCTGCACAGGCAATCCCAAGAATCCCATCCTGTGCCATACAGGAGGCCAGGTGTGTACCACATGGAGGGAGTGTAGTCCCCCAGTATGTCCCTGTGTTGTTACACACACATCACTCCTGATCAAACATTTGACCTTTCTGCAGCTGTTTCAATGGTAGCTCAAGCCCCAGCCATGGTTAAGCCTTGTAACTGGTCCATGAATGGTGTGTAGGACACAGTATTGATTGTCTACACAGAGATAAATTATAAATGTCATTTTCTGGGTAGGTTAGACTAGAAAACTTAAAAAAAACCCCAACTTGTGACTTGCTAGGATTATAAAAACAACTTTGCTCCCTTGGTATTGGAAGATCATTTATGAGTTGGATCCTTCTGAAAAATAAATGCTTTCCTAATTTTCAGACTACTTTTTTTCCACCAAGATGCCTTCACTTCCCCGCTGGTCTCTAGAGTCTTCCATGCCTTTAATGTCACTTTGGAGTTCCATCTGCTCCTGCTGCCCTTGGTGAGAGACTGGAGCACTTAGCAACTTCTCCAGCAATCTCAGCTGCTTGGGTCTGAAGCCCAGGATTGTGGATAAATGAATTGTGAATGCAGGGTGTGAACAGTCCCTTTTATTTACAGAAGTGGCTGCCGGTGGATGTTTTTTTAGCTGTCACTTTAGCATCTTGGTCATCAGCTTCATCCCATTGCCCTCAGACAGCTTTCTCCTTCTCTCCTCCCTGGATCATTCTCAACTGCCCTCTCTTTTCCCTTGTCTCAACTCCCAATGGCATTCCTGGTTTCCTTTAGGAAACCATTCCTCCCTCCATTCCCATGAGGAAAACACACACGAGTGCATTTCTAGGCAGTTTCTTAAGACGTGCAGTTACTTGTGTGGTGCTTAGGGGTGATCTGTTTCAGGGGCCTTCTTCACAGGACACGTGGGATCCTCGATCCTGGTGCTGTCCAGGTGGTGTACAATCCCTAATTGCATTCCCAATGCTATCCAGGTGCCGTACAGTCCTCTTTCCTGGTCCCAGTGCTATCCAGGTGGTGTACAGTCCCCATTCCCAATGCTACCCAGGTTGTGTACGCTGCCCTGACACTCTGGACTTGGCCCCTCACCGAGGTTTGGTAGGGAGATGGGGACACAATCAAGTTTTCCTGGCACTCTATGACTTGAAGCCTGTTCATGATGTTTGGGAATTTTCATTTCTCTCCTGGAACAAGTGTAATGGGTTTGACAAAGCTTTTGGCAGCCTGGTTTTTCCTTAAAGTTCAGCACATCACTCTAGGGGCCAATCCTGAACTGGCAGAAGCTGGGTTTAGATTACCTAAGAGGTCTTTTCCATCTCCAAAGCCTGCAAGTCTGCACTTCATTATATTTCATATGGCTATGCTATTGCTCATTTATGCATCTGTTCCAGGATTTATTCCTCTCACCTTTTCCTGTGGTCCAGTTTTTATCTGACAGACAATACCTCAAGGCTCATCCTTACTTCTGCTCAACAGGGTGAGAGGCAAGTTAAAGACAGTCTGGGTTAGGATCCACCATTGCCAGTAGAAAGCAGGAAAAGAGTTTTAACAGCTATCAGGGAAGCAGGAGCCCCTTTTATATGGATTTCTTGTAGTTATGTCATCCCCTGGAGACCTAGGTGCTGCAAATGGAAAATGATCACTGACAAGCACCTCAGAAAGCTGAACTCTGCCCTTGGAGAGAATTTTTTTCCAAGGGCTTCATACTGATTCCAGTTCTTTCTCGCATCACTGAAAAATATTCGTTTATTAATACTTTTTAAAGTCTTTTTTACAAACACTTCTGCTGACAAAAACAGATGTCTGAGCAATCTGACAAAGTTACAGCTATGTGCAGCAAAACAATAGGTAGTAAGTATTGTGGCAGAAAATTTGACTGTGCTCTTTTATTAAAAAGTAGTTGAAAAGATAAAAGAACTGTGAAAAATCCTTCATGTTTGATTGTGAAATATAATTTAGTGGGATAAGGAGCACAGACCAAAGCAATACTTCCTCTACATCTTCCCAAAGTGCCGAGTTCACATTTGCCGGGGCAGATTTGGCAAGGGAAGGACAAAGACAAATGTCATGTCTGATCAGAAGTAGCCTTTCTGTCCCTGCTGTGATCTGCCACTCCTGGAAAGGAATGTATTGCACTGGGCTTTAGCCAAGGACTTGGAGGAGTTTGTGGGTACAGTGTATTTTCTTTCTCCCAGGAAGCAGAGTTAAACACGGAAAGCTGGAGTGAATCAGTGCTGGGAGCTGCCCTGGCATTCAGCTGCTTTCTGTCAGCAGAGTCCCTCTGCTATAAATTCCCAGCCCAGCCTGTGTTTCTCTGATTTCTGGGCAGGGCAAAAGCATTGGGATTTAGTGAGCACCACTGGGAAATGGCATTCAGATGTTTGGAGTGTGGGTTGTTGGGCCGCTCCCCTCTCGACTTTCCTATTGTCTTTGCCCTTTATACTCATTGATGAGGGCTTGGTGGTTTCAGGAGACAATGATCTCCTTCACCAGCAATGGAACATGAAGATCAAATGCTTTTTGGGTTTTAATCTGTGAGATGGTGTGATTAGGACTAATTAGTGAGAAGACAAGTACCCAGGAAGTAGCAGAGGAACCCCAACAGCTTGGTGGGTGCTGGGGGTCTGTGGAGGGGGCTGCTGACTGTTCTCTGCTGCTTCCAGGGAGCCTGTTTTTCCCAAGTGTCTCTGCAGGTCAGACCTCCAGCAGTGTAGGATTTTTAAAACTCCTCAGCTTTTTAAGGAAGCTCTGCTTGAGTTTAGGTGGAGTGTGGAGGAAGCATTTTCCTCTGATTTCCTAAGCTGCTCCTGCCAGGTTAGATGGGGGTGGCAGCATGGGATTCATTGGTTTGCCTTATCTCCATGATCCACTTTGATCCACAACCTGGACTTACCTGGTTCCATCTTGCTGCTCGTTTCCTTAGTGAAATGCTGAGAAGTGCACACTTCACATTTGGAGTAAATCTGCTGCTGAAATGGCCACCTAGGCCCCAATGGGGGTATTCTATCAGTCCTACAATGGCAACACCAAGGGAAAGTCTCAAAATAGTTTCAGGGCTGTAATATTTCCTATTCCCCTGGTTTTAATCCTTTTTGTTTGCATGCCTTGAAAATCAGACTGAGATATCTTCTAAGTACTTCTTGAATTATTAAAATTTTCAGCAGGTCTTCTTGCTTCCTATATGAGTTTCACTCAGTATTTGCTGTTGGAAGTGGAGAACCCAGACCACTTGGTGCTGGGATAGAGGGAAGTCTGTATGATGGGAAGGAAATGACAACTAGCTCATTCTGGGAGACACAGTTTCACTTCATAATTTTATTTTGTTTCGTCTGGTTTGATTTCACATCCACATCTTGACGATCACCCTCCTGACACAGGAAGCTGAGGGACTTTCAAAACCATATCCTGTCATCTCCAATTTCAACAGAAACAACAACAACAAAAAATTTTGAGCATTAAATATATTAAAGAAGATTAATAAAGCAATACTTTAGGCAAGAGAGAGAGACAAAACGTGGTTTTAAGCTCATGCAGGGCAGATTTTTTCTCTTCATCTCTGACTCTTAGGGTTGCCATTATGAATTTATCTGACAGTTGTTTTTCTCATAGTTATTTGTAACTTTCCTATGTGACATGTTTATAGTACCTGGATAGGACTTACCAGCTCTTGGACTAGAATTCAGAATAATTCTGGGAGCACTGATAAAGGTTGAGAACCTGACACGAAATCCGTAAGCTGAGGGATGGATGAATGTGTCTGTACATCTCTATATACAGAGCAGAGCAGCTGTCAGGAGTCCAGATACCACTTTGGAACAGTTTCTGAGTCTTCATGCCACAAACTGGGTGGCCTTTATTGCCTGGAAAGGGAAATGAAGGGAAGGATTTTCTTGTTGCCTGTTTCCAATGGATGTGGAAGGAGCAATTAAAGGAGAACTGAGGAGGAAATTGCTTTTTATGACATTAAAGAAAAATGTCCTTGTGCACTGGGATGAAAGTGACACTATTTGGAAGGTTTGTGTGGTAATTTGGGGTGGGAAAAAGTACAAATGGAGACAATATTTAGCCCTTCATCT
The DNA here is from genome assembly GCA_013396875.1 of Vireo altiloquus. Taxonomy (NCBI): domain Eukaryota; kingdom Metazoa; phylum Chordata; class Aves; order Passeriformes; family Vireonidae; genus Vireo; species Vireo altiloquus. Next base: position 455,443 of record VZRF01009594.1, read on the forward strand.
ACCAAGACTTGTGTCTTGCCTCCTCTTAATCAGCTGCTGCACTTGGGTTAATTAAATCCCTTTTTGGTTAATAAGATCAGACCTCCTGTGATCTGCATGAGTGGCTAAGACCGTGGCTGGTCTGTCAGCAGACACATGAGGTCCAAATGGACTTTTCAAACTGATGTGTAAACATCCATAGGAATATTAATGTTGTCATAACAGACAAAGCCATTTCACTAGAAATACCTTTGATGAGACTTGTGGGGTGTTAAAAAAAATCACTAAAACTTTTAGGACACAATTTAGAAAATTGTTGTATAATTTAGAGTATTTTGCTTGAAATAAGACTATTTCTCCTCTTTCTAGGATGTTTTTGCTCTACAGCATGAGTTCATTCAGTCAGCGTGGCTTTTGCCTTTCCAGCCAGCCTGGTTTCCTACACTGTGGTGAGGATTTTCAGTCTGTAGGAGTGACATTCATTCGAAAATACCAAGAATGATGAATGTGCTGAAATCATAATTGCCATTACATTTTTCCTACCCCTCTCACCTCAGGCTGATTACCTTCTTCTTACATCCTACAAAGCATGGGATGGTTCAGGGGAGCCACTGCCCTGAGCCCACCACCCCAGCCTGTTACAGCAGCTGTGAAGACTCATTTATGCAGAGTAAGGTGGTGTCCAGGCTCCAGCTTCAATGTTCTGCAGCAGAGAAATCACAGAATCACAGAGTGGTTTGGGTGGGAAGGAACCTGCTGCCATGGCCAGGGACACCTTCCACTAGCCCAGGCTGCTCCAAGCCCTGTCCAAGCTGGCCTTGGACACTTTCAGGGATGCAGGGGCAGCCACAGCTTCTCTGGGCAACCTGTGCCAGGGCCTCCCCACCCTCACAAGGAACAATTCTTTCCCAATATCCCATCTATCCCTGCACTCCAACAGTGGGAAGCCGTTTCCCCTTGTCCTGTCACTCCAGCCCTTGTCCCATGTCCCTCTCCAGCTCTCTTTGAGCCCCTCTGAAATAGAGTTACCTCAGAGCCTTTTCTTCTCCAAATTCCCACGTCCTCCAGGAATATTGTAGCTGGTTTGGAAAGCACTTGGAAATGTCAGAAGTAAGTGATACTGTGATTCTTTGTGTGAATTTATGCAGTGTTCATTAATTTTTTAGACTATGAAACCCAAAGCTGCTGGTTCCCCCAGGGGAGATTCCTTGTGCTCTGTCTAGTGCTGCTTTGAACAGCTTTAATCTGGGCGCTGTGTGCTGATAACCAAACAGTTAACCCTGCTCAGTGTTGGTTTGGTGGCCACAGAGGGAACTTGTGCTGCAAAGCTCTGTTTGCCATAAATACAGCATATTCTTACAGGGCTGTATCATGTCTGGAAGTGACCTCATCTAGCTTCTGTTGGTGGTTAGCAGCTTCACACCACATGCGCTGTGGATAATGTGACAGCACAGTGCTTGCAGGAAATCCCCAGAGCTGAGAGACTGATGCCTCTCAGGCCCAGGGCACCGTATATATTTCACTTTGTTCTCAGTTTGGATGCTAACAACACAGGACAGAATTTTGTGAGGGTCATTTAGAGGGTCCTTTTATTTAGAGGGACCCTTTTATTTAGAGGGTCATTTTCAGCCATGCTTGAGCCATGTCCCAAACCTCAGCTAACCTCCCTTTTCCTGAGGTGCGGTTCCTGAGCTTTCCTCATCTCCCCATGTTCAAAGCATGTTCCTTTTCTTACCTGCCATCCCCAGTGGGTAGGGACCATTTTTTATTTTTTAGAGACACAAATTTCCACAGTTTAATTTTGTTGGAGTTGATGGCCCTGGTCTTTTACCAGCTCTCTGTGGTATCTAAAAAGCAGCGGCTCTTAGAACATGCTGGAGCTCATGTGAGCTCTTAGAAAGGGAAATAATTTTTTATCATGCTCAGTTATTTTTATTTGAAGGGTGTCCCCTAATTGTGGTGCTGGAAGGTTGGCAGAGTGATTCCTTCCCTGCAGGAATGTCTCTTGTTCCCTGATGGTCTCCAGCTGCCTCCGCCCCAAATCCTTGGGGGCTGGCAGAGTGGGAGCATTATCTTTGAAGTGCCAGTACAAGAGTTGGCATTATCCTGTCTCTTTAGTTGGTTTGGGGTTGTGTGTTTTCTTTTTTTTTTACCAGCTTTTGTTTTAAAAGAACTAATTTTTTTTTTTAAAACTGTTAAAAATTGACTATTTTTTTAAATTACAGATTGTGTATAGTGGAAAGCAGGGGAAAAGCAAGAGTAAATATATTCAAAAGTAGCAGATGCCAAGGTGAGAGGGGAATGACTTGGAAGGATGAGAAAATTGGGAAAATGTAATTTGCATTTCTTAGCATGAAATTTATTCTCTTGAGGACAGCAGTGTCTAGTGGAAATAAGAAGGGGTGGAAGCATCAGCTTTTCAGACTGCACTTCCAATTCCAAATATTTCTTTATCTGCCTCCTACTATCTATTTGTAACACCACAAGAAGGAAGGCCCTGAACCAATACCTGTACTGAGATTTTTTGTGTCCCAGGAAAAGACTCTTTGAAGTGACCAACAAGAAGGAGTTATAAGAGATACTTTGGCACTGCGTTCACCAGAGCGAACTTTTCATCAAATAGATGAGGGAGCAAGGAAATAATATTGTGACATCACCTAAAATCAAATGCAGTTTTTACTCATTTATCTTATTCCAAAAATTACTAGTAAGTGACATTCTCCTCCTCAGTGAAAGGCCACTAGACTGGACTCCTTGGTCATCTTCATTTCCTTCCAATGATTGTTCTCCTGCCTTCTCCACTCATTGTCCAAAGCCTGTGGCTTTGGATGATTTGAGGGGATGTTAGTGGGCCCTGCTGTCTTGTAGGAGGGAACTAAAAAGTCGAGAGTTTTTTGTGTTGGTTGTGAATATCTTGTGTTGGGAAGAGGCATTCGAGAGAGCTGCAGTTCCTGAGGCTGGTGGGCCTGAGTCCACCAATGCTTACAGGCCCTGACGTGATCATCTCCTACAAAAAGAGCCATCACTGGGTGCCACACTGCTTTAATATTCTTTAATATTAGTTACCTGCAGGAAGAATCCCAGGATCATATAAATTATATTCCCTGCGTGCAGAATCTGGCTGGGATGCTGCAGGAAGTAGATGAAGCCAGGGTGGATTGCTCCCAAGTTTTGGTGGTCAGATGAAGGGCGTTATGTCAGAGTCAGCATTTCTTTAATTAAAACCCGTGCTCCGTGAGCTCAGACTTCTGGATTCTGGTTTAACACTTGTTCAGCTATGTGTTTGGGCCTCAGCCTTGTGTGAAATGTCAGCCAAAAGGCTGAGGTTATTCTCCATGGTGTAGCTCACTTTGGTAAAGCACTTCATCCACAGTCAATAGAGCTCTTCACTGTTACTGGATTGCAGCTGAGTCCAACCATTAACGCAGCCATGTTCACCACTAAACCATGTCCCCAAGTACCATTAGTGACAGTTATTGTTCAGAGGAACATGCAGTTTAAATGGGATATTGAAATAATCACTTTTTAACAGCTATGTCAATGTTATAAAGGCATCTTCCTTCACTTGTAATTAAGAAAAATCACGATCTGAATGATTAAACCTCACCAGCAGCCCCAAGGCCGCAGTGTGCAGTACAGACAGATGCACTGTTTGCACTGGAATGTTCAAACGCAGATTTCATATTATCTGGATTTGCTGGAAATCCAGTTTGAGCCAGAGGCAGCTGCAGGTCTCAGCCTCTGTGGTAATGAGGCCCATCTGTAGAAGTTCTTGCACAGAGCTCTGCAGCATTCTGACTGGTATAAGACCAGTTGAACTGTGGCTGTGGATGAGACCAAATCCACCAGAGCAGCTAATTCCTGCTGCTGTCATTGGACACATGGGAAGTATTGGTGAGTCACAAATGTCCGGACAGTCTGTCCTGAGGGGCTTTGGCCATGTCCTTCTCCAAGGGTACAGCTGTCCTGCCATGGACAGGGCTGGGAGAGCCCACAGGATCTTGGGAGTGAAGATTTGCTCATCACTCCCCAAACATTCACCTGCCAAGGGACAGAAAGAGCAGCTCATAGCCCAGGGCACCCTGTTAGGAGACTGCCAGTCCCAGGGCAGCCCAAGCATGGGAGACAGCTGAGACTAGGAACAGGACTCTCTTGAGTTAACTCTTCTGCACCAGATGCAGGTGCTCTCAGTGGGTGTCCAGTAGCCTGGTCCTCTGGGTATCATTTTGATGAGTTAAGGTTTGACATAAATATGTTTTTTAAAAGAGAAATTATTCACTACGAGGAAGCTCCTTCCTACAGAAAGCTTTCTGCAGTCTTGAACAAACTGAACCATGCCATTGAGATGTGCAAGTTTGGGGAGATTTATAAAGTCATGGTGCTTCCAGTTGTCCTTCCATGACCCAAAGTCAAAGGGAGCTTTATAGTAGTTACTCTTGCATTTATAAAAGGAATGTGTGGTTAGCAGCATCTGTTACTGAAATTGAGCACTATGCTTGGATATGTAGAGTCTCTAGGTAGATTTTCTTTTTTAAAAAATTAAACATAACAAACAGAATTTTGTTTTAATCTTCATACATAAGGTATGCTATGTTCATTAGCAGCTGGAGAAGGTGCTTGGGTGATTTTCCAAGTGCAAGGCATCCTGGATTAAGCACGCAGTACCAGTCTGGGTACCTGTAAAGCCTCACTGGCCTTTTGCTGGAGGACACTCAGTAACCTTCCTGGCTTTCTGTGGGATTTGGGTCAGGGAGACTACAGCCTGCCCTAAGCTGCTCCCCTCCCTCTGACCAGCAGGACATATAGATCACTCAGGACAAGCACCAGGATGGCTGAGGGGAAGCCCCTGTGAGGGCTTCAGGAGAGGGGAGCGCCCGTCCTGCTTTCCCCTGGTGCACGTTTGTTCCTGGCATTGCAGGGCTTTGCCACCTGCCCTGTTTGCAGCTGCAGCTCTGCTGCCACGGCCCAGCCGCCCCTCACACGCGAGCAGGGCTCCCCAACAGCCGAGCCCTTGTTTCCCTGAGCTTGCTGTGGCTGCCAAGCCACCCCCCTCCTCCAGCCTTTCCGTGGACTGCTGGATGGGGTGGGCAGAACCCTGGCTCTGCCCTGCTGAAGTCATGCAGGATATGCACGGCAGCTCCTTTCAGCTGGGTACAATTCCCTTTTCTTGAGCCCTGTCCATGAATGTGGTTCTGTCTCGTGTGCCTCACTAGCAGCTTCTGCACAGCCTGACACTGGATGGATCAGTTTGTTCAAAGCCTTATCACTGAGGCGATCTTTTCCTCCTATGGAAAATGAGAATGAAATTGCCTAAATTAAGCAATTGTAGCAGCCTTGAAGGATAAAGCTTCCTTTCTGCTTGGAGCTGTTTTTGTAGCAAGACTGTCATGATTCTGTTTGTGTCCTGTGTTTACTGGCATAGGAAAGAATGTGTGATTGGGATTTTATGGCACTTAAAGCTTGATGTTTTTCCCATCAGCTATTAAAATGAATCACTCTTGGATTTTTAGCACCTTTTTCCCACTGCAGTGGGAAGTATGGGCAGTACTGGCTTGGGGACAGTCAGAACAGAGAGAGAATACTCCCTTGGCCATGGATTTAAAACTTGATGATCTTAGAAGGCAAACTCTTGTCAGCACTGGTGCATCACCATCTCAGCAGGTCCAAGATCCAGCCCCTTGGATGGTCTGTTGTCCCTTTGGGTTAGGAGGGAGTACAGCTGTGAAGGAGGAAAACATGAGTCATGGATTGGAGGGCTATGGGAGCTGCAGTTTTCCCTCCCTGCAGCCAAACTAGGACCTCTGCTCATCAAAATATTTTGAGTTTTATTTTGGGAGGACAAAAGTTTTTGAATGCAATGCTCCACCTCAGTTTCTCAGGTGGAATGCTCCATTCTTTCATTAAAGCTGTGATCAGAGGATGTTCTCTCAGCACTGAACAGCCTGACTTACAACTAATAGTGATATTTTAGCACCCTGGTTTGTGACTTGCTATGACAAATGCTATCAATCGTGGAAGTAGCAGTGAAGGTAAGGTTGGGATTTTACCTGGCTGATTTTTTTTGTTTGTTTGATCATCATATGAGCTTGGAGAATTTTTATGATGTCTTTGGATCTCCAAATATCTGCAGATGAAGAACAGTATCAAGAGAGTGGCATTGAGAGAGTGTTTAGCGCCCCTCAGTGTGTTCAACAAACCTTCCTGCAGTCATTGCAGCCAGAGCCAAAACTCTGAAAGGGCAAATTCTGACATTTGGGCTCTGAACAGATCTGAAACCGTGCAGTTTTCAAGCAGCTGTGTTCAAACTTCAAAGGTGAAGCCTTGATGAAGTTAATTGTAGGTTTCTGTAGCTTTTCTTTTTGTTAAAGTGCATGGAGGAGATATTTTAGGCATTACTGTGGTGTTAATCTTCCATGTTTCCCATAATTTCTCTAATCCCTGCATTGCCCTTGGCATTTACGCAAGGCTCCTGTAAAGCTTCTCTCTTGAACAGTTTCATAAACAAGCCCAAAGCAGTGTTGCTTGACAAGCAAGGCTTGAGGACTTCGGACTCCTCTCATCATGATTGTTTGTATCAGTACCTTCTAAAGGAGCATAATTCCCTTTGAGAGAATCAACATTCTTGTTCTTCCCTCCTTTGTTCTCAGAGTGCACAACAGGACTTCAGCTGCTCAAGGCTGCAGCAGATAATCTTGGAGAGGGGACAATAAGCCTTTGTGGCTTTGTTTTCCCACAGGATAATAATCCTGACGCTCTGATAGTGAAGACACACCACTTCAATCCCTGAAGTGTCTGGGGGTGTCTTTTTCATTCAGGTTTGCCAAGCAGCCGCACTGCTCCAAGTTTTGAGGCCAAGGTGTCCCCAGGCCACCACACTGTTCTCGGGAAGAGCTCCCATCTGGCAGCAGTAGCCTTGCACAATAACCAGATACTCCAGAGCTCCAGCTGAACATTTGTGAAATATTTAAGGAAATCAGCATGATCTTGTCAGAGTTTTTGTTCTTAACTGGTACAAGCATGGTGCTTTCTTTGTTGAGGTCTATTTTGTTGTATATCCGCGAAAAACCATGTTGATCATCAGTTTCTTAACAAAACAAAGCAACTAAAAGGTTATTGGGGAGTGTTAACTCAGGATTTAGCAATTTATCAAGGCACACAACTTTCCACAACGAGCTGCCTGTTGTTATCATAAACTGAAGAGGAAGAATTCCCAACTGTTGCCCCTGACACACGCTGCCAGAGTCTTCCCATGTGCCACCTTACATTGCTCACAGGTGTAAAGGCAAGGGATGAGCTTTCCTATGTTAATACACTTCTAAATCTCAGTGAAAGCCCAAGGTCTCCTGGCATTTGGGCTTAGTAAATTATTTTAAAATACTGCTGCTAGGTGTGAGTGGAATGGGAAATGGATCAGAAAAGGATGGTTATTTTTTAAAGGTTATTTCCAAGTCAATCCTTTATGCCACTTTTTGTTTTCTTCAGACTTTCTGAAACAGACCACATATGAAGTGGAGGCGTTCTTAGAGGCCATTCAGTTCTTCCGGCAGGAGAAGGGCCACTATGGCACCTGGGAAATGATAACCGGCAATGAAAAAGAGGTAAAAGAATATATTCCTGATGGGATTTTTTTGGCTTTGGGTATGGCAGCTCTGAGGATAGTGAAGATTAGAAATTCTCTTGGCAAAAAATGGCATCTTAAAAAAGAAAATTTAGTAGATAGGAATACCTGAGATTTTAAGGTATCTCTTGCTCATATGTAAGTGATAATTCTTTTTTAATAAAAACTTCTGAAATGGAGTCTTGCATAGTAACAGTTACACTTAAACACCAAAAATCTGTGTACTTCAGTTCTGCAGAAACGAAATGCTGAGCCCAAGGTCTGGGTCCATACTTGGGCACCCAGCTTTCGAGCATTCATGGTAGTTGAGATTACCCCACAATCCCTCTGGCATCACTCCACATGTCTTTTAGGGCATTATTTGCACCCTGATTTATAATTTTTTTCCCGAACACTGAGCAATCAGCAGCAAATGTTTACTTTGGTGCCAGCTGCTGGGTGTTTTCCTTGATGAAATCTGGCTTCCCTTTGGGAAAATGGAAAAAACCTTTAGGAGTGGGGTTTGTTTTAAGGAACCAGATCATTGTTTTAGAAGAAGCCTACCTTTGAAATGCTGAAAAATGTGGAATCTGGAGAAAAAGCTATAAACAGTGTCTTTCCCACTGCCATCAAGTCAGGGATTGAAGTTCCCTGCTAACATCTGATAATAAATTCTTTAAGGAGTTACATGAGGGTTTGTCTCTTCTCCCCTCCTCCCTCATGTTATGGAGCTATTACAGTGCTAGTTTCATTTTATGTTTTATTTTTCCTTTTGCTTGCCAACAACTTACTCATAACCCATATACCTCAAGAGAGCTGTAATCAGAAGACATCCAGCCTAGTTCCACTATTATCTTCTTAGCAATAATTCATTCTGTAAGTATAGTGTGTTCTCATGGTCCACTTGGACCAAACATAATAATTATTTTAGGCAAATATCCAAGCTAAGTGAGTGGTTTGGAGCAAGCAGGCTGCAATTTGTTGCTATAAAAGTCCCTGCAGAATGCCAAGAAATGTATTTGCTGACACTCATTTGTGATGGCCCAGTCCCCACAGTGTCAGTGCACACTGGGGCTGCAGCATGGCTGGAGTGGGAGCACAGGCCCAGGCATCTGAGGGAAGATCCACCAATACCCTAAGAGTATTCCCAGAGAACTCAAGGTTCTTCACAATATAAAATGGAATCACAGAATATCCTGAGCTGGAAGGGACTCTCAGGGACCATCCAGTCCAACCCCTGGCCCTGCACAGACACCCCAACAATCCCACCCTGTGCATCCCCGAGAGCATTGTCCAAATGCTCCTGGAGCTCTGGCAGCCTCAGGGCTGTGCCCATTCCCTGGGGAGCCTGGGCAGTGCTTTTCCCTCTGGGGGAAAAACCTTTTCCTGATAGCCAACCTAACCCTCCCCTGACACAGCTTCATGTCTTTCCCTTGGTTCCTGAATCTGTTTGATCTGTTGTCCCGTTTATTATTTGTGATAGTTTGGGTTATTCATGAGATCTTTTTAAAGGGAGCCATTAGTTTAGGACCTGAATTAGTAAATTGCTTTTGACAGATATTTGAGTCAGCAGAGCTGAATCTGGAGTGCTGCTGTGGCATTATCTCTAAGTACTTAACTTAAATAAAACTACAATAAATGTGTATTGCATATTGGAGGTATATTACAGCAGGGTGTTGTGTGTTGTATTTCTGTAGGGGCTGTTAATGCCCTGTTTTACACTGGGCTGCAGTCAGAGCCCTTCTTTACTTGTGCTGCTCTAGTTCCTGCCATTTCCCTCTGCTGATGTTGGTGCATGCCTGAGATCCCTGTGGCAGCCGTAACACCTGAAGTGCAGTGTCTGGAAGCACTGACACAAATGAAAAAGCCCTGGGGCTTGATGAAAATGGAAAGTTGAGAGGTGTTTTTGCACTCTGTATTGGCTCAGACAGCAGCTGGGTACAGCAGTGATGTGATCCTGAATGTGGACTGTGCTGGGCTGTTGGTGCAGCCTTCTCAGGCCAGAGACACTGTCTATAAATAAAAACATGGAGAGGGAGGCTTAGACTCCCAAAATCAGATGTATATTAAGTCTTGCATATTTATTTGGTGCATTTGAGTGGGACAGGTAAGGAAGGAGTTGCACTTCAAATCTAGTCAGAGAGAGCACAAAGCCTCTGTGGGTAATTCCTGGCAGCTGGGAGGGACAGCTGAGCCACTGCTTGCACACATCACTCTGTGCTGCAGTGCTCAGCCTTCAGGTGAAGAACAGAGTGTGAACTTCTCATTTTCATCCCCTGACAATATAGATCCTGAGCAACCTGGTGATGGAGGAACTGCTGCCTAACCTCCAGACAATGATCCTGCCTAAAATGAAAGGAAAGAGGAATGACAGGAAGCGAGCCTGGTTTGGGGTAAGGACTGACACTTGCAGAGTAGCTGTTGCTCATAGCAGCTCTGTGTGGGTGCTAATTCTGATCTCTGCTTCTCAATTTGATTTGGATCCAGATCGTAGAGGAAACCTATGGCTTAGTCCAGCAGCAGGTGGCAGAAGGATTAAGTACCTTGAAAGAAGAATGTAGAGAATTTGCAAAAACTCTCGAAGGAACCATTCGTTCAGACATGGATCAGATTCTGAACTCCAAGAACTTCTTAGCTGGAAAAATCAAAGGTTAGTGGAGGAACAGCTGTACTTTGAGCAATTCTCCAATGTTTCCCATTGTGTAGCTCAAATTACCAGATGTGCTTGTTTTGAAATCCTTGTGTGTTTTGACAAAACAATCTGGAGACACCAATTTTCAGAATACAGATGAGCTTCTGCTGCCCTTGATGGGAACTGATACATGTGACCACTGTGTCCATGAAAATACCATGTCTTCTCAAATTGGAGCTGACAGGTTTTGAGTATCCTGATCAGAGTTGTTTATTCTGCTTTCATTTTCACTTGCATATCCTTAGGTAGTGAAGATACAGGTCACATGAGCATAATTAAAAGTGGAGTGGTTTTGACCTGATGTCTAGGAATGTACTGCAGAACCAGGTTCTGGTTATGTGACAAGTCCATAGGCTTCCAAAGAATATTTAAGTCAAAGGGCTTCTTAAGTGGTTTTTAATTAATGTGAAGTAATGATAATTTTTTTATGAGTATAAAAAGGAATGTAAAGAGCAGGCAAAATGTTATTGGTGCTGCTTAAGCTGGCAGGTAAATAAATAAATAAATAGCTGGTTATCATACTCAGAGCTGCCCTTGCCTCTGCCCTCACTGTGCCCCCAGTTGCCAGTGTTTGCTTGGGTGAGGCTTGGGAGAAGAGTTTTCATTGTCACTCATAAAGCTGTGAACTCCTTTCACACCCTCATCACCTCTGTGGAGGTGTGACTCCAGGGAAAAATACAAAATAATTGAATTAACTATAAAGAGAGATGTTCCAATTACTTTTTTCACTCTGTCTCTAAATGTAACCATTGTCCTGTGTCCTCCAGCCAGTGTCTCTGAGCCTGCCCAGAAGTGCTGCAGGGAGAATATCCAGCCATTTCTCACCTCCATCCTGGAGGAGCTCATGGGCCCCGTCAGTTCCGGATTCACGGAAGTGCGCTCGCTGTTTGATAAGGAAGTGAATGAAATCATCCAGGACTTCCAGAAGACCAATGATATGACCAGGCTAAAGGAGGTAAGACAAAAGAGAGTTGGAGCCTTTATATCAGTGCAAGGACGTTCTGCCTGGATCTTGGCTGGCAGCAAGGTTTGCTTTCCCTGGTGGAAGCACATGAGCACTTGGTTCTGTCATTTAGAAAGTCTTGTGGTATTTATGCAGCTGAAGTGCAGATACCAGAATTTGGGTTAAGGACAAATTGTTACATTCTCTCTTAAAAATTCACCTCTGGTTGCTTTTTCTCAAAACCTGTGCGGGAATGCAGAATGTGGATCAGCTCATGACCCTGCCCTTCAACTCAGTGAAAATGGAGCCCTGCTATCTGAAAGTGAACCTGCTCCAGGAGCTCCTGCAGGACCTCAAGAATCGCTTCAAAGTCTATCACATCGATTTTGTGATTCAGAGGACACAGAACTTCATGCAAGAGGTACTGTAAGATCCAGTTTTTCCTCCTGGGAGAACAGGTTAGGTTTGTCCTGTTAATCTGCTTCAAAGTGATCTTGATAAAAGCTGTGGAAAGAGCCCTGGAGTGTCTCTCAGGCAAAGTACAGGTAACAAAACCTGAGAAAACCAGCTAGAAGCTGCTTGACACTTACACTGGCGAGGCTCTGTGTGTGTGTGAGTTGATCAGCAAGTCATGAAAATTTTGGATGGATCATCTGTTCCTGATTCAGAGTCCAGATTCAGAACTTCCAGGTTCTGAATTCCCAGTGAGACCGAGAAAGTTGCACCTGATAAAGTTGTGTGTGTAACCAGTGGGGTGGCTAAAATTCACCTGATTCCCATTCTCAAGGCTCAGTTTTTCTCATTTTACCAAAATGGAATGTTTCCTCCTTGGCAGTTGATTTTCTCACTAATAGAAAGAAAAGCAATTAATCCGAGAAACTTAGAGACAGACGATGTCTCGGGGTGTAGGTGCTTTATCCAGCCTCTCTTTTCAGGGGACTGGTGGAGATGATGATATCATTCCAGATGAAAACTGAACTCAACCTCTTTGTCCCCTCTTGTGTTTGTTGGTATAGGCTGAAACACTGCTTTGCCTGGATTCCTTCTGGATGCCGGGCCAGAAATCTCTGAGGAGCTGGCCAGCAGACAGATTTCAGTTGCCAGATCATAAGGCATATTTGGCCTTGGAGCTCTAAATTGAACCCTGTGATTTTAATCTGTATTTGGGAAACTTAATCATCTGCTCAGTAATCTTGTGAAATGGAGCTGGTCCAGATCTATAGAGTGAGAGTTATGAATATGGAAAACAAGTGTCTAGGACAGTGCTGGGATAGGGTTTTCCTAAAAGCAGCTCTTCTGCATACAGCCAGGACCAGCAGCCAAGGAATTATTCAGAAATAAAATTCTGATTTCATGTCTGGGTCTTCCAGGGGGGACCATTCCAAAATGCTGCCAAATAAAGTGTCTTTCACTCAGTGAAGACCATGAGTCAAGACAAAGAAGTAGACAGAAAATAAATCCTGTATAAACCAAGAGGTTGGGTTTTTTTCTGAACAGAACATGAGTCAAAATTAACAAGACATAAGTTAAATTATAGCACAAGTTCTTCTAAACATGCTGTTATTACATCTTCCTCTTTAAAAGGCTGGTATTTTCCTCATAAAAATATTATGTAGTTTCCCTTTGTGTCCATGGACGTTTATTTCATAAATAAGTAAAATCACACATGACTGTGTTGGTGTAGTATTTGGCTAAAATGTACCTCGGGTGGAGGGTGGAGCAGGATTTCTTGCCTTGTGAGCTTGGCATCCTCTAGTGGCCAATTTCAGGAAATCTGGGAGCACAGTGCTCAACTGGATGAAGCAATGCCCCCCACCCCACACATCTCTCTGTACTTCTCCCATAAGAAAATGTTAAAATTTGAATGGGAAGAGCTAAAGAAAAGGCAAAGCCTCGTTAAATAGACTCAATTACTGCCGGCAGAACTGTTTGTCTGAAATATCTTCAGAGTAGGGGCGTAATATTCTTAATGAATCTCTGGATAAGCTGAAAATATGGTAAATGCCATCTTAGCATAATTCTGTTAGAAATGATTGCACTCTGTGCGATTTTTGCTGATTATGATTTGTATTATAATGAAAGCTACTGAAAATTATGTGCAATATTATCAAATGCTATTTATTAATGACTAATGATAGGAGTCAATGGGAGTCTTCTTAGTAGGGATAGTGAGTTTTGACTGTGTTCTGTATACATAGATAATCAAATCTACATTTTGACTCTGTCACCATCAGTTTGGATGGTGACATGAGGTCAAATCTGTACAAGAAAGTTATGACAGCATGATAATGATACCACGGTTTTAATTTTATTTAGTTATTGCAGCACTTCAGTGAATGTTGCTTTTCAGAGCATCTTCTCAGAAAGTCAATTTAAATTAAAAATTACACTTATCATATTTTCAGGAATTCGATGTTGCTGGTCTTTAACAGATTTTTTTTTTATGACTATTTTTAGCTGATGGAAAATGCAGTTTATACTTTTGAGCAGTTGTTCTCTCCAAGCCGCCAGGCAGACTCAGCCAAAGTTGCAACAACCATTGAAAAAGTCAAGCTGAGAGTGCTGAAGGTAAATGTCATGTAGCACATGTGCTGGCTCCCTTTGGAAATAGAGAATATATTTTACATGAATGTATCCCAGTATTTGAAAGAAAATAACCTTTTACCATCCAGCTGAAATATTGATTTGGTGGCATTTAGCAAAGCCTCATTTGGGAGATAAAACCTAGTTCTGGGCAGACACTTACAAAAGTATTTGCATGTGCAGTTCCTTTAATTGTAGGTAAATCAGATTATTAATATGCTGTGGATCTGGAAAATAATTTTTAATTAACTTTATAATTAGCCTGCTGCTAGGATTTGTTACTCTCAGAAAAGGCAGTACTGAAACACTTGGGGAGGGAAATTGGGCACTGTTTCTAGCCTAAGAGTTAAAAGAAGGGAAAGAGATCCCAGAACAGTACATTTTAGAGTGGTTTTGTAAAAGCTGGACTAACCTGCGTGGCCACTCAAACCCCTGTGCACCTGTGATGCAGCAGGAACCAGTTCTCTGTGGGAGTGGTGAATAACCCCAGGCACGTGTGGGCTTGTTTCCTTCCGGTGTGTTTTGGCAGCAATATGACTACGACAGCAGCACCATCCGCAAGAAGATATTCCAAGACGCACTGGTGCAGATTACCTTGCCCACAATGCAGAAGACACTGGCTTCAACATGCAAACCAGTAGGTGTCTGTGACTAAAAACCCTAAAAACCAATAATGAAAGGCAGGGGAGGAACAGCACCTTGGCAGAAAGTCCTTAACACTGTCAGACTGTTGTCTCTCACAGAATTGTGCAGATTTCCTGCCTATTCAGTCCTTCTATTTGCCACTTCATGGGTTGGGTAGGTGTGGAGCCCAAGGAAGATTTCAGGAAACAGGGACACTGTGTATACACCTTGCTTTCTCAAAGGCAGTTGCAGTTCTTTGCCCATCCCTGGTTCATTCCTTCCTTAGAGATCTGAAGTCCCTGAAACTTGAGTTCCTCTGGACAGTTGGGATGCAGGGATGAGCTGGGCCTTGTGTTCATTCCTCTGCAGCAGCACCCAGAGGCACGGCCAGGACCGTGCCCAGCCTGTGCTTAACTCCTTCAGCAAGAGACAGCCCTTGCTGTCAGCAGTGTTCAGTGCAAGCATTGCACAACAGTCAGGGAATAATCACAGAGAGACCATCTCTGTTTCCCTGACCACACGGGGCATGTTCAGTCAGCAAACATCAGTTTGGTGGAGGTGTTGGGTGCTATCTGTGTGGCTGCAGCAGGGCTGGTTGGAATGAATAGTCTGAACCCTCTGAAAGCCCTGGACACCCTCCTGCCTTGTCCTGTGCCTGCTGAAAGGGGACTGCCCCAAGCCATCCTGGCCTCCTGCCCTTCTGTTTCTATGGATGTTCATCTGCTCCCATTGGCTGTGAGCTCTCATCCCCAGTGTGCTGCTCTTGGTTACACTCTCAGCTTGTTCCAGTTTCAAGAACAAGTTTAAAACCAAGCATTTTGCGAGTCTTTGAGTGAGGACTGTTAAAATCTACAACTTTCAAGAATATATTTAAAATCAGTCTCTTCTGTACGTCACTCTTCTTTCCTTAGGATTCCCAAAGTAGTAAGTCTCTTGTATAGTGTCAACAGTGCCTTCAAGACAGTGTTTGTGCATGGGGACAAGCATTTCATCACGTGTGTGATGAATGTGAGCAGACACCTCATGTCTCTGTCACAGAGGAAGCAGTGGTGGAGCAAACTTCCAAAACTCCTTTCTGTTTAGTTTCCCACTAGCCTTTTGTGTTTGTGCCTCTGCAGAAATGAGCAGCCAGCTCTAGAAGCCAGTGTGGCACAGCTGACAGGCTCCACCAAGTCCTGACCTTTCACTTGAAAACCTCCAGGTGTTTCTATGTAGGTGCCTCTTGTAGAAGTGGGCAGAGGTCAGTTAATTTACTTTTTATAGACCACCAAGCAGCTGCTTAATGATAGTGATTCAGCTATTTGTTAGACAGCCTGTTGGATATCAATCAGTGAGCTCAAAGTGTTACACACCTATTAGAAAAACAAAACCAAACCCCGCGTCTCCTGTGCACTGTGGATTTGCCTCCTTGGACAAACAAGCTGTGAGGCATTTCCTCAGGAGCTGTTTGCTTCAGCAGGCAGTGATCTGTGGTGCTTTTAACTGTGGTTGTACTGCAGAACATGCTTTGATTAAGTACCTAATTGATTGTGGACACATGTAGCTCATGGAGTCATAGTTCAAACAGTGCTCCCCAGGAGCTGTCACGAGGTATTGCAAGACCTGCTCCATGACATCTTCAAGCTATTTGGTTGCAGTAGGACTCCAAATGCCTAGGTTTCCTCCATCTCTTTCTTTCTTCCCTACCTGCACAGGAGCTGCAGAGGTACGAGCAATACGTTTTTGCTGATTACACAAGTGTGATCCAAGTAGAGAACGTGTATGAAGAGATTTTATATCAGACGCTGCTTGAAGAGGCCCTGAAAGGTGAGAACATTCTTGAGGTGACAGGAGTAACATTGCAGCCTGTGGCCCATGAGATGTTCCTTCAGAACTTCCCAAAGTCCTCACCTGGCTGTTCCTGTCCCACTTTCCCCAACACTAGTGGTTATGTCCCTACAGGGTTTTTTTCATTTGGCTCACTGAAGATGTGTTGCAAGACCTAAAATCTGAGTTATGGGCCAGCTTTACTAAACCTGTGGAACTCAGAGTGATGGCTTGGCACAAGCCTTTTTCTAACAAAATGTAATTATGGCGACTTTACTTGATCTCGATTCCCTGGGCCAAGGAGGGAAATTCTGTCCTTACTTGCAAAGACTTGGTGATGACTAAATGGCAAGACTCTGCCAATTGCAAGACTAAGAGAATTGCAAAGACTAATGGCAACTAATGGCAGAGATTAATTTTCCCAAATGAAATGAAAGCTACTGAAAATTATGTGCAATATTATCAAATGCTATTTATGCCAGTGTCTTCTGGATGCAGTTTGCATTACTCACTGATGCCAGTGCAGTACTCCTTGCAGATGTCTCTGCTGTGTCAGAAAACTAAACTATTCTTAATAAATATTATATATATATAAAAAATACTTTTGTATGTACCTGTCTGACTATACCCTGGATAAAAGACAAGCAGATGTACTGCACGGGATGTTTTCATAGACCACAGGCACTCCTGTTCCAAAACAGCAGTATAACAATTGTAACCAACACACTTTCATTGGCATATTCAATGTAAATCCTTCTGCACTGAAGCATTACCCTTGTGCATTGTGGGTCCCCTGCTTCAAAAATGTTTAGGTCAATACTAAAGTGCCATTATTCAAAAAATAAAATCCCCATCCCCAGAAAAGAAATGTGAACTAAAAGGAAGCTGAAAATGAACATTATTGTTGCCTTTAATATCAAAATGTACAACACAAACTTGGGAAAGCACTGTACATTCTTCCCTGTGCTTCTGTCAGCCTTCCCAAAGCATTTTGGTGTTTCTGTTTTATTCAGTGATCAAAGAAGCCGCCGTTCTGAAGAAGCACAACCTGTTTGAGGATAACCTGAACGTGCCCTGCGAGAGCGTGTCCAGCCTGACGGAGCTGAGGACCCCCGTGGGATCAGCACAGGGCACCCCTGCCAAGGCACCCACGGCTGCCCGAGCCGAGGGGTCGGATACCGAGAGCCCCGGGGACGAAACGCTCATCGTGACAGGGAAAATCGTGTGGGAGAAGGATGCTGATGAAGGAAAGTCACCAGACAAAGAGGCAGGTGCCTTTGTTAGTGCAGCTGGTGATCAGGCCAGCAGGAGGGAAACAGTGGCTGTTACAGACATTGGTGACAAACAGGAATCCCCTTCGGCTGGCCACACTAAACAAGGAGTTGAGGAGGGAAAAAGCGCGTTGGAGAATGAATCAGAGTGTACAGTGAGCACTGAGAGAGAACTCAAGGCACAACAAGAAGCTGTGGAGGAGAAAGTAGCTTCTGGGACTTACACTGCAGTAAAAAATTTGGGAGCCAGCCCTAAAAAAGAACTTAAGATACCTGAAGGAGTAGCAGAGGAAGAGGTGACTTCAGAGAGTCAAACAGTAACGGCTGCTGCATCTGTCAGTGGCACTGAGAAAGTAAGCACAGCACAGGAAAAAGTTTCTGAGATGAAGCTCATTTCCCTCCCTGAGAGTGTAACAGATACAGAGATTTTAGGGAGTGCAGAAGAAAAAAGCAAGGTAGAAAAGGAAATTATGGAAAAATTATCTCAGAGTGAAAATGCAGTAGGAACAGGTTTTGAAGGGGATAGTAAAAAAGAAAGCAGCGAGAGTACTGAGACAAAGATTGTTTCCCAGAATGAAAAGACAGGGAAAGCAGAGTTTGGGGCTAGTCCTGGAAAAGAAAGCCAGTCGGAAGAAAAGGGTTATAAATCCCCTGATGATGTGAATGAGATAAGGGATTTGCTGATGCTGACAGTTGAGATCCCAGCAGATACTCCAGCTGAGAACATAAAAGAGGTCTGCGAGGGCAAGCTGCTGAAGTTGCAGGAGCACCATAATGGGACCTACGAGTTAAACGAAGTGGCTGTGGAAGAAATTCAGGTGAGCCAGAAGATGAGGAGTGAAGATGCAGCAGAATGTGTGGAGTTCAGGGAGGAGCAACTGTCCTCAGCCAGCCTGGGGACAGATGGTACGAGTGTAGAGAGTGTGCCCAGGGGGGCACAAGCATCCTGGCTGGTGGAGAGCTCGGCTCCACCTCAAGAAGCAAAGGCAGAGATGGAGAGCAAGCCAAGTGTGTGGTACACAGGTGTGGGAGGTGAGAGGTTGCAGCCAGAGGAACACACAGGAAATGTGGTGGGAGACAAAAGGCTGTATGGGGAGGAAGGGGCAGGGAACAGCCACGCTGTCCCGGGGGAGGCAGAGACACAGAGCTCCTTTCCGAGCTCTGCTGCAGATGCAGCCATGAGGGACATGCCTATCCTGGATAGAGCAAACCCCGGCCCAGGACTGCTGGAGCCGGTCTCCCTGGTGCCGCAGCAGCACCGGGAGCAGCCCAGGGCAGAGTGCACAGCACACACAGAGCCTGGGGGGCAAGAGGGGGAGCCAGGAGATCAGTCATCTTCACAAGCAGGAATTCAAAGCACAGGAGGAGAAGTGATTCTCCCAGAAGACCACCAAGAAGATGGTTCTGCACAGCAAAACTCGGAGGAGTGAAAAGCAGCTTTTAGCCCAGCCCTGCAGGACCTATTTACTTCAGTAATCCCTGTTCAATTGTGAATATTTATTCAGGTCGGGGCTGGAGGAAATGGGCTTTGTTGTGGTGTCCCCAGCTCCTGCAGGTTTCCCACGGATCCCTTCCTGAGGGATGGGTGATGAGTTTCCTTTTGGTTAAAACCAGATTACTGCTGAGGAACCTCATCTGTCACTTCAAATTTGCTCTCTTTTAAAGCTAGAGAGAAAGTCTGAAAATGTGACCACTGAACGCTTCAAACGCTCAACTATCATCAACTTACTTTAACAACTTAGCTGTTCTTAGGGATGCTCTTGATTTTTAAATGCATGGTTTTGAGAAGTACTGCTCTGAGTTTGGTGGTTGGTACAAACATACTCGAGGATGCTTTTAGTATTTGCATGCAGTATACAGGAAATAAAAACATTTTTTAGTAGTAAACAGAACCAAATAGTTAATTTAGTAGATTGCTGAAAAGTCACACTGTGCAAACTCTGCAAACTGATTACTTAATTATTTTCAAGTTTTGGCAGTTATCAAAGACAAGCAAATATTCTGAATTTTAATATTTTTTTTTCTCTTATTGTTGTATTTAAAAAGGGGAAAGTATGGGAGCAGGTTTCTCAGTCCCACTCTGCACTTCAGGGTTATTTAGCCTTCCAGAGCACTTTATGGCTATTTTTTTTTGTTTTACGGAAGGGAGAGATGAGAATGTTTACAATAACTATAACCATTAGGCAGCATTTCTCTGGTTTAAATCCCACCATAAGATTCACTTAGAGCTATCTAATACAGAATATTGAGTCCTGCCATTCACATTCCCACTGAATTACCCAGGTCTGTAGGCCTTTTAATAAGTGGCAACAATTGTGAAATCTCAGAATCATTGCATGTAATTTCTAATGCAGATATTAACTGAAGTGACAGGCAGCCAGAGGTTGTTACATGTGCTTAGATTTTGGAGGGCAGAATCACATTACAAAAGCAGTTATTAAAATGAGACATCTGCTTTCTTACACACTATCTGTATCAAGCCATGATCTTGGCACAGAGTTGCTTAAATATGTTCTTTGCATCTCAGTTTGCACAGAAAAGCTTGGAGATGAAACCCAGTATTTTAGTAAATTGGCCTTTCAAATGCAAGACCTTACTTTAGAGGTCAGTTTAAGGCACCTTGAAGTTCTGGCCTGGTATTTTGAGCTTGTTTCTGTATGTCATACAGTACTAGACAGCAAAGATTAATGGTAATCTCAGCAAGGACTGCAGGATTTATGCCCATAAAGATGTGGGAAGAAATAACAAAGTCCTGGGACCATAACATGCGTTAGCATTTAACTTCAGCAAACTGTGCAAAGTCTTTTAATGCTATCAAAATATTCTTTTATACTAACAGAAAATTGACACTAGAGGAACAGGCAAATATTACTGTGTGAGGAAGGAACCTTGTTGAGTAACTGGATTAACTGCTCTCTCACTGCTCTAAAGTAAATGCAGTTCCTATTTATTCTAGAAGTAATACTGTGGTATGGAAACACGAAGGTCACAGATGTCTTCCTTGCAGGAGTACTTTGACTCGTTTCCTCCTTATATTTCATGCAAAAATACTATTTTGTAAACATACAAACCACTGCCAGCCAATTTTTTTTTACAAATCAGTGGTTATTTCACTGCTGCTGCTTCACTTTTGCAAATCATGAACTATTTTTAATTGGTACTGAGTGTTAAGTGACTTCAAATTTATAACGTGCTCTAGAGTTAAGCAGCAGCAGCCTTTTAAAGCTAAAATTAGAGGACATGATGGATTTTTAATACTTTTTTTTGTGAAAGACAACTGCCATGGCCTCAAAAAAGACTACAGCCTCCTGCAGAAGGAAACGAATTCATTCTAATATGAATTAGATACATCTGTACAGAGAGCATTTTGCATAAGTATTCCCATCATGGTAATTTTGGAGTTATTTCTGTGGCAGGCTTAGAGCTGGGTAATATTTTCCTGTGATGTGAGTTGCATTGCTGAATGCAGATGCTCAGATGTTTTTCACTAGTGGGATGGGAAAGGATGGGGAAGATTCAGCCTGTACACTGCTTAGTTCTGCAATTTAAATTGCAGTTCATCATGGCTGGGGGACATTTTTCCCGATTTGGGGCATTTTCTGTCCTTTGCAAATGGATAGTGTTTTTCTTGTCTTTACTGCACTTGGTTAGAAGCAATAGCTTGGTTAGAAGAGCTCAGCAATCTGGAAGGTTACATGGGACCACTGATCAGAAGTTATAATAATGCACCCATTCTGTCGATTTATTACTAACTGGGAACCGTAATAAATCGCCTCTCGCGGCCCATGGCCGAGGTGCCCTGACGGGAGCGGGCTGGGGTGTGAAATTCCATGGGGTTTCCACTGTTGAAGGCCAGGACATGAAACGCATTGTATTTGCTTGGAACTTTGTACAAACGCTTGTCAAGGAAATAAAGACGCTCTTCCCTTCCATTGCTGGGAGGCTGCTTTTGTGAGTGTGTGATAATTTGGGGACTTTTATTAAATAAATGTTCTTCAGGCAGCTGGGAGTGACGGAGGTGTTTCCTTCCAGTGCCCCAGGGGAGCCTGCGAGCAGCACGGAGTTTTAACAGGAGCATGGAGTGACAGGGTGAGGGGGAATGGCTTCCAACTGCGTGTTAGATTGGGTATTTAGGAGGAAGTTCTTCCCCCTGAGGGTGGCGAGGTCCTGGCACAGGGTGCCCGGAGAAGTCGTGGCTGCCCCATCCCTGGGAGTATGCGGGGCCAGGCTGGACGGGGCGCTGAACACGTCCGTGTCCACGATGAGCTGATATTTACAGTCCCTTCCGTCCCGACACTTTCCCACACACTCCGCGTTTGGGGCTCGCTCGGAGCCGCTCCGGGCAGCGCCTGAGGGAGCGCGGGGGGCGGGGCGGGGCGCGGGGCACGCCGGGAGCTGTGGTCCCCCCTCCCTTTGTCCACGTCGACCCTCTCGTTACGCGTTCCCTGCCGGTGCACGTGACCGCCGCGCCGCCATCCCCCATTGGTCCGGTGGCGCGCTCCAGGGGGGCGGTGCCGGAAGCGGCGGCGGCGGCGCGAGGCCGTTTCCTTGGCTACGCCCCCGCGGGCGCGCGCGGAGGGGCCGGGCCGGGCCCTTCCTGCGCCGGGAGCCGCGGGAGAGGCCATGGGCCCGCAGCGGGACTAGCGGGCACCCGGCCGGCCGCCATGGCCCTCAGCGGAGCTCCGGGCTGCCGCGCCGGGGAGCGGGTGCCCCGCTGGAGGAGGCCGTGGAAGCTGTTGGCCCTTGGCCTGCTCTCCGCCTCCTCCGTGCTGGCGGCCGCCCCGGGCGCCGGGGCCATGAGCAGGGAGGAGAAGCGCCGGCTGGGGTGAGCGCAGGGACGGCAGGAGGGA
>VZRF01009594.1:478347-544294 GCA_013396875.1 Vireo altiloquus
GGAAGGACGGCGTCCTCGGCAGGGGGTGTGCGGTGCCCCCGGGGTTGGGGTGGGCTGGGCGGCTGCGGGCGCAGAGCTTTGGGCCGCGTCCCTGTCCCTCCCTCTCCCCCCGAACACTCCAGGGGACGTGTGGCATCGGTACCCGGCCGTGTTGGAGCTGCGTGTGCCGGACCCCGGTGGAGTTTTGAGCCAGGTCACCCGGCTCTTAGGGACACGCGGCCCCTTCTCCGGTGTGGGGTCAAGCCATGTGCCGTGTGAACTTGTAACTCGCCAGTGCTTGGGAGCTCGCCTTGGAGGTTTCAGCCAGGGCTTGCGTGGAGCTAGGAGTAAAAGTGATCAAAGGTGACTCGAAATCCACACTCATTTGGTTTAATTATGGCCGTGCCTCTGTGAGAGTGCAGGAGTCGTAAAAAAGGTGAATGTTTACGTGTGTTCCGCCTAGTTCCTGTATGCAACCTAAACTGCTTCGGTCCCTCCCGCATGTACATGTAAAGGGCTGATTCTTTTATTGCAGTTTTTAGTTGAAGGGTAAATACTACAACGTAGGTGGAAGCACATTTTCCTGCATGGAGTGGGATTTTTTGAAACAAATTTGGAATCAAGCGTATTTTGTCTTCGTCTGTTATTGGGGCAGTTTCGTCATCCTCTTCCCATCTACTGGTCAGTTGTACAGAATAGTAATGCAAAATGTATGCTGGAGAAACAGTCTGAATACTCTCATAATTGTTAATCACGGTGTTGTTAAGGTTGGAAAAGGCCTTCAAGATCATCAGGTCCAGCTGTCGGGTATAAGTTGATATTTAACTCCAGTGTTTACAGTTGCTGGGGTTTTCCATCTTGGGTTCTCAGGGTAATTTGTGTATGCAATCTTTTCTATGTTTTCTTCATGAGGCTGAACAAGAAGTTGGAATTTTCTTCCCCAATTGGTTTTAAAATTTTTGTATTAAAAACTTGCACTTAAAATATCATCTGATGGCCCAGGTATGTCCTGCCATGGTTTGTGTTTGGGGGCACTGAGCTGGGTCACTTCTGAATAAGGTGATCTCTGCATTTAACAACAGGATCATGTCAGGCACAGAAAATTTCTGTAAATGTAAGTTTTAAGCAATTTTTTGTCTGCTGCATCACACAGCAGCTTTGTGTGCCTGTCTGGGGTTTTACCTGCTGCAACCTGAGAAGCACCTGGGAGAAGCACCATCCTCTGGTCTTTGGATGCCTTAATGCACTTGATGAGTTAAAACTACTTATTGAATTTCCAAGTCATTGAACTAAATTGGATATTTACAATATAATTGTGGTGTTCTTGGCTCTTTTATGTTCGGTCTTAGCAGCAGAGATTGTGAATTATGTTGATGGCAGAAATTAGCATCCTTTTTTGCTTGCAGGGCTCCTTAGTGAAACAGTTAGGAATGATCAGAAGTAGTGCTGCATTTTAAAAAAACAATGTCGTTTTTTTGGGGGAGTTTTTATATATAAAAGCATTTCTGTCCTTTCAAACATATGAAATAAATGTAGGGGTTTTCTTTAGTATTTGCTTTCCAGGAGATCCCCAAATAATTTCATAATAGGTGAAGACAGATTCTTTCCTTTCTGGAGTGGACCAGAGTAGCTGAATCAAAAAAATTATTATTCTATATTTAATTTACTTGAGAAGAGTATGTCAGTAGAGAACCTGTGCCTGATACTCAGGTATTAAAGTGTGATCCATGTAAGATGGTGTGTTAAAGGCCATTGGGAGGCAGACCACTAATGCTTTTTCTTTCTTCATTTTTAGAAATCAAGTGCTTGAAATGTTTGATCATGCATACAGCAATTATATGGTAAGTCAAGTACTTGTTTGATGTTTTTCAGAGGAGTTGTTGCTGACCCTGGGGGAGAAAGCAGTCTACAGTACATGACATCTGTAGAAATATCTGGGAAGGATGGGTAAAAACAGAGCTAAAATAAATAACAGCACCTGTAAAGCCTTTAAAAAGACTAGCAAATAGTACTTTCAGGAAGGTTGTGATGGGTTTTCGAGTGGTAACTAAGAATTGCTTGTGGTAACCCTCCTAATCCGTGCCTGATCTTTTCCAAACCAGTTTATCTTATGTCAGGCTATGAACAGTAAAGTATTTGGTTTGAAATTCCAGGAAACGGAAGCTCGAGAAGAGCTGTCTGTAGGCATCAGATTCTGGAGAACACAAATTGATCTTATTTATTTTGTAGGTAAAAATGACATTTAATAGTTCTTCAATGGTAAGCCATGTCAGATGCAGTTTGGGGGCTCTACTGCAAAGTGTTTGTAGAAGAGAAAGGGGATCTGGTGCCATATCCAGGCATCCCAGGCTGTGCCCAGGATGTGACTGTCATATGACCATAGGCCATGCTGGCTGCAGTTTCTTTTGCTCTGACTTGTGATTCCTGTGCAGGTGTCCTCCAGTTCTGGATCTCTCAGCCATTCCACCCACCCTAGGATGGCTTCGTGTAGAAAAGCTTAAGAATAAATAGTTACTTGGAGTGGACTTCCTCAAGTAATGATTACTTTCAAATATTCTATAAGTAATACACTTCTGAGGAGAAACTGTAGATGTGACTAAGACAAATACAGAAGATTAATTCTTACTGGCTTTATATGGACATTCTTGCACATTCTTTGTGGCTGTTGCAGAAACCCCTCTCAAGTTGCATCAGTTCCTGCAGCACAAACTGCTGTCTTCTGGCAGCATCTTGCCACATGTCCCAAGTTCTGTGTTATGGTATAAACTTAATTATGTAATTCAAGCTTAAAATCTCAGGAATCATAACTTTATACAGCATGAGAGAGGTACAGGACTGTGGAGTGGACAGAAAGCCAGGCAAGAGGATTTTCAAAGGGGTATAGTCTCTCCAGGCCTCTTAACTTAAACTCTGTACTTTTGAAACCTTAACGTCAGGCTTTTAACTGTTTAAACATCAGTTAAACATCAGGCTTTTTGGTAGTTACTTTTGTAATCTGGTTCCATGAAAAGCACTTGGCTTGGGTTTCCCCGGAGGAAAACATGTATTTGGCAAAATTGGATGAAATATTACAAGGCTCTGTGCTCCTCCTGTTCATTGTGTGATAAATTGGCAACTGCTAGGGGTCTTGCCACATCTGAAGCAAGGAAATTCTCTTTAAAGGAGAGGAATAACTTCAACTATCCTGGAAAGTTTGAAGCCAAAAGGATATTTATTTGCCACGCATGCTGGAGCGCTAAACAAACAGAAATGTGACTTGCTTGTTTAAAGTTGAAGAAAAGATTAGCGTATCAGATTTGATTCCGACAGCAAGAAAATGAAGTATTTTTGCAGGTGTTTTTGAAACAGCCAGCTGAAAAGTTTTGATTTTCTGTTTCTATTAATACATATTTTAGACATGCGTATTTAGAAGACTGAAAATTCATGTTTGATTGCAAGGGAAACTCCCTTGTCTTTTTTTTTTCTTTTTTTCTTTTTTTAGTTGTTAACAGAAGCTTTGAGAAAAAGCTGCTGGGTTTTTTCAGTCCTTCAACGATATTTGTAATAATGGGGATATTTTTTCCTCTTGGCTGTCAGAACACATGAAAATGTCAGTGGCCACTTGGGGCCAGTGACAAGTTGGGAAATAGCTCAGTCCAATAGCTGAGGTTATTCTCTGTTGCAGGCAGAAAATAAATGAACTTTTATTTTTCAAAATGCTTCTAGTTCTTTATTTGTAAAGCTAAAAGTTTATTTTTCCAGATTTTTTTATCCAAAAAAATTCTCTTATCCAAAATTTAAGCCAGAGATCTCAGTTTTGACATTGCTTTTGTTGTGTACTTCTTTAATCTGTTTTTTTGAATACTGTGCAGAGATATTCAGAAACGTCTGAGCTGTATTAAAACGATCTGGATTCTGCCTTTTGTAGTTGAACTTAAGGAGAACAAAGAGTTGAGCAAAGACCAAAACACTCAGGAGGGTGGTATACAGGGAAACAAACCCATCAGTTTCAAAAGAAGTTGCTCTAAGAGCTGTTTATTTATAGAAGAATGCTCCTTTTTTTCTTTTTATTTCATGTTTGAATATAGATTATTTTTGCACCATATATTTGGAAAGATTTTGAATGTGTTTACTTGCAGTTTCAGTGCAGCAATTGAAGTTTTTTATCCTGCCACATGTTAGTTCTCCACTAAAAGTCAAACTGGAGATGTCAGTACAGCAGCCAGTTTCCTGCTGAAATCAAGAGAAAAGCTGCATCCCAAACCACTTGTGTTGAGCTTCTAAAGGAGGCAATTTCATGTTTGTTGGAATTAGATATACTTAAGATTCATCATTACTGATGTCAATGTTATATTTGTTATATTAGTGTCAGTTATATTTATAAAAGGCTCAGTCTTGTTAGAGTTTTTTTTTTGATGAATGTTATCTTTTATACCTTATGTAGCAATTCACCAATTTTTTGTTTGAACTTCTGAATTCTCTTACCTATTACTGACTGTCACCTCCAGCCAGCTGAGTTCATTGTGCAGAGTTCAGTGAAGGACCAGCCTTCAAGGTGATAGAGAGGCTGGAGCATCTTTCCTGTAAGGAAAAGCTGAGGGAGCTGGGGCTGTTCAGCCTGGGGGAAGGCTCCAGGGAATTTAACAAGGGAGGCTGTCAAGAAGATAGAGCCAGACTCTTCAGTGGTGCTCAGAGGAAATGGGCACAGACTGAACCATGTAAGGTTCCCTCTAAACATGAGGAAACACTTTTTCACTGTGGAGTTGACCAGGTACTGGCATAGGGTGCCAAGAGAGGCCATGGAGTCTCCCTGCTGAAACATGCTCAGGAGTTGTCTGGACGTGGTAGTGGGCAGCTGGGTCTGGGTGGTCCTGCTCAAGCACAGGGCTTGGACAAGATGAACTCTAAAGGTCCCTTCCTACCTGCAAGGCTCTGTGGTGGCCACGCAGTTTTTCTGAAGAGCAGCATGATGAGGATTGCTTTTACAGGCTCCCAAGAGTGGCTGTGAGCACTGTAACTGATTCCCCTGTTTTGTTCCCAACAGGAGCATGCGTATCCAGCTGATGAACTCATGCCTTTAACTTGTCGTGGACGAGTGCGGGGTCAGGAGCCAAGTCGAGGGGATGTGGATGATGCCTTGGGAAAGTTAGTGTCTGAAATGGTCACTGTAAACATCTAGGAACAGAAGTACAATTGGCAGCCCATAAAACTTGTTTATTTAATTGATATGGCCAGAAACTTACACTTGTAAGAAGTATTTTTATTATTATGAAGTTAACTGATGTAAAATTGAATAATCAGAAGAAGAGAACTGACCAGTGAATGAATTCCAAAGATAATTTTTTTAACCATTCTCCAAGTATTTTTCATAGGAAAACCTTCCAAATGTGGACTGACGTTTATAGTAATAGTAGTAGAGGTTATAAGGGTTAATGATCAGCTGAACAGAATGATAAACTCTCATCCATGATGCTGGCCTAATAAGTGATATTTAAAATGCTTTTCTTTAAGAAGTTTTCTGAAAACAAGCAGTCAAATGATTATCATGTGTATGATAGCCTGAGGCCTTTGCTGAAGTATAAAACATTGTTTCAGACATGGAAATATTTTCTATTCTTTTTTTAAGGGAGCTGATAGTACAAAATACTGATCCTTAGGCTAGCAAAATGTAGATTTCAGGACTGGTTTCTTCCATGTTAAATGGAATAATCAAAGGCAAAGTTGGCTTACTCTAAATCCGTTTGTAATTGATTACTTTGAATATGTGCAGTTCATAGAGCAAATTCTTTAATAACAAATAGCTGGGTTTTTTTTTAATATCACTGTTTAATGTCTCTAAGCACAATAGTGTTAATCTGAAGGAGAAAATTCTTCTCTTAAATACTCCTTCTAATTGTCTCTAGGATATTGAGCATGTTCTTTTGGTTATGTTTTGTTACGTATTCTTTAGTCTAGAGATTTCCATATAATCTTGCTGCCTTGGAGGTAAAGATACAGCAGATGAAAAGTGTCAAGAGAATGTATTTTGAATCCTGGTCATGCATTCTTTTTAACAACCTTTTTAAAAAGTAATATACTAGCATTTGAGTAAAAATACCTTTCAGCCCCTTAGATGCATTAAATTATTGTATGTATTTATTATTTTTCTGTATACGTGCTTTATTCTGTACCTTATAATTAGTTACATTATTATGTAGCAGATTTCTTACCTAATCCTTTTTCTTGCCAGCTGCCTCATCAATTGTGTTCTCTGCCAGCCTTTGCAGTCACAAAATGACAGGGTGAAGCAGCTGGGTCAGTTCTGTTTCCCTGGAGAACTCGGGAGCCTTCCATATAGCTCTGAAATGCATCATTTCCCTCCTTTTGTATGGAAAAAGTTGTGGATTTGTTAGGCAGTTGTGCATAGTCATTAGTTAATCTCTGTCTCTTGTAAAACAGCACTTGCAGAGTGTCCTTATGTCTTTACAAATTAAAGAGAATTATAATGTAGGAACACTTAATTAGAATTTTGATTGACACAAAGGTTTGTCAAGGTCTCAAACATTGGGCACTTGCTGAAATCCTTGGTGCTTGCTCCTCAGTAGGCAATTTTAACTGAAAACTGTTCTGTTTTCACACCATCATCTTCTGTAAATTCAGTTCTGTGTTGTAGGTGTTTCTTAGCATAGGAGCAGTTGTTGGAATCTAAGACACGATTATAGATATAATTCCTGAGATGGGGAAAGGTCCCCTCAGCTTGGGATGCACTAGAACAGCCCTGGAGAAAACCTCTGATCCTCACTGGGATGTTCCTGTTTCAGACAGTGTGGAGCTGACTTGATGCTCTCTTTTCACAGAATAATCACAGAATCGCAACCTGGTTGGGGTTGTAAGGGACCCTAAAGCCCATCCTGTGCCCCCCCTGCTGTGAATAGGGACACCTTCCACTAGCCCATGTTGCTCCAAGCCCTGTCCAACCTAGCTTTGGACATTGTTAAAATAGTTCTTTGTTTTGGAATAAATAAAGTAGTTTTTTATTTTAAGCCTACTACTTGATAGTGTTGGAACAGTTTCTGGTAGGAGAAATTCAGCTTAGAATGGCTTTTGATCTCAACATTTTTCCTTTTTTTTGAAAAAACAAGTAAAACAGAAAAGACTTAAACCTTTTTGCTGCATTTCTTAATAGATTTGATTGGAGACAAAGAATCAAAATTAAATTTTCTTACCAGAAGTTAGAAAGCTTTGCGGTTAATAAATGTATCTGTAATCATAGCTTCTTTGTCAGCTCCTATTCTGGTCACTAGCAAAGGGAGGAAACTTAGAAGGAGGTTTTGATCTTAAACCTATTGAGTACGACTAATTTTTTGCAGCTGGTGGTCTGTGAGAATTTAGTTTCTTCCGTATCAGCAGTATCAGTTACTATTAAAAATCACTTAATTCCTACTCATACAGATCTATAAATCTGTTTTAAATTTTCTTTCATAGGTTTTCACTGACCTTAATTGATACCTTGGACACTCTTGTGGTAAGTTTAATCTGTTGATAAGCTTTGGTAAAACAAAGAGATTGTCTTCTGATGCTCAGATTATTTTTAGATTTCTTTTTCATGATCATCGATCTGTGGCTCTGTTTGAAGTGACTGTTGCTTGTGGGAATATTGAAGTGCTTTGAGAATGGAGTTTGGAGTGGGTTGTAATAAGAAAACTACAGCAGTTCCTTCACATTTCATTGATACTTTTTTATATTGCCTTTTTTTGGCTCTAACTTCGCACAAAAGAGTTTGCTTTCCCTTACAGTCTAAAGCAAGAGGCTCAATTAGTGGTGAGCACCTCTTAATAACCACTGATGTATTTCTGATTTTAATTGTATGTAAGTATTTCATGGGTGACTGTGTGTGCACTGAAATATCCTGTATACAAATACACTGTGACTGCATTAG
Source organism: Vireo altiloquus (assembly GCA_013396875.1). NCBI lineage: Eukaryota > Metazoa > Chordata > Aves > Passeriformes > Vireonidae > Vireo > Vireo altiloquus. The sequence continues at coordinate 486,224 of VZRF01009594.1, forward strand.
CTATATTGGAACTGAACACCTGCTCACTGTTGTATTCCAGGTGTTAAATAAAACCAAAGAGTTTGAAGAGGCTGTAAAAAAAGTAATAAAGGATGTTAATTTAGATAATGACATAGTTGTGTCTGTCTTTGAAACCAACATAAGAGTCCTTGGGTGAGTAACTTTTGTTTTCAAAACTCCTAAAAATATGGATTTTGGTCAGTGTCTTTAAGATGCCTTTCTGTGCTGTTCCACCTGTTTGAAACAGTTGTGCCTTTGTCAGCTCGCCTGAGAGCGATTTTAAAATGCAAGGCAGGACTTGCTGCAGTGGTGCTGGATCAAGCTGCCCCCCATCTCACTGCTGCAGGCACAGCTGTGCTTATTAGGAACCCCATGCACATGCTGAGGGAGCACTGGGCTTGCTTAACAGAAACAGGCTTGCAAATGGCTCAGTTCAATACTTGATTTACCAGATTTTGGTACTTGGGGTCATAGATTATTTCAGTTGGAAGGGACCTCTGGGGCTCAATGCAGGATCAGAGCATGTAATTTGAAGTTATTATATGCCATTTTAGAGGTCTTGGTTGCCATTCCTGTCTAATATTGAGGAATCAGTGATTCCAATGATAAACAAGAAGAATTTCTTCCAAAATACTGGTAGCTAACCTTGATTATAATGGGAATTGCATCAGCAGTCTGAAAACTGGGGCCACAGTTATGTTTATGTCATTTAAATTGTAGAGAGTTGTCCTTCCTGTTCAAATAAAACATGAATTTTGAGATGTCGATAATTTCTCTTGTGTTTAGAGGTCTCCTAGGTGGGCATTCAGTGGCAATTATGCTGAAAGAAAAAGGTGAATATATGCAGTGGTACAATGGTGAACTCCTGCACATGGCAAAGGAACTGGGCTACAAGCTTTTACCTGCTTTTAACACCACTAGTGGTCTCCCTTATCCAAGAGTAAGTTCTGTTTCTGTAATGCAGGATTACACCTGTAATCAAGACTTCTGTTGTTTTGATTTTATATCTGGTTCCAAAATCATTTCTATATTTATTAAGGGGACAGAAAATCAAAAGCTGATAAATTGCAGGTATTCTCAGGAGCCAGGAGTGGTGAGATATTTGCAGAACTAAATTTCCAGGAGCACTTGTGATGTTCTGAGTTCCTGATTTGTTGCTAAAAAATTGCTAGAATTAGATTTTTAGAGTGTATTCTCTTACTCAAATGTCTAGTGATCCAGGCAATAAGTTCATGTTTGGGAGGGTTGAGATTTTAGGTATTTATGCATAGTTCTCTGTGCATGTCTAAGTTGGCAGAGCAAAACCAAAGGGATCTGTTTTTTCTTGTCTTTAGAAAGAGCATAGATTATATACTTGGTATACAATCACAGGAGTGTAAATTCTTTCAGGTAAGAAAAATAAAGATGATAATCTCTGTTTTTCTCTAGGTTAACTTAAAATTTGGTGTAAGACATCCAGAAGCACGAACAGGAACAGAAACTGATACCTGTACAGCTTGTGCTGGTACCTTGATCCTTGAATTTGCAGCTTTAAGCAGATTCACAGGAACATCTATATTTGAGGTTTGCTTTATTTTTTGGCTTGGGTCTTTAGCTTTCTGTTACATTTCTGTAATTTTGAAAAAACAGTTCTGAGTTCATGAAATGGATGTCTTAGCTGTGCTGCACAAAAACATTTGTATATGTTCAGATTTGTAGTGTTTGTGGGCTTTCTTCTAAAGTTTGATTTTTTTTTTTAATAATTTTGTAAATCACAGGAAATAATTTTGGTTGAAAGAAGTTCGAGTAATACAGCAGTAAACAAGATAAATATTTTGAAGATTAGAAGGAGTTCTGAAATCGTTAGATATGAAACATCCTATTCCTTTCCTAACATCTTAATTGAACTAGCCAAAAGAATGACAGAGTTTAGTGTCTGTGTTTCCCTAATTCCCTATTGTTGTTGCAGGAGTATGCCCGGAAGGCCCTGGATTTTATCTGGGAGAAGAGGCAGCGCAGCAGCAACTTAGTTGGGGTCACCATTAACATCCACACTGGAGACTGGGTCCGCAAAGGTGGGGAGTCTCACCACATGCAGGGACCAGGGGTGCTCTGGGGCAGGGGAGATCTTGCACACCCCCAACACGCCTACCTGGACTGTGTAAAATATTAATGGGATAGGCAGTGGAGAAACCTGCTGCCCCAAAGCCTGGCTCTGCTCTGAGAGGGCAAAGCCCTCTCTGGTGGAGAAACTGGTTTTATTCATGGCGAAGTGTTCCCTGATCCACTTTAACACTGAGAGGGATATGCCTTGGAATGAATTTTCAGAGACTTTATTATAAATACTTAGAGGAAATATAAATAGGATGGGAGAAGTGATGTCCTGTGAGAAAAGTGAATTAAGTGTCTTCAATGCATGTCTGTCTGTATTATTATGTGCACTGGTAGTGCAAAGCCTTTGGCGTAGACACACAGTATTGTGTCTCTGCTTCCATCTATGGCCTAATTCCAGTGAAAGGAGGCTTTTCCTGTCACTGAAAGAGCCTTTAAAATCAAAGTGGGAATATACGGAAAATACCCATATCACTTAAAGTAAACCCACCTTTTTATTTTCTCCTGTAACATGATAGTGGAGTTGGAGCAGGAATAGATTCATACTATGAATATTTATTAAAAGCCTATGTCTTGCTGGGAGATGACAGTTTCCTGGAAAGATTTAACACAGTAAGTTAACTCCTTGCTCGGGTTTGTGCCTTCTGCAATACAAATTTCAGAGTAATTGTGTTGTCAGCCGTTAGCCTGAGAAGGGAACTTCAGCATAATTTCTGTGACTTCTGCTGTGTTTAGTGCCAGCTCTTTTTACTGAGGGTTTTCGCTAATCTTAGGTGATTAGCTATCACCTGAGCAGTTATTTTAACCCCGTTCAGTAAAAATCAGAACCTTCTAGGCCTTTCTCCAGTTCCCAGTATGGGAGAAGCTGTATTTCCAGATTACCTGAGAGGGTGTAATGCTGCAAATGTTTCTGTAAAAGAATTTTACAATAAAGGCCCTTCTGTAAGGACCTCTTGTTCCAAGCCATTGTACAATTTCATTCCGTCCTGGAGCAACAAAAAAATCAAAATGTGGATCTTGCACTGCAGATCCTCAGGCCCAGAAATCATTTAAGTATACAAGCTGAAAACTGCACTTAGATTTTTTTTTAATTCATAAATTACTGAGCAACTTTGTCATCATCATAATTCTTTCATAAAAGCTATTTCTTTTGAAAATAGAAATATCTATTAAAAACATTTTAGATCATAAAATGATTTTATATCATATAACATGATTTTTTACTAGAAATGAAGTCATTCCGTAGTTAAGGCCTATTGTAGGTCTTTAGGTGTAATGATGATTTCATGGTCCTAAGGGCTAGCCTCCAGTGTTACATTTTCCTTGAGCTACCTCTCTTAAGTGTTTCTGTCAGTTTGGCTCATGTGCTCAGAATTGCTCCTTCTGAAAACAAAGTTTAGGATTGGAAGTCAGCAATGAGGCAAGTGACCTAATGGGTTTTAAAGTTCTTCTAAGCCATCTGGTCCAGCTGCTTTGGGTTTTTTAACCTCCTTTTCCTCCTGAGATCCATATGATTTGGAATTCTGTTGTTCAGAGAAAGCAATTTCAGCTTTCTTTAGTGTGCTTTAAAATTCAGCCAGAACAGATGTGCCTTAATTGTGATAGTTCCTGGTTTATCACATGGCTGCTGGATATACTTTTGTGTATGTGTTATTCCTTGGAAATGTGGTAAATTTCTCAAGTGTAATACTGTGGAGCTTTTCAGTATTTACTGCACTTGGTTTTAGTTTGCAAAACTAGATTAGTGTCACTGCCAAATGTAGCAATGATTGGGAGTGTCGTACTAGCCTTTCCATTCAAATAAAATGCCAGTCTGGTGATCCATCTCTCTTTTGGGGAATGAATTGATACATGAACTCCTGCTTTTCCTGATGTTTGGCAGCACTACGATGCCATAATGAGATATATCAGCCAGCCACCTCTTCTCCTTGATGTTCACATTCATAAACCAATGCTAAATGCTCGGACCTGGATGGATTCTCTGCTCGCTTTCTTCCCTGGGTTGCAGGTGAGGTGTAAAACCCATGTACAGATTGTTTTAATAACAAGGAAATGTTTATATGGGTTGGATATATGATTTTTCAAGTCAAGGTTTCAGAAATACTGAGGGAACATCCCTGGAAGTGTCCAAGGCCAGGCTAATCGAGGCTTGGAGCAACCTGAGCTAGTGGAAGGTGTCTCTGCCCATGGCAGAGGGTGGGACTGGATGGGCTTTAAGGTCCCTTCCAGCCTAAATTATTGTGGGATTCTGTGATTTCTGTTCTCACTCTTCCAGTCACTTCAATGCTATGATGCAAGTTAGTGTGCTTTTCTGGCTGTATTGAGTGTCAGGAAAGGTATGTCCATGTAATTTGCTTCCTTCACTCCTAGTCAGGAAAATACTCCAATTAAACTGCCTTTTTACTAGTCTAGTGACAGATTTTCTAGTTTCTGTGCCATTGACATCTTTAAGACAAACTAAATCTCATTTTCATGCCAGATCTCTTGAAATGTCAGAGGTCCCTTTTCTACACAGGCAATAATTTTAATGAATTCACTGTTTTTGCTTAAAAACTCTTAATGAGTATCTGTGACTTACAGGAGTCACAGATAAGGAGTAATAATTACAGTATGTAGTGATTGCTCTGTAGCTTTACATGAACACACTGTATTTTTAACTTCCAAGTATTATTCCTGTGCTTGGTGAATTAGTGTTAATTTTATTTTTTAATTTTAGGTGTTGAAGGGTGATATTAGACCTGCTATTGAAACACATGAGATGCTGTATCAGGTTATAAAAAAGCATAACTTTCTTCCAGAGGTAAGGTAGTACTTTTTTGATTGTGTAAACTGATTCTTACCTCAGTCTCAGATACCCATTTCAAAAACCAGTAGGTATATGTGTTACTAAAATCAAAGGCTCGTTTCCAAAGTATTCTTATGTGATTTGTAGTTCTGCATGTCTGATAGCTGTGTTTGGGGTATGAAATATTTTTCCTTCAGTTATGCTGTTATTAACACAATAGCAGAAAGCTCCTGCTATTAACACTTGCTTGGACTTCATATTTTAGCCTTTCAGAACTGACCTTGACTCGTTTCAGTGTGCAAAACTTGTATAATCACAGGTAATAGTAGCTGCTTGGTAACATAATAGTGTTAATGCTAAAGATCACAGTTGTCTTTATTAACCCAGGGAAGGAACCTAAAGGCTGAATTGACTGAGAGAATGTTCTTGTGTAAAGAGAAATTTTGTGTAATGTCCTTGAACAAACTTACTGCAGATGCTGCAAGTATTTGAGCAAGTCCATTGTGCACAGAAAAGCTTGTTTACCTGCTGAAGTGTGTGTCTTTAATCTGTGATGACCCAGATTACATTTGAAAGCTTCTGACTCCAGGTTTAATTTTGAGTTTTCCTCTGGTGTAAGCTTATTTCTGTTAGAGAACATTTTAATTAACATCACATTCACCTAGTGTGGTTATTAAGAGCAAAGAATGCTAAGCACTGGAATGACTTTTTTTTCTTAGTCCTTTTAAAATGGTGTTATTTGACCCTTTAAGGGTTTTTTGGTTGGATTTTTTTGTGTTTTGTATTTATGATGGAAATTTCAAATGGTCAGGTAGTTGTATTTAAGCCAACAGACTTGGTTTAAACCTTGGTATGAAATAATAGTGAATATATGACAGAAGTGGCTTTTCCCAGTGTACATTAAGAGTGAATAGATAGACTAGGAAATTTTTAGATATGACTTCTAGCCTGTGGTATTAATTTAGAAACAGCTGCTTAACCATCTGTCAGTGTGCAGTGACACTTGAGTGCACTGGAGGTGTCAGGTGGTAGGTATGTTTGCAAAAATGGTATTTATCAAAGCTAGGCTGGTTATATAGTTAACATAGAATTCAAATAAACCTGTGTTTGGGTTGCATTCCTACATTTATTTTTGTCTTTTCTCTTTCATCCTCAGGCATTCACAACAGACTTCAGAGTTCATTGGGCTCAGCATCCTCTCAGGCCTGAATTTGCTGAAAGCACCTACTTCTTGTATAAGGTACAGTCACATTCATTCCTCTGACCTTTGAGCACTTTCTCTAGCACCTAGAATTTTGTTGCTGTTTTATTTTAATATAGAATTGAGTAGCATATCTCCAGCTTAACTTATCCACTGGAGCCAGTTTAGGCTATAAACAAGATGTAATGGTTATCAAAAATGGTTTGGTTTTATTTCATAGGCTACAGGAGACCCTTACTACCTAGAAGTAGGAAAAACCCTCATTGAAAACTTGAACAAGTATGCCAGAGTTCCCTGTGGGTTTGCTGCAATGAAGGATGTTCGTACAGGAAGTCATGAAGACAGGTAAAGTTTGCACAATTACTTTTTTAAAATATAAAAATACAGAAAAAAATCAAATTGCCCTGTTTATGTAATTGAATTAATTGATACTTGAGGAGCTGTCTGTCTTCATCTGTTAACCAAGTATTAAATAACCTGTTTGTACTGAACTGTAAATGCAGTGAAACAGTCTATAAACTGTTTCAGTAGTGTCATAGCGTGCTCCACAAGAATATTTTTAGTTTAATAACCTTTCATTTGTCTCAGAGCAATAGATGAATTACTTTCAAACAAAATATACTTCAAATCTGTAAGTTTGTCAGGAGGTTTATTCGTTTTTTCTATAATGCTGTTTTGTACTGAATGTGCTGAATCATTTCCCTCCAAACACATCTTCTTCCAAGTGGAAGGAATGCTAATGGAATTATGTCCAGCAGTAATAGTCATGAAGTCTTCAGAGATGGAGCAATAGGAGTATTTATTTTACTGATGTTCTAGAAATGAGGCGATCTCCCTAAAGGACATCCCCTTTTCCTCCACAGGATGGACTCGTTCTTCCTGGCCGAGATGTTTAAATATCTGTACCTGCTGTTTGCTGATAAGGAGGACATGATTTTCGACATTGAAGATTATATCTTCACTACAGAAGCTCACCTATTGCCACTCTGGCTCTCCACTACAAATCAAACCATCTCTAAAAAAAATACAGTATGTAACAGCTCCAGTCTAAATCAGTTTCTGTGGTACACTTCCTTTTTTTGAGGGGGAAATGAAGTCAGGAAAGGTAGGCACCTGAGGAAGTGCACCAGTTTGAACACGTTGTTTAATAGGCACTATTTCATCATCAACAGTGCCAGTCACAAGAGTAGGAATAATGACTGGATTCTGCACTGCTGAACCTTGAGAAAAAAGATATGAATTATTAGCAAGATTTAAAGAGAAAATCATTCCCCACTTCTGTATAAATTGGAAGATAACACAGTAGGATATTTTTGTCCCCATTTTTATTATTTTTTCTAAAGCCTTAGTTTATCTTGTTTGTTTTAGCACATGAACAGATTTTGAGAGGTTTTTTCAGACAGCTGTGGAGTTAATTTGACAAGATACAGTTGCAGACAGGTTTGGGATGTTCAGTCACTTTAATACATGCAGTAGGCACCTGTTGTGTAAATGTGAGGACACTTAGGGTGTAACTTAAATTACTTAACCTTCCAAAGTAACCTGGAGTAATACAGCTGTGCCATGAAGCATCATAAATCCTCACATTTTTTGATTTTGTGGTCAATAAGGTGACATAATTTGTAAGGCAATAAGAAAAAGGAAGAAGAGAAAGAGAAAATGGTGTCTGAGATGTCAAGGACACAAATTCCTTTATTTGTACCTCTATTTTTAACATTTTCTAAGAGTTTTACAATAATGCTTGAATCAGAGGAAAAGGCTTATATTGTGTCCTGGAGAAATCGCCCTGTTTGATGGACTATAGCAATAAGCAGTGACAAATTCTTAATTATTTGATCTTAATGCCGAACACTGGTTATGTTTTAACGGGTCATGGGTTAGGTGTTAAATGTTTCTTCATAGTGGAGATCCCACACCCTCTCTGAAATATTCTGTCTCTGAGAATTTATCTTTTTCTTTGCGTTTTGGAAACAGAAGCTGTTTTTTTAACTAAGTAAGAAGTTTTGTGAAGGGTCTGAAGGAGCATTTTATGTAGCTTTTGTTCCCAATATAAGAATTTGATGGGCAGGGTTCTCACAGCTGGTGCTGTGTTAAATGCTGGCCTAACTTGGGTCATCCTCTTGAGAACTGCAAATGGTAATGAAAGGCCAATAGGGAGGAGGGAATAGATTGCTCAAGTGCAGTTTTTTAAGATCTTTGATTTGAAGCTGCAAATGGGCATAATCCAGGTAAGAAGAACCCATTGAAAATTGCTTCAGGTGGCTGAAAGGCTGTGATGTCGGTTGTTCCTCTTTTATGGAATTTTATCTGAATGGATGGAATGTGTAAATTATTTTTAACATAAATACAGTGCTATTAAAACAAACTGTGAGAGAGATACTTGGTACTATCAACTCAACATCCTGTTTGTATTTGCTCTCATAAACAGGAAAGGTCATTTCTTATTAGGTCTTGGGTTTTAGGGAGCCTTTAAATACTTGATTTTTCATTAGCCAATATATTGCAAAGAGGAGGGGTGAGTCTTTTGAGGTAGATAAATACTACATTAATTTTTGTGGGTTATAAGATGAGCTTGCTGGTTATCTATAAAGTCATTTGCTAAGCTAAGGACAGGCTAAATGTGGCTCCAGACCACCAGACATGTTCCACACCAGCAATTTGTGCAGATGTTCACTCTGCTATCTGTCCTGAAAATAGAAATTGTTTGAATTATATAGAGATTCATTCTTGCTCCAGACTTGCAAGTCTGTGTGGCTTCTGACAAGGAGAATCTTTTGTTCACATGAAAAGATGTGACATTTTTAGTAAGAATGACCTAAAGCCTGCAGCTGGTCACTCACTGTAAAGCCAGTATCAGGTGAAACCAGAACTACTGCCTTTACTTGTGTAAAATACAGGGCCCTGGCTTTGTCATGCGAAGGCTTGAGAAATACTGTCTGCCAGCAGAGGATTAGCTGTTTCTGCAAAAAAAATCTAGACACTGTATATAAGTTTAGTAAATTACAAATTAGAACAGGTGTTGTATTTGTCTGCCCAAGGGGTGGCAGTGCACTGGCTTCCCCTTTTGCACTTGGCTGCTGCATGTCAGTACACAGATTGCTTAAGTTAGGCTTATCTGTTGATGTTCTCTATGTAAAAATAAAACCTGCATTTTTTTTACTCTGTGTCTTTCATTTTAGAGCACAGAGTACACAGAGCTGGACGACAGCAACTTTGACTGGACCTGTCCGAACACCCAGATCCTCTTTCCAAATGACCCCATGTTTGCCCAAAGCATTCGTGAGCCTCTGAAGAATGTGGTGGATAAGAGCTGTCCCCGGGGCATTGCCAGAGTGTAAGATGGATACTTCCTCTCTTTTTGTTAACACAGGACTGAGTGGAACAGGGTCTGCTGTGCAGAAGGAGAAACATGAGGTTTGCTGGAGCTGGCAGTCCTTTTGGGGTGGATAGCCAAAGGGATGATTCCTGGTCACAGGAAAAACCACTTCGGTTTTCTCTGTCATCCTCAGCAAGACTTAGTTTATTTCCAGCTGGAATTAGCATGTCTTTCAAAGCAAGAGGAGCTGAATGAACTGCATACCTCGGCTGCAGCTCTCACTTGGAGTATTGCGGGAAGTGTGTCTCTCTGATGTGTAAAAGTATTTTCTGCAGTCTCCTGAACAATTCTGAAAGTCTTCTTTGTAGTAAGGAAATTATGCTGCCATACATAACTGCACCTGTTTTGAGGAATTTGCGGCATGTTAAGGATGAGGAAGTTTGTCCTTCTGACCATCTCCTCTATATTTGTATTTCATGAACAAAACTGACTTGCAACTGTATGGGGCAAACTGGGTTTGGTCAGTCTTGCAATAATGCAGGCTATTTACAAATGAGAGAAAGCATATGGCAGTTTTGTTATCAATATTGGGGGGGAGGTTTTGCACTATAAAATTATTGATAATACAGACAACTTTAAAAAAAGATAACTTGATTGAGAAGTTGCATTCCACTGAAGCTTGCACTCAGTCTACCAAGAATTCCAGTCTTGTGATGGCAGGGATAATACCAGAGTTCTGTTTCAAGGATAATCTGGTTTTTAAAGCTTTGATCTCTGATATCTTTTGGCAGAGAAGAGAGTTTGGGAAGTGGACCAAAACCACCGTTGAGAGCCAGAGATTTCATGGCCAGTAATCCTGAGCACTTGGAGATCCTGAAGAAGATGGGAGTCAGTTTGATCCATCTGAAAGACGGACGAGTACAATTAGTACAGCACGCAGTGCAAGTAAGACCTGGCAGGATTTTATTTTTTAGAGCTCTCAGCAAAGTCCTCCTAGCAATGATACTTGACACCTGGAGCTTCAGGAGGTACAGCCACTCTGTGAAGGAGGCACATGAGCTGGATGTGTAGCTATATTTAGCAGGCTGATGCTTGTTAATATTTGCCTTAGCAACACTTTTAACTAATCTTCCACTAAATTAAGTAGAGGCTGCTCGTGTTGAAGTGATGTAGCCAGCAGCATCTTGGCTGAAAACACTGCTTTCAGCGTGAGATACTTCCATTTCTTTATGAGATCTATATATTTGTATATTTTCAGTCTCCTCAGTGGTGCAGGTGCTAAACCTTTTATGAAATGATGAATGAGTGGAAGTGAGCATCTGGGTGTTAAAGGCTTTGTAGCAGTGGTCCAAACACAACTTAAATTTCTTTTCCTCCAAGTTCCTCAAACATTTAAGACAAAATTGTTTATTGATTCTTTTCTCTGCAGGCAGCAAGTTCCCTGGATGCTGAGGATGGCTTACGGTTCATGCAGGAAATGATTGAACTCTCCAGCCAGCAGCAGAAAGAGCAGCAGCTCCCTCCTCGTGCTGTCCAGATTGTTTCCCATCCCTTCTTTGGCAGGGTGGTCTTGACTGCTGGGCCAGCACAGTTTGGGATGGACTTGTCCAAACACAAAGCAGGGGTATGTGAGATGTGGGTGTGATCTGTTCCTTTTCCTGTTGCACAAGCCTCAGCTTTACAGTACTGCTGCTGTTTGAGGGCATCCAGCTGATCATCCAGGTGATCAGTTAATTACAGTGGTTAAAATGACAGGGCCCAGTGGTCACAATGAGAGCAGTGACATTTTTGGAGATGGTTGGCTTACCTGTCTGTGCTCTGCTCCTGAGTCATCAGCCATGGTTTAGGATTTAAAACATATGCACAGCAGGGGAGTTGGGAAGCAAGCTTATCCAGTCTGCAGTGCACAGCTAAAAAGATGGTGATATAGCAGAAGTTTTCCTCCCATGTCAGCCAGGAGCTGGCAGAAGCCTTTTTAGAGTAAGTTGTTCTTATGAAAGCTTTTCCAGAAGGCTCTGTGTAGATGGAAGAGGTCAATACCACAGAGGCAGTGGTCCCTATGGGAAACAGTAGGAAAATCCAAGTTGCAGCCCCAAAGAGGAGTTCCAGACTAGCAATTCATAGGAGAAAAATTTCCAGAGACAACACTTCGTAGGTGTAGGCAAACCACACTGATTATGAGAATTAGGTTTTCACTCAGTCATTCTTTGCTGTTATTGCTCCAGTTTCAGGGCACATATTGTCTGCAATGACACAAGACAACACTAAATGCATTAGAGTGACTGAAGGAACAAAAATGCTTGGAAATCTTTCACAAGCATGACTGTAGTGCTCTAATTCTCTTTATTTTTGTTTTTTCCAAACAGACAAGAGGATTCGTTGCAACCATTAAGCCGTATAATGGATGCTCAGAGATCACTAATCCTGAGGCAGTGAAAGAGAAAATTGCTTTGATGCAGAGAGGCCAGTGCATGTTTGCTGAAAAGGCACGAAACATTCAGAAAGCTGGAGCAATAGGAGGCATTGTCATTGGTAAGTACAATTCCAAGTTCTTAATTTGCATAAATATAACTTAATTTTATAGATTTGAAGATACAGGAAAGCTGACAAGCTTTAAGCTGAGAAGCACAGCAATTGCACTTTCAGAAGATGAAAAGATGTTTGGGTTTGTCTGGTTCTGTGCAGACACAGATGGGGGACTGTCAGTGTTTTTGCAGATTAAAAGTTGTTACTTTAAGGATCTTAGGGTGCTGTCAGTACTAACTGCTGAGGAAGAATGGGGATACAAATGAAAAGTGTGGAGGAAAACAAACCAGGCTGGGGTTTGCTCTGAAGTGACTGGGCAGGGGAGGCTGCTCCAAGTGCAGCTGATCTGACAGAAAGCTTGTCCTTCCTCTGGTGTGCTCTGCCTAGATGACAACGAGGGCAGCAGCAGTGACACAGCCCCTCTCTTCCAAATGGCCGGGGATGGCAAGAACACAGATGACATCACCATTCCTATGCTCTTCCTCTTCAACAAGGAAGGGAACATCATCCTGGATGCCATCCGGGAGTATGAGGCTGTGGAGGTGCTTCTTTCTGATAAAGCAAAAGACAGAGGTAAGGTTAGAGGTGATTTATGTAAATCCAACTCCCATCTGTTGGCACTATGGAAAATGGACAGGAATGATTTGCACTGCTGCCCAGAGGCGCCATGGTTTTCTGTTTGACACTGGAATTAGTTTTTTATTAAGAAAGCCATATCTGAGAGCTATCATTATCCACTCCTCCCACGAGGTAACATCCAGAAATTCCTAAGTTAAATGTCACTTTGGCTAATGAGAAAATCCAGCCTTTTGGATTCCTTTTGAACCTTTTTTGTCATTAGCTGCTTTGAAGTAGCATCAGGAACACTCTAAGTGTTTCCAGTGCCCTACATTGTGAACGCCTCTCCCTCACCAAGCTCCCCAGTGACATTCCTGGGACCCAAAACGAGAGAGATAAGTCCTAGAACTATTTTGCCTATCTAAGGAGAAGTGGTTATCATGAGAAATAAGGCTGCTGACCTCAGATGTTTTGTGGGTGTTCTTGTATAATGCAAGAAAATTGCAAGCTAATATGTTCCCAGTTGAAATGTTTGAATGCAGCAGAAAATTCCAGATTTTCCTCTTGTAAACCTCCCCTTTACCACTGCTGTGTCCAAGCAGACTAGGTAAGAAAAGTATCTCTGGAAAATCAGCCTATTTGGAAAGGGGATGTGACAAAATATCATCTTATTTCTTCCTAATTTACAAATTTCTCCTGCTTATAACTGTGCTCAAGTGCTCTGACAAAATGCTAAATACAAGATAGCTCTGCCTTTGAGAGTTTGTAATCCTTATCTGCTTCTTCCCCCTCCTCGTGCTTCCGTTTGGAATCCCAGCAACAATCTTTAAAGGTAAAATGATTCCAAACTACATTATTGATAGCAGTAAGTATCCCATGTCAACAGTGGCGTGTGCAGTTAAATTCCCTAGAAATTCTGAAATATCAGTGTCCTGCTTATAGCTATAAACTTCAAACCCAGAGAAATATGCATGACTAAATTGGGCAGCTATTGGGAGCTAAGCTGGGACGTGGGAGACGTGTGTTACTTGCTTTGAGTGGGGAGGCTCTGCCTTTGGCTCTGAAATGCACAGTTCAGTAAACTTAGGAAGCTCTGTCCAACTCCAGCTTGCTCAGATGTGGGATCCTGGTGGATCTGGGAGTGCTTTAAAATCCAGCATTAAAGTTCAGCGCACGCAGTGGGTATTTGCTTAAGGTTGAAGGAGGGTAACTGGCACTGACCCACAAGTCACTCCTGCAGTTTGAGGAACCAAAATGGGCCTCACTGCACTGTTTGATCTCGTTTAAAATGTGTCTAAAAGTTTTCCCTCCTATCCCTCTGTAAAATATATTCCTTAGTACCATTAAATTTTCATATCACTGGAAAGTGTGCACTTCCTTGAAGAAATAAGGCCAAGGGAAGTGACCTTGATTTTGGAATACATAATAAAATGTTGCATTCCTACCGTTGTTTTAATTTTTTTTTCTTTTTTCCTTCCCTCTCAAAGACTTGGAAATTGAGAATATGGACCAGAAATCATCTGAAAATGATTCACACAAACCAAATTCCGAGGAAGTTCCTTCAGAATCTCAGGATACTGGAGCAGTTAGTGAGGAGCCCAACAGAGGAGGAGAGAGCTCTGCTGTTGGTGAGCCTGATCCTTTGTCTCCTGTCAGCACAGACAGTGCCAGTGTTTCCAGGGCAGAACAGGATCCCCAGGCCCTTGGACCTGCAGAGGCCGGTGCTCCAGAGCCAGCATGTAAACCAGAGGACAGCCAGCCTCAGGAACAAAACACCCAGACAGAGTCCAATTCCAAAGCTCGCTGGGAGAGAAGAGTCCAGCCTATGGAAACCATATTAGCAGACTGGAATGAAGATATAGAAGCATTTGAAATGATGGAAAAGGATGAGCTATGACTTGTAATAATAACTTATTTGTTAATAAAAAACCGGAGACCTCTTTGGGTAGAAGTGAGGCCCTGATATCCGAGAAAACATATTCAGTATTGGGATGAGCAACCAGGTGTCACCTGGAATACACCTTAGAATTCCAGCACATGCTCTTTGTATGTTTTAATTTTTCTTGTTTAAAAATGGGAACGTGCAATCAAAGCATTTGTGTGGCCCTGTGGCTGGTGCTGTGCCCCGGGTAGGGGCGAGCCCCACTCGTGCCTTCCAGGCTCCAGGGGAGCTCTGGGAAGCAGGAGTTGAGCAGGGTGGGGTGACAGACCATGGAATGGTTCTTCGTGGGGCACCCACCCCTCCCCAGCTGAAAGCCTTCCGTACAGCAGCAGGGGAATTGTTTCCAGGTGTTTGCACAGCTGGAAGCAATCTGGTTTTCTCTGACATATCACAGTGCAGCTCATCACTCCTTGCACCCCTTACCATGAGGAACCACATGGGGGCCTTGGGAGTTACCCTCCTGCTCCGCTTCCAGCTGGAGGAATTGTACAAACCAAAGGCAAGGTGTGAGCAGGTCCCATCAGGGAGGTTGGGCCAGCCATGAGGCCACCAGGAAAAGGTGTGCGAAGGTCCTGCTGGAGGCTGAGGAGAAGCAGACAAGGAAGGTGTTGAGTCCCAGGTGTTTCCCTTGGCCTCCCAGGTGGAAAAACTCTAGTCCGCCCCAAGATATGAAACAGTCTCTGACAAAACCTTCTTTTTCTACAAGTTTGACTTCCAATAGCTTGACTCCATTGTTCTTTTTTATACACAATTTGTGTATGTGGTGTTTCAGACAGGGAGGCCAGTGCCTGTGGGGAAGGGCAACAATTCTGCCTGTTGGGTCAATTGAATGTTCATAGTCCAGGGGTGGTATTCCAGGCTCTGGAGTTTGTTACAGGTAAGTGTGAGTCCTAATTTCTTATCCCCATTATCTTTAACTAAAAATGGGGAAGTTTAAACGACAAAGAGGCATTTTGACTGTGTCCAAAGAAACTGCCAAAAACAAATTAACTTGATTTATATAAACTGCTTTTTGTGAATTGTGGTTCAAAAAATTGTTTTATATAAAAGCACTAAATGAGCACTGCCTTTATGCTGCACCAGGCTAAAAATGAAGGTTTATATTCGTCATTGGATGTAAATAAACAGGAAGCCCCACTCTGGACTGCACCTTTGATTTAGCTGGTGAAATTAACACGTGTTGAATATGCAACTGTTAATTAGCACAGCCATACTCTGTATTTATAAGTTGTACAGTGAGCAGAGCAATCCCAGGCAACATTTTTTCCATGTACTCAGCCACACTTGCTTTCAAAAGTCTCAGAATGCACAGGCACCTTTTGAGAGCATGGCAGTCCATCCAAATACCATCCAGAACTTTAAATCACCAGGGTAGGAGGGAATTTTGAGAGGAATAGTGAATAAGTGTCCTTTGAACGAAACTAGCTTTTATATGGAGTTGTCATTCCTTTGCACAAATAACTGTCTGGAGGTTTGGACTTGAAGCAGCTGGGGCGTTTCATTTGGGAATGTTTTTATTTATGGATTTTGTTACATGAGTTTCTTCATAGAAAGCATTTGACCATGGGAGCATTGTAAGTGTCCTTGGTTCCTTGGAGCCCTGGGAGTGCCAGGACATGACCAAGTGCAGGATCAAACCATCAGGTACAGATCAAACGTCTTCATTCAGAGAATTCCGTTGATCTGTCAGTGCTCAGTGCCACAAAAGGAGCATCTTTGTTCCCATGCTCTTTGACATGGACATCATCTTCCTTTTTGGTAGCTCTTTTGGTGAAAATACAGTTATTTTTATATCCTAGAGGCCTCTGGTCATTACTCTCTCAATATAGCAGCTAAAGGTTTTCTTTTACTTGCAGATTTAGTTGTAGATGTCAAATTTTATTAAAAGCTAAACTTCCCTTGCCATCACCAGCTCATTTTTAGTAACTGCTTTCTCCACACCTCTTAGTAGAGCAGCAGGCATTTCAGGGATTTCCAGGGATTCCAGAACTCCATACGGATTTAGGGCAGCATTTTGGTGGTGGCCTACCTCAGATAACTGTTGCCTCCTTCCTTTTGGGGTGGTTTTTGTTTCATGTCGTTCTACTTCACCTTTGAAACCATCACGAGAGCCATAGCTTTGTTTACAGAACTGAATCAGGCAAGGTTGACCTTTTGGAAAAGAGGATTAAATCGGGGGGACATTTATTCAGGTTATTTTCACTCTGTATTTCCTTATGAGGACATAGGCTTTAGTTTAACCTGTTCATATCATTCTGGAAAGAATTCAGTTTTCTGTTACTGTTATCTTAAAAAGCAAAAAGAATGTATTCATCAAAAAGAAAAACCCTTTTGGAAAGGGGAGAGAGTGTTCTTCCCAAATGTTTGGAATTCTGCTCCCTGCATATGAAATATTGCTTGTAGATCATTAATCAGGAATCACCCTTTGTGTATAGCAATGTTCATTTCTTTGTACGCATTTGTGTGCATTTCTTTGTATGGTATTGAACACTGAAGAATTCAGGAATCACAGCTGCAACTAGCACTTATTCCATGCCATGTAATTCAGCCAATTAATTTCTCATTTGATCTTAGAGGAATCTTAATTGTTTACATTTATTGTTTCTTAATGAAGTTTCAGAATGAGCCCAGCTCTGGTTCTCCTCCTTCTGCCAGTATTCCTGAGTAGGCACCAATGTGTGTGTGTTGAGAGGTGAAAAACAGGACATCTTATGCAACAGACATCAGTCAGAACACAGAAAAACAAACCATTCTGTGAATAAAAATTGTATGTTCAGATTTTGTTAAGATTTTTGGTTTGTTTTTTTCTTTTTTTTTTAGCCAGACCGATTTACAGCCGTATATTTTCTTATGGAAGATGTCTAATAACAGGTGCTGTAACACCATTGTTGGGTTTTACTCTCTGGTGATAAGTGTACACAATATTTCTAAGGGCAACTGTACTGTGATGTAAAAGTCTGGGCTAAAATGTACATAATCCATGTACATAATTGTGTACTTGATTATAACTGCTGATTGTAAAGATTTAATAAAATGTAAATATTCTGGTCGAGCTGTGCTGAACTGATGCTCATTCTGCATTGCTGTTGGCTGTCATTTTCAGCAAGGCAGTCACCAAGCCTTCATTGGCAGCCTTGGTGATGGGATGGAGCTGGTTCATGGCTGCCACCCTGGAGAAGCCTGGAATTTTTCCCTGGGAGGTTGACTGAACCCAGAGGTATTGTAATAACCAAAACACCACCTTTTCAGTCTAGGATTGAAACTGGACAGGCTCTCAGCAACCAGATCTAATTTGAGTATTATAAACCTCTCTTGACTCGGATGTCTCTAAATTCAAGTCCTTGTTCAAGTGCTGAGCAGTGTTTATAAAGCAGAAACCATTGTCAGCCGTGCTAGGGAAGTGCTAAATGTCTTCAGCCTACTGTCCCATGTTCAGGGAACATCAGGACTTAGGGACTGGAGTATTTTGGAGCAAAGGCCCTTTCTGCCTCCTTCAAGGGACAAGGGACACTGCAAGTGTCCTGCACCCAGTTCAGGGGTCATCAGAGGTGCTGTCCAAGCGGGCAGAGGGATGTGATTGCTTCAAAGACAAAAATAAAGCACAGAATTAACAGCCAGGGTGGGCCCTGCCCCTCCGTGTATTTCTTTTATAACAAAAAATCAGGAGAAGTGAGGTGTTTATTTCTGGGTCTGAACAGGTTCCTGACACTCCCACTCCCCTGGGATGCTCCTTGCATGGATGGATGCCTGAAGGACAAGGAAGGCATGGTGGCACCAGGTCCTCTCCCCTCCTATTAAAAATATATTTATTAATTTATGACAATGGTTGTATTGAGGGCCTGTTACTCAACTGTCACATTTCCATTTTCCATGCAGGTCACCCAAAGGACTTAAGCTGCTCTGACCAAAATTCAGCCTCAGCTGCTGCTCATCCCATCAGTCACATCGGCCCAAAGCTGCTGTGGCAGGAGTTCCATTTTCTCCCAAAGTGCTCCATGAAAAGGTAATGTTAATAAATGTTTCCAGCTGGAATGGAGCCTATAAAACACTGTTTACCTGGGAAAGTTCACACAGGCTATTAATCTCCAGCATGGGCAAATTCATCTTTCCTAATCCCTTGGTGGAGAGTGCAGTGTCATGCCAGGGCACCAGGGCTGGGACCCCTGCAGAGGCATTTTAGCCAAAATTGTGCCACAAAGCCTGTACTTGCTGGTACCCACAGGTGGTTTTGGGGAGCATTGGGGCCACCCCAGGATGTCCTGGATGCCCCACTGGCTGCCAGTCCAGGACAGACCTGATGGCAGCAGTGCAGGGCAGAGAATGAGAAGCAATCCAGTAAACCAAATTCATCCTTAAAAACCCCATCCCAAACCCTACCCCAGCGTTTCTCTGCCCTTCGGTCCGGGCTGGGAAGAAGCCAGCAGATTTTGGGCACAGGCCTTGGCCCAGGGGATGCTTGGTTCAGGAGGGGACATGGAGCAGCAACGTGGGTAAGAAAAAGGATGGGCTGAATTTGATGCATTTCAGGATTTCCATATGGACTTCTTCTGCTGGCAGGAAGGCTGATGGTTTGAGATTGCTTGAGGCTCCCCTCCGCAGCAAAAGCCATTTCCTCATCATGCTCTGGCCCAGAGCATGATTGAAGAAAATGAGCAAAGCAGGCTTAGAAAGGCCTAAAGGGGGAAAAAATCCAGGCAAAAGATGTTCAGGTGAGGACAGAAAAGGCATTTCTGCCCTGTGCCGGCTCTCTGGTGCTTTTATGTAACAGAGCACGTGGCTCCCCACGTTCCTTATGGGGCTGGACACAGGTTCTCTGCCTGCCAGGCTGGAGCATCTCCATCAGATGATGTCAATCTTTACTGCACTGGCATTACAGCATCATAAAAAATTACAGAGCTGCTATTTTGGGTAGCAGTTCTCTCCGAGTCAGTGAATAAATGCAGCTCCATATGACTCACTCCAGGGGATTATTAATAGACACAAAAGCAGAATGCCAAAACCCCAGGAATATGCTCTGTTCTCATACAGAGCTTTCTAGCTTCTCACAGCAACTGCTCGAGAACTTTTTGTCTCAAAATTTAATTCTTTTAATATACATATATATTAAAAGAATTAAATATATAAATTTTCTGTTGAAGTCACACCTTGAAGGCTTTAGAGGGGACATTCTGCAGGGATGAAGGATGGTTGCTCCAGGACACCAGGCTCCATCCGGGATGGCAGAGCAGCTGGGACAAGAAAGGGAGTCATTCCAAGAGGGAACAACCACAGGCTTCTCCTCCTGCTGCCATGGGTGTTCGTGAGGCTGGTGTTGGAGTTGGCTTTTGTGAAGGAGGTTCACAGTCCCACATGTGTTGATGATGAAGATGATGATCCTGAGGATGATGATGATGGTGACTCTCCAATCTTCAGACTCAAAGTGAGCATTTCCCTGGATGTCACAGGTAGATGTGTGCAGCTAAACTGAAAGAAAACAATACAATTTTTTTAAAAAGCAAAGACATGAATATCTTTGAGTTCTACTAACTTTCCCATCTTGCAGTCCCCTGAGCTGGGGCTTTCTTTCCCTTTGCCACAACAGCACAGTAACAACAGGAATTTCACTCAGTGCTTACCCACCTCTTTGGGTGCTTGATCTCTGCAACAACAAATCAAATAAGGTGCCCCTCCAAAGCCATCCCTGCATTTCCTGTCTCCTCTTCCCCGGAACACCTACACAGTTAAATTAAACAGAGAGAGATTTCAGCCTGAAAAAGGAGAGTTGCCCAGCAGTACCAGGACCCAAAGCAGGGTCTCCAAGTGTTCAACTCTTCCCAAAAGCATCTTCCATAAAGCCACATTGGCAGGAAGTGCCATAAATCTCTGCTTTTTCAGTGAACACCCCAAAAATTGCCTGTACCACACAGTGACCTTAGCTGAGGTCAAAGCTTTTGATTTTCCAGAGTACAAGTGCTGTACAAGTTCCCCCATGGGGTGGGGCTGCCCCAGACAGGTAAAAGCTTTTTGGCATTAGAGATGTTGGTCAGTCCCCACAAAGGACTTGAGTCAGGGCACTGGTTTTGTAGTCATGGAATCCCAGAACAGTTTGGACTAGAAGGAACCTTAAAAAATCATTGTTCCACCTCTCCTTCCCAAGGCAGGGACACCTTCCACTAGCTTGGGTTGTGATCCAGGGGCAGCCACAGCAGCTTCTCTGGGCACCTTGTGCCAGTGTCCACCACCACGGTGGAACTGGAAACCACCCTTTTTGTGCAAAGCCTGTATGACTTTTGCCCTTGGACAAACACATCACCCAGCCTCTCCTATCCTGGAGGTCTGGTGTGTCAGCCAGGCTGATCTGCTGGAGTTGAGTCACTGCTAACTCTAAACTGGAAGTGACAGGAAATTACTGTTTTACAGACCTGGTAAAACCAAAATAGCTGGGAAGAAAGTATTTATTGCCAGGGCAATTCGAATGATGACGGCGATGTCTTCGGAGTTCAAATGCATCTTCCTGGTGCTTCATTGACCCCTTCGCTCCTGTCTCATCATCCAGAGTTTAAATACCTGTTGGGCTCTGGGGCCAGTCATCAGCCTGGGTGTTCTTACAGCAACAAAGAGGCACCCTGCAAGAAATCCTGGGATGCTGCTATCTCTCCCCTACAGCCGTGGCAGCACACCATCCAGCTGCTGAGGTCAGAGCCCACCCGAATGCACACAGGGACAACTGGATGAGGGCGTTCTGGGACAAGATTTCACCTCTTGTTAAAGCACTGCTGCTCCTGCTGTGCACAAGGGCATGGAGAGGTCAGTGAGTCAGCCTGGAGCTGTGCGGCCCAGCCGTGGCCACAAAGGGCTTGTGGCAGGGGACGACACAGAGACGGCTCTGTGGGATCCTGGCAGGGAGACCTAATTCAAAAGAACCAAACTTCTGACTGAATGCAAAGGAAGAAATTAATGTCAATTGGGGGTGGAAGGGGCTGGGAGGGGGCACAGATGAAGTGAAACTCCCAGTAATTAAACAAGAGACACAACATAGCCAAAGGCTTGGCCTGGGGTGGGCAGCAGCTCCTCACTTCCCCTTCCAATGCTTGGGGTAGGCTCTGAGGAGGAAAACCAGCACCACTCAATGGGCTCTGGACAAAAAAACCCTTCACAATTTTCTCCAAGATCCCAGAATATGATGTGGAGTTCAGGAAATACTGAATCAGCCTCCTAAAGAGAAGTCTGGGCCTCAAATCACTTCCCTGGCACTTCTTTAGAGAGTAACCTTGAAATCCCATTTACAGCCAAACACTACACATGATAGGAGCAGTTTTCCTCCTCTTCCCACCCTCCTCTTTTCCACGCCACTACATATATTTGAGCCGAGCAAAGCAATGGGGAGGTAGGGCTCCAAAGAGAGATGCATTTTCAGCCAGAGTAATCTGCTTATATTATTACAGACCCTCAGCTGCCAGGTATATTTAGACTTCTAACAAAATCTGGCAGGATTTTGCAAAGGTGGAAGAACTACAGCAGGTTCCAAACCTCCTGCCCACCCTGGTGCCTCCCAGCCAGCAGCACTACAGCCAACCCAGGCCATCACAAATATTGCCATCTACAGGTCCAGCAGGGAGGCTGTAATTCATCCAGAAGTCTAAAGCACCTGCTGCTGGTTGGAACAGGAGCACAGGAAAGATGGGAATTGCTTTTCCTCTCTCACAAAACGTCCACCGAAGCCTAGGTCTCTGGTGCCATCAGCAGCAGAAAGGAAAATACTAAACAGGATTATTAAAGCTAAGAGGTGGCTGAAAGAAAGACCACAGTGTGTCTACCAGTGTTTGTGTGGGGACATTTACACAAAAGATGTTCAGCACCTGGACAAGGAAATGCTTCAGAAGAACAGACCCAACCCCAGCACTCCTGCACTACTGCGAAAGCTTTCCAAAGCACTTTGCAGAGAAAGGTTTGCAGGATCAAGCCCCAGGACTCTTTATTAATTGAAGTGTTTTAAATAATTGAAATGCACAGACTCTCCCAAGTGTAGTTACCTGCTCAAGAGCTGGCATAAATTATGGAAAAAAATCATATCCAGGAGTAGAGACATCATCTTGAAGAATTCATCACAATCCAACAGCTTCGTGGCACCAAGAGATGCCACAGGCCCAGGAAGGGCAATGTGATGGGAGGGGGACAGAGAAACTTCGTCTCCAGGGAGGTCAGGATACTTGGGTGGGGCTGTCTGGTGAATGCAGCTGCTCAAATGAGCAAGGATTTAGGGAAATCAGAGCTGGCTGGTGGTTTTTGACCATTAATAGGATAAAGCTGAACATGCCACAGAGGACCCTGACAACTGAGCTTCTATAGGGAAAGCTGTTGAAGTTCTGGAGTTGTCTGAATCCT
Organism: Vireo altiloquus; assembly: GCA_013396875.1. Classification (NCBI taxonomy): domain Eukaryota; kingdom Metazoa; phylum Chordata; class Aves; order Passeriformes; family Vireonidae; genus Vireo; species Vireo altiloquus. The sequence continues at coordinate 509,007 of VZRF01009594.1, forward strand.
GGAATACAGCAACCACTGGGCTCAGACTGAGGCTGCCAGGGGACCAGGAACCTGTGGAGCCCAAAAATAGCTTCTGCCTTCAGGAAAGAGGTTGATTTGCAGCCTCACAGCTGCTGCTTGGAAAGCTGCTCCTGCTGGATGGGCTCACACCCAGCCCTGCAGGAATATGAGCAACTCCCAGCTCTGTCCCCACTGCCTCATTCCCTGCTCAAAAGCCAAAGGTAAATCCAGTGCAGCAATGGCAGTAGGAGGGAGCAGGGGGTTTCTGGACATATTCCAGGTACAGCACAGCAGTGATGGGGAATGAAACCTTCTATGTGGACTGTCCAGCCCCAATGAGAGCCAACATTAAGGGAAATCTCTTTTGCAAGAAATTCAGCAATAACATAGAGATTTGCAGAGGTCACAGGTGATCTTTGAGGGACTTAGATTCTTCAAAGGGATCTGATTTTCAGAAAGCCCAGTGAAGAATGGCCAATATTTGGGCTGAGTACCCCACTCAAGTGTCAGCCACATCCTAAGAGATGCTGTTAATGCAACCTCAGTCTGGTCCACACCCATCCCACAAATGAAATCAATACAAGGACAGCAAACTACACTGACAAAGCTTCTCCACAGCATGCAGTGCAAACCCTGCCCTCATATGGCATCAAAGCTGGAAGAAATATCAGCAGAGGTAACCATCTTCTTTGAAATAATAAATACAAAAGCTGTATTTTTTTTTCTTTTTTTTTTTTTTTAAACTCATGACAGCATTTGTTAAAAATACTACATCTGCTTTTGAGAAGGTAATATCCTCTCCATTTAATATGGAAAAATAAACTCTACAGGACACCCAACAGATCCCCCCAGTTGGCACAGAGCTGCTTTAAGAGATCAGATCCATGGGACACATCAAGGCAGAGGAGAGGTTTGGTCTTCCTTGTCCCCAGACTCTTAAAACATCATGTTGTAGGAATGGTAAAAGACAAGAATACATAAAAACAGTAAAATGTTTATTTTCTTAGAAAAAAAGAGATTCAAAATGATTGTGATCACACTCCCATTCTTGCTCAGCAAAGCCACTACTGCAAGCTTAGTCCTTGATTAAGATATCTGTTAAACAAAACTTTTTTCCTCTTAAAATACAAATTCCTGCTCCTGTATCACTTCCAGTATTTCAGTGATAACATGCTTTTAATGGATAATAGTTTCTCATCTTCTTCTCAGTTGAGAAACAAGGCCTGCCATGGCAAAAACATCCCATCTCCAAAGCTTGGAATCACCGGCACTAACAAGCACTCCGGCCCTGACGCGGACGGACACACAGCTTAGGGGTGTTTCTTAGATGCTTGGATGTTCACTTATGGAAGCTTGGTATAATACTACCTCATCTGATAGAAAACAGGCCAGAAGCCTCAAGAAAATCAACAACGTCTTTTGGATTAACTTTTAAGGATTTGCTGCGTATCTGGACACAGAAAAAAGTGAGAAGTTGCAACAAGTTTTAACTAGCAGCAACAAAAACAGTTCCTTACAAGTTCTTAGCAATATTCCTCATGTGTTCATTAGGAAACACTGTAACTGAATGGAGCATATAATGTGGAAATGGTCTTCTTCTGTTATGGAGTGCTGTTCACTCGAGCAGACATCCCGAAGGTTGTATCCAGAAGGCTGGGTTGGATCTATTTACACTGGAGGTACTCCTGGGGCGAGCACAGAGCTGGCACTATGTGACATCCTCCTCCTCTGAACAGTAGTCACGACCCTGCAGGGACAAAGGCCAGTTGGTACATGGAGACAGCACACAGGAATAAATCCAGGGAACACTTACTGAGAGCAGTTCTCTAAGCCTGGGGGGTTTGAGTTCAGAGCTAGGTAGAAACCTTAGACACAGGGAATTTGCAGGACAGGAGACACTTCCCCTTCTGTCACTATTGATCTCATAAAAGTCCCCCATATACTGAATTCCAGGGGAGGTCCAACAAACTGATTTACAAAGCTGCTTTTATGTAAAGATCCACCTTGATGGACACAGCCCTGAGATTTGTTGTGAAAGGATAATCTCTGAGGCAAAAGCAACACAGCACGTAATCCTATGAGCAAGGCAGCTGCTGTGAACAAGAATCCTTCATCTGGTAACACCAGCAAGAGTTTAAACCCAGAGCAAAAGATGCTATTCGTATTCAAATTATGCTTGTACTATGGGGGATTCAGCCTCAACTTCACAAAACATGGATTTCTTATCAGACCAGTCATGTTGTAACTTCTATCCCATCTCAAACACAGGTGTGCAGCAGCATCTCTCTGGGTATTCCCCTTGGGATGGTCTGGAGAAGGCACATCCCGTCCCTCCCTACCCGGTTCTTGCAGAGCAGCAAGAAAGGACTTGCTGGGAGCCACTGTCCTTCTTTCCCTGCACAAAACCAGCTGGAGCTCAGCTGTTCGGTACAAGCCACCCAGGATATCTTGCATCAAACAAGTGCCTCAAATACAGGACCCAAAATCTCAACCTCTGGACTATATCCCATTGTTCCTGTGTGTTGGGTGCATCACCTGAGCACCTGGAGAAGGACAGCAGAAAAGACAAAAGTTCAAAATAAGGGAGAGATATTTCTTAAGAGCGATCAGTTTATCTGGGACACACAGCTGGGCTGCACACCAGGAACAAAGGCTCCAAAACATCTCTGCAGTGAAAATCCCAGTGCCGATAGTGGGACTGCAGAGCTGGCTTTGCTGGAGTCCACACCCAGGAATGTACAGCGCTCTGACAACTCCCTGTGGCCCAGCACTGAGAGCAGAAGGGTTTTCTAAGTACATTAAAATAACCTCCAAGAGACTCATCAGCCCAAATTCCAACCCAGCAATCACTGACCCAGGAAGAAAGGAAAAAAAAAATACATTTTTTTGAACTAAAAGCTGTGACTCAAAAAGAAGGAACATTGAAATTCTTTGCAGTGAAGCACAAATCCGTTGGTTTTCTCCAGGCCAGGGACAACATTTGGACAAATCCAGGAGACTGAGCTGGTGGTGACAAAGGCTTTGTCCAAAATGCTTCAGAGCTGTGAAAGGCAGCAGCAGTGACCAAGGGCTGAGCTCAGGACATTTCCAGGACATCCATTTACCTGCTCAAGAGGGAGCCCCATGGCCCAGCACTCCCCACTGGTGGCCATCACTGCTATTAAAGCCTCAAGCAGACCCAAATCTGGCAGAAGAAAAGCCATCCTGCACTTTTTCCCTCCTACTCCTCCTGCTGTTCTGCTTCTGGGTTTGTTCCGTGGCTGCCAAGTCCATCAGTTCTCAAATGGATGCCAAGGATCTGCTTCAAACCAATGTGCTGAGCAAGCCCTGGCCATCACACGGACACACCACCTCCCACCAAGGCCTGAAGGCCACCAGGAGCTGGGCTGATCCTTCCAGACACGTCACTTCCATCTGCACACTGCTGGGGATGGGGATACATCTGAGTCCTTTGGGTGACCCGACCAGCTCAGGTGATGCCCAGACTGTGGTGACTCCCAATGGCGCCCGACAGAGCTTTGGTCTAAAGGTTACTCCCCAAATGCATTTCTGTCAGTAATAACAAGGTCAGCATTGCTCAGGAAGATCAGAGAAGGAATAAAATGCCCTGTTGTCACAGCCTTTCCTGCTGCACTAGAAATCCAAGACAAGGGGTGTGTCCTCGGCGCTCCCTGGGCAGAGAGGCAGGGGAGACCTGCCACTCCCTGCTGCCAGAGGAAAGGCAGCTTCAGCCCCAATCCAGTAAAGTACTTTAAAATGTTCATTTTTGACCCACTGGTTGTTTCAGAGGATGTTTGACATGCTGGAGGAGATTATCACTGAGAGGCTGCTGTGCTTGAGATGGGAGTTATCCTAGTGGGCCTGGGAAAACCTCATGGGAAATGGCCAGCTAGAGTTTGCAGAAATCACACTGCTCTAGTGAAGTGTCGCTGCTTGCTCCAAGGGTTGGACCAGGTGCCCTTTAAAGATCCCTTCCAACCCAAACCACTCTCTAATTCTATGATTCCATGATTGCCAGTCAAATCCTGTCCAGGGGAGCAGGCTCCTGCATCCAGAGAGCAGGTGGCTACTAACAGGAATGTATGGGCCGCCCATGGACTAAGTCAGTTCTGGGTTCAATCCCTGCATGGGCCATTTACTTAAGAGTTGGACTCAATGATTCTTGTGGGTCCCTTCCAATTCTGCGATTTCTGAGACATATTAATGATTGAAAGTGTAAATCAACTATGTTGAGGAAGATGAGAACTGTAATACATGACTCCAAGTCCAGTTAATTCCTGAGGAATCCCATCTCCTACCTCTGCAGTTTCAAAATACAACTGTCAGCTTTTGTAGCTGTCCACAGAAGACTGTGAGTGTTTCTGAATGTGTGTGAATTTAAGGTAAATAAAAAGCAGCCTGATGTTCTTTTCCTGGTGCCTGTGCCCAAACCAGAAGGGCTCATCCCTCATCTCTCCCCTTGCTACACCTCCAAAGTGCTCCCCTCCTGATGCCTCTCCAGGGGATGCATCACAGCTCATGATATCCTTTTAGGGAATAAAAAGGAGAGAGAAAAAAATCGCAGGAAAAAGGCCTTTTCCCCATTGTGTGGGTGACAGGCCAATAAACAACACTGCCCAGCTCAATTGCCCCTTGTGCCGGAGGACTGGGCCAGGCAGGGGAGGGACAGGAGGACAAGGACAGAGGGGAAGTAGGAGAAGGAGAGGAGAGAGAAGAGGCAGGGGAGGGACAGAAGGAAGGGGAGGGAGAGGTGGGAGGGGAGGAAGAGGAGGCAGGGGAGAGAGAGGGCCAGGAGCCGCAGCAAGCAGCCCTTTCTCCTGTGGGCTGGCGGGGCTGGGACACAGTGGCCCCTTTGAGGAGCCTGGCTGGGCAGCCCCCGCCCGGCTCCGCGCTGGGAACCCTTTTCATCAGGCTGGTTTTGTTTACAGCGCTCGCAGAAAGGACGGAAGAAAATGCCGGGAGGCGGCACTAAATCATTGTATACTGTGCTAATTTTTGTCCGTTTCTCATTTTGTTAGGGAAAAATCAATAGAGTCATTAAGAGCAATCCACTTTGCTAATGAGTTTCAGCCTAATCATTGTGCACCCTCACATACGTTGGGTTGGCAGCCCGTTCCCAAGGGCACTCCCTCCATCCCGTACAAGGAGCTGCTTTGTGTCCACTGCTCGCTTCCATGCCCAGCGTTACTAACGAGGGATGCAGGGAGTTCCTGCCAGGCATCTTTCCCATGGGTTGGGTATTCTCCCACCAGCTCCCGGGGGCCAGGTGAGTGGACTGGTGGAGAAATCCCTGCACACCCACCCCGACACAGCACCGGTGCTCAAGACCAAGTGATCTGCTGACCCACAGTGACATCCCCCATGGGGGATAGCAACACCATGTCCCAGGCTCGGGGTACCCACCAACCCCATCAGAGTTCACGGCAAAACATCTTCACATTTTTTAATCTCATTTTTGTCCATGAGCATGTTTGAATTGTGATTATTTTTTACAAACCACTGTAGCCATGTAGGAGACAGTTTTTGATAAGAGGACTTGTGATGGTTTTCCTCTGGTACAGCTGCCCAGGATTGTTTTACCATGGCCCCTTTTGAACCACAAAGCCAGAGGTGCTTCTCTTGTGGGGTTACAATCCCCAAATATAATCCCAGGAATTGCTTGTCAGTTGTTCCATTACCCCTCAGCCTTTTTCCTACAGAGACAGTTGCCTAGATGCTCTGCACAGCCCCCAGTAATAACATACACTTAGAGGAGATAATTCCTCCAGATCACTGTACTTCTCCATGGAGAATTCAGAGACAGCAGTTGTTTTTCCAGCCATTTTTCAGGACAGCCATCATCAAGATGTTTGTGCTAGCAAGCACTAAATGGGTAAAATTTGCACAGCCAACGTTTCATATTTTACAGCTTTTAATTTTTATTTCATGCAACCCCTGGCAGGACAGGGCCCCTTCAAGGCAATGGACTTGAGCCCACAGGGCTGTGTCCAGGATCAACTCTGCTCTTGAGCCACCCCATGAAATTAATGGAATCATAGAATGTTTTGGGTGGGAAGGGACCTTAAAGCCCATCCCATTCCACCCCTGCCATGAGCAGGAACATCTTCCACTATCTCAGCTTGCTCTCAGCCCCATCCAGCCTGGCCTTGGACACTTCCAGGGATCCAGGGGCAGCCACAGCTTCTCTGGGCAACCTGTGCCAGGACCACCCAAGCCTCACAGTCCTTAATTTCTTCCCAATATCTCATCCAACCCTGCCCTCTGTCAGTGGGAAGCCATTCCCCCTTGTCAAATGGTCCTCCAAGCTCTTGTCCCAAGTCGCTCTCCAGCAATAGGCCTATGTCCTTCCTGTGCTGGGGTTTCTTTTCAGGGAGTAATGTGGAATTTGCATGGAGCCCTGTGGAATTAGGATCCAAATAAATATGAGATGTAGAAAGAAGTAAAAAACAACCAAAGGCTGGAGAAACTTCAGGAGAGACATGTTAGTTCTTCATTGTGTGTTTCACAGCAAATCTTTTTGAGCCCGAATGCAACATTTGACTAAATTAGTCCTTGATCTATTAGACTGGAGAGAAACCAGGTCATTAATTTACTTGCCTGAATACCAACACAAATGGCCTGGTACCAGGACATGTTTCTGTCTTCTTAATCAGAGCTGATAGCTCAAAACCAGATTTATCCCACCATGGGAGTGCAGTGACTGTCCCAGTCCCAGTCCCAGCTGCAGCCAGTGGAGCCCATTTCTCCTCTGCCAGGCACAGCAGACCTCAGATTTATCCAGCAGCTGCAGCGTTTCCTTTAGGAGGACTGTTCAGTCACTCTCTGCTTCCCTCTCTGCTTTCCAAAGCCATATTTCTGTGTATTTCTGCCTTCATCTCTCAGGTCAAGACAATCACTTGTACTCCTGACCCACATCTTTCTAATTTACTCTGGGGAACGCTCTCCTCAAGCTTAATTGATGCTATTACCTGTTGCTCATCCTCCACTGGAATATATTTCTGTGATTTCAGGCTAATTTTCAATAAATGATGATAAGGCTGACAGCAGATGAGCTGCCTCCTTCCCACTGCCTGTCTGCTCCATTTCCCCCTGAACTCTGGAACACACATGCTTTTTGTCTCCCAAAGCAAAGCCCGTGACTCCACTCACAATAACCTCAGCAGGTGGGAAGCCTCAAGAGGACTCACTGCAGCCACTGGCAGACGGGAACATTTCTGAGCCTTCTCTGCCACCACTCAGGGCCTCGTGCTGCTCACAAGTCCTTGGTCTTCCCCTTCGCTCTCTTTCCATGGTCTGCCACAGGTCAGAAAGTGTTTGGACATCACTTTTAGGCATGTGGTAGGATTCTTGGGGTTGTCTTGTGAGTTGGACTCCATGGTCCTTGTGGGTCTCTGCCAGCTCAGAATATTCTATGATATTACAAGTAACTACAACTTCTTGTGCTGCCGACTGCTCAGCTCTCTCCAGCTGCTGCCAGTCTCCTATCTAACCTGTAACTCTGGCTTCCCATCAGGTCTAGGAGTGTTTTTACCTCCATTTCTGGTGTTTCTGAAAGGACTGGGTTGACTCCAGCAGAACCAATATCTAAGCCTATGTTCGAGGCTGACTTTCACGTTCTCAATCAGTCCTACCCCAGCCCTCATCCCAGTGTTTCTTCCTTCCAGCAAACCCTATGAATGGCATTACCACCATGACACACCAGTTCAGCTCCAGCTCTCAGAGCAGGGACAGACTCAGAGACAGAACAGATGTCCCACTGTGAACAACTCACAGTGTTTTGACACTGAATTTTGGTAGACAGAAGCTTCATGCTTTTACCTTTGGGTGACATTTCCAGGAGGCAGTGATGCTTTGTAGGAGCAGCCAGAAATGTGCTGCTGGGGGCAGGACTTCCAGAGAAATTCTTTAGACTGTTTCAATAAGGCTTTTTTTGATCTCCAGGACTCATAAATACTTCCTGTTTGCAGCTGATAAAACACCAGCCCGTGTTCTTTCCATCTAAAACTTTGCCTGCAGGAGTTTTATTTCAGCTTCCGTCCGTGTCCATGTGATGGCTGTGCCAGGTCCAAGCACCCATGTAATGTTTCCTGCCTAATGCTCACATGTCAGAGCTGCTGTTACTCACTTGGATTTGGTGACCCAGCACCCCTTTGGATCTCAGGGGAGCTGAGGGTGTTTTGCGCCTGACTGCAGTTTCTGCAGCGCAGCCCATGGAGCAGCGTCTCCATCACAAATCCAACAGCTGTGGTTACCACGGGAACACCACAACCTTTGAGACCTCACCAGCCACAGGCAACACCCCCCACACACCCACAGACTTTTCCAGCTGCCACTGGCAAGCTGTTCACAGATACAATTCTTCTAAATGTTCAACTGCTGTCCTCCATCTCCCTGGAGAAGGGACTGAAAATGCTACTTAAGGATCACACAAAACCCCTCATATTTTCCAATCTTTTTGGCATTTGTGGCAACACCTAGAAAAAAAATGTGTTGCAGACAAAGATAAATTAAAAAGCCCAAAACTTTGCTTATGAAGACTATTTCCTCAGGCACAGGAGGTCCTCAGGGAACACAAATCCCACATTCAGCTGCGCATTAACTCCTGACAACCCCATCAGCTGTCAAGCAGCTTGGTCTCTTTGACAGATAAACTGTGGATTTCCTCTAAACTGACAATCTCCTGATCCCAAAGACAAATTATCCCCAAGATAAATTAGCCCTGGAGATCACCTGGGAACATCTCAAAGCTGATCCAAATAGCTCCAGAGGAGACAGGGTCAGCTCCACCTCAGTGTGGCAGCTGGGGAATGAGGGGTGTAAGTGCCCTGCCAAAAACCTAGGGAATAGAAATTAACCAAAATTCATTAGATACAGCCTGATGGCATTGTCTTGTCTGTAGATAAGACGCATCTTTGGAAAATCCCTTTCACTGGAGATTCTGTGCTCAACATAATGGAAGGTGATGGTGTCCAGGAAAAGTATCTGAATATTCATAGGATGAATGCATTTATTCAAAGGAGAGGTAGCTCTATTTCGGATATTTAGAAATTCTACTTTTAAATGCATTAGGTTACATAAAATCTTACCCCTGTGAAATACTGGGTACAGAAATATTCTCAGGAATCTACAAACTCCTCCTCACTTTTCCCCTTTATGCCTTTTTTGCTTTCATAATTTTTTATTTTTTTAAGAGGAAAGTAACAAATGTGTTGCTTGGGACAAACAAAAGAGATGCACCCACTGTAACACTCTGACTCCTAAGACCAGGAGGGCTGGCAAAACAGCAGAAATTCAGAGTCATGCAAGTAAAACTTTCCCTTCTACTCTGCAACCCAACACAACTTAATAGAACAGAACAGAACCGAACAGAAGAATAAACTAGGATAGAATCAACTAGACTAGACTAAACTAGAAGAGGAGTATTTCAGTTGGAGGGGACCTACAATGATCAACTGCCTGAGAACTTCAGGGCTGACCAGAAATTACAGCATGTTGTTAAGGGCATTCTCCAAATGTCTCTTAACACTGACAGGCCTGGGGCATCCACTAGCTCTCTGGGAAGCCTATTCCAGTGTCTGACTTCCCTCTCCATAAAGGAATGGTTCCTCATATCCAGTCTGAAACTTGGAGTACAAATTAGTGTACTGCAACTGAGGAAGCCAATATTTAATCTAAAGTATTAAACAAGATGCACAACTCCAAAATAGGCACTGTAAAGAGTAAATTCATGTGTGAACATCAGCCCCCTCAGCTCCCTCAGCCACTCCTGGTATGAGCTGTGCTCCAGCCCCTTCACTGCTGTCCCCCAAAGAAGCCAAGGATGTCATTTAAAAGGTTTCTGAAGCACACAGAAGCTGCTCTCAGGACACGAGATATGCAAAGAATTATTCATCCTCTTCTTCAAACCTTCTCCAGCACCATTATTTCACTGGCACAGCCCTGGAGCAGGGTTATCCACACTACCCCTTGGAGCCAGTGGCTATTTTGGGGAGATTCAACAAGAAATTCCCGGGGTATCCCAGATACTACCGGCATTAAGATTCCAGTTGTCTGCCACAAAGATGAGAATAAAGATAAAATCAGTAATGGCATAAAATCCCACTTTGGTCTTCAGCTTTATTCAGCACGTATATACTGAACATCTGAGTTAATCTGCCATTAATCCCAGACTGGTGACATTCCCACAAAACAAAGGATTTTCTCTGTACCTCCAGCAAACTCTTTGCCTTCCTGATCATCTTTGCACTTGAACTATCTAACCAAGAAGGAAGGGAGATCTTGGGCCAGATCCCTCCAAATCGTGGAGAACACAGAGAATCGTGGAGAACACTGCAGCAGGCAGGTCACTGTCCCTCCCATGGAGCTGGGAAAACTGTGTCCACCCCTGAGGGAGAATGGATGTTTACATCATTGTGTCTTACCTTTTCAATTTTTTCATCAAGCATTCTGAAGAATTCTTGTTGGCTTTCGGAGATGTGCATGCTGGAAAGCAAAGGAACAGTATCAATACCAACACCAACAGGATTTCTTCCATTATAAAACAGCCCAGGGTTGTTGAGGGGCCCAGATATCAGCTTCCACCACTGTGAAAAATAAATCACTTTACACTTTCATCTACAATGTCAATTTTTAATCTTTTTTTCCCCTATTTTTGGTTTGCCCACAAAAAATTACTGCATTTAGTTCTGGGTATATGCATATGACTCAGGGTGGTAACTGGGACCCACATGCATCCAGAGGAGACTGTTCCCTTTTCCAGGCTGACTGCAGGAAGTTAATAGCCCAGTACCTCTCCCTGGGCCAGTGAGAACCCCCTCTCTTGTCAGGGCAGGAGGTTTCCCAGGACTGCCACCACGACAGAATGAGACACACACAACATGCGGTTAAAGGCTGTGTGCTCTTGTCCTGCCACTTGTTATGGGGGAGGAGAGACTGACAACTGCTACAACCTCCTGTCAGGGAGTTGTGCAGAGCCAGAAGGTCCCCTCTGAGCCTCCTTTTCTCCAGGCTGAGCCCCCAGAGCTCCCCTCACCTGCTCCTGGTGCTCCAGACCCTTCACTTCAACTAATTCTGCAGCACCAAGAGGCTCAGTGATACAATTCCACATTAGTAAAGAGGGCTGGAAAATACTCTTTTTTCATTGTCTTTAAAACGCTGATGGTCACACAAGACCACAGGTCCTTTCCCACAGGGAACTTGCAAGCTAAAAACATAGAAAGGACGAGGACACAAGGGTGAGGAAGGATGGCAGGTGGTATTTGGGGTGTTTATTTATGTTGGCGGATGGTGAGAGCCTCCTTCCTGCACGAGTAACCCCTCTGGGAAGGTGAAGCTGGAGCATCCTCTGGACTCGCAGCAGGGAGGAGCACCTGGCCTCACAGGGAGCTGGGGAAATCTGCCAGGGACTCCATGTGCAACACAAAAAGATGCAAAAAAGGGAGGATGGAGACTGGTGCAAGTGGCAACAGTGATGCCAAACGGTCAGAAGGGCACACAGCTCTTGGGAGATTTTCCCCAGCACAGAAAGCTGGCTCGGCTTACTGGATTCCCACCCATCCCCTCTTCCTCAGAGTGATCCTTTCAGCTGTGATGAGTTACTGCTCTCCCTAAGTGCCCAACAACGGGCTGCACTTCCCCACAAAGCTCAGCATTGAGCCGCCCCTGCTACCGGCTGAATGTATACAAAGATATGCTTATGTGGGACACAAATGAAACTCAGTTCACAAGAGAAAGGCTCAGAAATGGCATTAAAACCTAAAGCTAGGGATTCAGGAGCAGGAACAATTCACCTTTCAGTGGATGAGCGAGTTCTTGTCCCCAGCTGTCTGCCTGTTCCTCAGGTTCTCATCTACACCTCAGATGGGGAAGAGATGCTTATCTGGGACAGCTGACCACATCACCTGCACATTCAGGTGCCTTGGAGAGGGATTTTAGGGTAGTTCAGCCCTTTCTGGGTAGGCAAGTGCTTGAAAAATAGTCTTGCCTTTGCAATATCATAAATCCAGTTTCTAATAAAATGAGATGATACTGTAGTGACTCACTCCAACCATAATTTGTGAGAAAACTAAAAGAAGGCAGGGAAAAAAAAGGAGTATTGTGTAGTCACATCCATGAAAGTTCCCACAGGATAATCCTATAGATCTGGTCTAGTGGAAGGTGTCCTTGCCCATGGCAGGGGGGTTGGATTAGCTGATGTTATAAGTGCATATTGTATTGTTGGCTTTTCAGAAATATTAAAATGAATGTCATATATGTAATGTTAGAAAACTTAGTTGCATGTATACAGTTTCTTAGAAATAGTAGTGTGATTTCTCAGAATTATAGCATGATATGTAGAATACTCCTTTTTGTTCTTGTAACTCAGAGAACAGCAAAGATAAGCCAGGAAGTTCCCCAAATTCCTGGACCGCCTGGATGAAGATAACATTGACAGGCCTCAGACCCTGGAAGGAAGAATCTATCGATCAGAAGTGGAACACAGGATAACCAGAGGATTTGGTAAGCAGAACTGGACCACAACGGATTGTCAAGTTTTAAACAGACCTACAAAGGCAGGATGGGGGAGGCTTGAAACTGAAAGAACACCAAAAAAGGAATATTTGAATGATGCATAGAAATCTATGAATATGTATGAGACTCGGGCATTTAACAGAAGAGGTTTGTTAGCTAAGGTGTGCTTCTGGCATCGTGCCAAGCACCCGGCCGTGTTAACTCTTTGCTTTATTTCTGTTTCCTATTGTCCTTTTTATTAAACCCCTTATTAAACCTTTTAAAATTTTACCAGGAGTGAACCTCGTTTTTCACACTGATTTTTCATGTGCCAACTCAAACCACTCTGAGAGTCTGTGATACAGCAGGGTGAAACTGGTCTGAAATAACCACTTTCATTTTATGCTTCAGGCTGCTGTCACTCCCTGAGTTACGAACTTGTCCCAGGGTACTTGGTGATCATTAAAGGTATCAGTGGGGTGAGTTTGGTGATGAACAGACAGAGCAAGTGCCTGTGAGATCAGGGCAGGGTGCAGGGGAAAGTCCTGAAGGTGTGGCAGGTACCAGGACTGGGTGTAAAGAGGAAGGATCAACCCCTCTCCCTCAGCCAAAGATCCCCATAAAGCAGGCTCCCTACATCCCCTGGTTTTAGAGTCCAGGGCTCTGGATGCAAAAATCTAAATCCTCCTGCAGGGGGAAGAGCTCTCAAAATCTTACTTTTCAGCTGACATCAAAATATTGTAAAAGAACTTGTAATTGGTACTTAGTCCATGTTTTGTTTAAAAGTAACAGCCATTGTACCAGAACAGTACTCTAACATGCATCTAATGATTTATCTGTTCATTTCTGCTCTTCCAGCTGAGTAGCCCTTTTCCACCCAATGCCACCCCACCCTGCAGTCAGAATTGTCATGGCTTTTAGAAAATAAACCTTGAAAAAAAAACCTGTACATGGTAACAGCTATTTGCTGACTTGGCAATTAGCAACTCAAATACATGTAGCCACTTTATAAACAGAAATGCAGTGGTAGGTTGGGCAAACAGCAGAGCCTTGGGCAAACAGTGGAGGATCTAGCCAACAACCTCATGTTACATTCTGTACTTCTCTGGGAAGTCTCCTTATTTTTCCACGTCTTTGACAGAAATATTTACCTCTGTCAATGCAACGTAAAAAACCAGGCTTTTTGGTCAGTTTTAATTTCTGCAGGGACTTTTCAAATTAAGAGTTTTATTAAGGAATGGAAGCCCTGACCCCATGCAGTTCCTCTGCTGTGGAGGTACCATGAGATGACCCAGCAAAAGAACAGCCCTTTTTTATCCCAGAGTAATTAGCCTCATGTTAGAGAATATTAAATACATCTCTGGCCCTGCTGGGAAGGACTGAACTACAATAATGAAGTACAGTGTTGCTGAAGAGTGGTTTTACCTCCACCACCCTACCATGAATTTCTTTGCAATTACACCCAAAGTACTCAGCATTTCCCTTTGAAAAGAGGCTGAATTGCACTGTCAGTTGATTAGGAAATAACTAGTTTCCAGACTTGAAATCGTGTTCCAGGCACCTGATAGGCAGCAAGTTTAAGTTAAGTGCCCTGTGGGCAGGGCACAAGGAGCAGCATTTCCACTGATGTTCAAAACCCAAATCGCAAACCTTTATCACTTGTTCTTCACGAATCCAATGTGTGGCTCCATGTAATCTGTTATCTCCTAGCCAATTAGTGATTAAAATGTAAAACTGAGTAAGATAAGAAATGAGTTACTACTATCAATAACCAGTTCTGCCACAAAAGGCAAATGTTTCATGTAACACTGACTGACCGCAGGCAGAGTATGGGCACAGAACTGCCAACCAAGCAGGGAAGAACTCACAGCTACAGAACAACCCTCATTTTAACAACCTGACCATTCCCAGTCCCAGGCAGAGCAGCTATTAATCTAAACCAGGAGCTAGCAAAAACCTCCCTGGGAGTGACCCAGTCATATTTAGGAACACTAATGGATATAGAGAAGTTTGTTCTGTGTAAGTTGTATAGAAAGCTGAGAAATAGCAGAGCCTTCTGTCAGGCACAACAGGATGCACCTCACCTGTTTTCAAGTACTGCATCCTTGCTGTGCAAAGGAGAAGATGCTTCCCAGTCTTGGGACACAGGTGATCTTACCTCTTGTACTTAACTCAGCATGACTTTAGGGTTGCTGGAGTCATCATTTGGTCTTTGCTAGGCAGTAACTGTGAACCTCTTAGACACTTCTTAACCCTGTGTTTATCTGTATTATGATTTAAACAATAGAAAATGAACTTACTTTGCTCTGGGTTGATGTACTAATCCTGGGATCTCTTTATTAGATTTAAGTCTTGTGTTTGAGCTGGCACTTTTTTCCTGAAACACAAAAAAAGCACACAACAGACACAGCATCAGTATTTATTACACACACAAGGGGTGACAGGCATTTGTCATCAGGGTGTCACACTCGGCTGGGTCCAGGCTCTTCTGCCTGCACAACCAAATGAGAAAAGCTCAGCATAAAAGAAATTATAGGTAACACAAGAGATGAAATGACCCCAGGTGGGCAATTTTTAAATGCCCTGGGCTCAGTAGCATCTGAAATTGCCTCTAGGTCACTGGGTGAAATCCAGGGATCAAACTCCACACTGGCCAGTAGTTTTCCAGTGGTCCATGGAAAATGGGGGAGGTGTGCTCATATAAATCAATAACAACACCAGCCTCCACCTTCACCAGAGCAAGGCAATGCACTGGGAAGGCAGTCCCAGAGCCACCCACAGGCTGGCTCAGAACAGAGTGGAGAAACATCAGCATTGAGGAACTGTCTGCAGGAGGAAGCACATGTCAAACATGCTAGTGAAGAGCAGCAACAGCAGATGTGACCTGCTCAGCCACAAAATTGGGCCCAAGGGGCCCAAGGAAACAAATCAGCTCTGGAGATCCCAAAAATAAGGATGGGGGGCTGCTGGAGAGAGTCCAGAGAAAGCCACAGAGATGCTCCATGGGCTGGAGCTGCTCTGCTCTGGAGCCAGGTTGGGAGAGCTGCAGGTGTTCACCTGGAGAAGAGATAGCTCCGGAAAGACCTCAGAGCCCCTTCCAGTGGCTAAAGGGGCTCCAAGAGAGCTGGAGAGGGACTTGGGACAAGCGATGGCGAGACACGATAGAGGGAAAAGGCTTCCCACTGACAGAGGACAGGGTTAGATGGGATATTGGGAAGGAATTGTTCCTTGTGAGGGTGAGGAGGCCCTGGCACAGGGTGCCCAGAGAAGCTGTGGCTGCCCCTGGATCCCTGGAAGCGTCCAAGGCCAGGTTGGACAGGGCTTGGAGTCACCTGGGCTAGTGGAAGGTGTCCCTGCCCATGGCAGGGAATGGCACTGGATAGGCTTTAAGGTCCTTCCAAGACAAACCAGTCTGTGTTTATAGACAAGAACACAACCCTGTCCTTTGAAGAGGACCAGAACCATTAAAAACCTCTTTAAAAAGGCCTGGGAGGGGAAAGAGAGAGTTGGGAGACAGCATTGCTTGGTAACACCTTGTCATCGTATCATGAGCTTCTGTAACCCAAAACTTAGTGCACACCTATCTATTATCTCCAAAATCCTTCTGACAGATACAGCCCCTTCCAGACCTTCCCAGTGCCGTGTGTTAGGGAAAGCTGCTAGTGCAGATGGGAGACGTCTGAGTCAAATCTTAGAGCTCACCCGCTCCACAAATCCCTCTGTATTTCTTAGGCATGTCACACCCATGGAAATTTAAGAAACATAAACCCAAGAATCAGTGGTTTTGTGGGTAATTTTCGTGGTTTTATTTAGCCTTATTTAGTCTTTGAATCTCTGAATCACACAAGATTTTGGAGAGGGCTACTAAAACACTTAAGAAAAAAAAAAAGAAGGCTGTCTAGCAGTTAATATTTTAATGAATAATTCTAGAAGGGCTGTAAACATCAACTGCCTCAGCATATTTAATACTGTTTAATGCATATTTTCTAATCCTCCTAACCAGGGAACAATGCCTTGCATGAAAACAGAGAGAGAAAAAAGCCCTTCTTCCAAGCCTTAACAAGGGTGTCTGTTTGTTACACCCCACCAGCCACTGCCTTCCCAGGATCCCATGATACCATGCCAGAGCAGCAGAACAAAAGGTAAAATCACTTTTTTCAAAGCATCTTCTAATTTTAACAGTGCTAGGAGGGTGTGACATGTACATGTTGTGTGTGATGAACACATGTGTACACAGACACACAGCCCATGAGCTCATGTCTGACTCACGTGGGTGTCAAAGCAAAACAAAAAGAGAGGGATGAGTCTCATAGAGAAGATATTCATGGAGAAGACACCAAAGCCATAAATCAGCTAAACTCCAGCCTCCTGCACCAGGTGAGCCTTTATTCTCAGATCAACTCCATGGGATGGGAAGGGGGAAAGGAAGACTCTGATCTACAGCTCCTGTGTTGGGAACTGTGATAAATCAAGGCAGCACAAACTCAGCTTTCCACACCTCTGCTCGTGGTTTGTGTCAGTGCAGCTCTGTCAGGAGCTGGAATCAGCCCAAATCTCAACCTAAAGAACTTCTGGCACTTAAGAACAAATTGAAAGACACAAGCAAAGTATACGTTGCCTTCCCACTGACACGCATGGGAAAAGAGAAATAAAATTCCTGTATAGTTGACTTCAAGATTTCAGAGTTTACTCTTTCTCTCCTATTGCTCCTGATAATTACCATACATCAATTATGTATTACAATTCTCCTATTTAAGCAGAGAGTATGTTACCTTCTCCATCTGTTGTTCAGCAGGAACAGACAGAAAAGGAAGACTTAAGAGAAAAATAAAACCCAACCAGGTCTCAAACTGGCTCATTGCTTTGTTTATAACTCTTACTTATGGCAGCAATATTTCATTGCACTGATTGAAATATTGGCTTAGATAAAAATTGGTATTCAAAAATAATTCTTCCAAATGCAAACAAATAGAATATTTTTTCCTCATCACTTTGAAGACAAACTGACTCATCAGAAATTAATGGTTTGGCTTCTAACACTAAGCTAACAAAAATGAAATGCTTTAATGCAATCAGATTGTTCTTTCGGACTGACTTGAGTTTGGCTTAAGGGTCATTTCTTGCAATCCAACCTAATTTTCTCCCTTATTTAACATTAAATAAGTTACCATGCACCAACAGAACCACAACTGATTTTAGAGACCTAATCTGTTGCAAATAGAAATGAATATGCAGAAGTTTGGTTTTAATCTAGCTCTGCTTATAAGGATTATTTAAAATAAATGCAGTAAATGCTACCTCACACCACAGGCTTGAAAGGAAATCCCCCAGGATGCTGCACTTGTAGAGCAGCAGTAGCAAAAAAGGAGAATAGTGGACATACTACTCCACATTATTTTGCAATCAATCATTATCAAGGTAAGGCTGTCATCCAATCAAGGTGATTTCATGTGATAGATTTGTTAATTATTGTTAATTCCTCCATAAAGGAGGCACCATCTCCAGGATTTCAGGGCACTAACAGATGGCAGTGACTCTGCTGCCAGATGCTATTAACACAGCAACAGCCACTACTGCCATTATAATTAAATATCTGTCAACATTTCCCTTGATGCCTCCCCTCTGACAAACCTATTTCTAGAGACATGTGAACTTCATTTCAAGTATTTTGCTTTTCTTCATAAGGCTGCCACAGATGGACTCAGGTAAGCTGCTAACAGTCCTTATAAAATAATATTCCTGATTTATATCAAGATGACACTTTTTTTCAAAGGAGCTGACAGCACCTTTAAACTGCTTTCCAGACCCATGCAATTCATCATTAAAGTCACTTAGGGGAAAAATGAAGTATTTGTTTTCTTTTTATACTATAAACTATTCTTAAAAACAATTGTATTTGAAGAGGAGGAAACGAATGCATCAGTTAGAAATTGACTGAACGATGAGATGTAAAATTTCAATATGCCAGCCCAGTGCTTTTTCACCTCGCTCAATCATGAGCACTAGCCTTGGGTAGTAATATCTCACATGGGCTGTGTGGATCCATCAGGATGAACAAGAGAGAAGCACTAACCTACGAGATTTTACTTCAATTTCCTTGCTTTATATGTACATAAGGGCTCATTTTTTTGTGCTATCCTTTGGCAGGAAGAGAACGTCTCTTTTTTTCTCTATCTGCCTGGAAGCAAAAGCACCTGAAAATTATGTTATTTACGGTATTTATATATATTTATAGTTACGTTATTTACGGTAACTTTATCACAAAGGGGTAAATCAAGCATGGAAAAATCTCAGGTATCAGTCAAAGGAGATTATTCTTGGATGCAATTTCATCAGAGGAATCACATTACCCCTGCCAGAACGTGTACAGGCATGCAGTCCAGAAGAGGGTCCTGGGCATGGCATGGATCATGTATGTTGGGTGGTGCTGACACAGGAGTCCGTTCTCCTCCTCTCAGTATCCACACAGGGAATGAGGGATGGTGAAAACCATGGACTCATCTGACCATGGGCTTTGGAAGCCAGGCATGGGAGGAGCTCAGTGTGCACACTGAGCACCAGGCAGTGCCTCACAGGATCACAGAACATCCTGACTTGGAACGGGCCCCCAAGGACTAACTCCTGGTCCTGCACAGGACACCCCCAGAACCACACCACGAGCCTGAGAGCTCCAGATGCACATCACTCCCACAATATACACCAGACACTAGAGCCAGGGCCTAACAGTGTATTTAACCTTCATGGCACACAGGCAGGAATGGATTCTTGTAGAAAGACACTGTCGCCACAGGCCCTTGGCTGTCCTGCTGCCTGGAGCACCTTGGTCCTCACAGGGAGGACTTGAAAACATGGCTGTTATTCGTGCATTTGGGTGAAGCTTGAGGTCACATTTCACAATAAAAACCTTGTTTAAAATGGAATGTTTTAATAAATACTCTTGCTGTGTCAGGTCAGTATCTCCTCAGCCCAGCAAAAGGAGTTCCCCATTGTCAGAGACTGAAATGTTATAGTTTTATGAGTTAAACATTTTCCCTGCTTTTTGGAACTCTGTTACAAAAAGCTGCAAAGAAGAGCACCACAGCCTGCATGGACAGAAGCCCCAACTGCCCACTGATGAAGATAAGATAACAACACAGAGCCAGGGGACTTTCAAAAGGACACACAACCTAACACCTCCGTAGGTGGGACACTGCAGCCCCGGGCTATCAGCTGCTGGCATGAAGGGGAGGGGGGAGAAGAGGCCTTGGGTGTGTTTATCCACAGCAGAAGAGGTGACAATGCCTAACACAGAGGCCCCCCAAAAAGCAGCCTCCTGTACCAGAGCACCAGAGCTGATGCAACAGACTCCCAGTGTTGCAAGGGACAGTGTCTGCAAAGGGAGGTACATGGGCATTTCCACCTGGCTCAAAACGTATATTAATCCACAGGACTCTGTACTCATTCCGGCTCCCCAGTGGCCCCAGCAGCCCAGCGTGGCTTGGCCCAGCCCGGCGTCAGCCTGGACATGGCACCGACGGGGGACCTTCACCACCACCAGAAGACCAGACGGAGGAGAGCAACGAGCCATCAGGAGCCTCGGATGGGTGATATGATTCCATCTAACCCTTGTCACCTCTTCCTGTCTCCCCCAATCCCCCCACGCACATCTCTTTCTAACTTACTTTCTTTTCTCTTTCCTTCTCTCTTCCTCTTTCACTATTAAATAAAATACACCAATTTTTTGGCAACAACATCTAATCTTGTTTGACTTTAATCTCGTTTGGGGACATTTTAGAATCTTATATGTTATTTCCAGTTTATGCCCAGACTCTTAGCATTCTTGGCTTTTCTGGGTTTAAACCGGTTTGTAACACCCATGATGCCCCACCCCTGTCAGTATCTCCATCCTTGGAGATGTCTAAAAGGTGTCTGGACTTGACCTGGGGCAGGAGGTTCTAGATAGTCCTGCCTGAGCCATGGGGCTGGACCAGATGACATCCAGAGATCCCTTCCAACCTCATCCAGCCTTTAGTTCTGTGACAAAGTATAATCAGACCCTGGAAAAAAACCACTTTTGAGTAGGTTTGTCGAGTTTTATCCCCAAGCAGCAGTGGGAGAGACTGAAGCCATTCAGGCATTCAAAGGAAAGGCAGCAGCAGACACAGTGCCTGGCATTTAGTTCGGAAAAAAATCTGATTCTGCAATCCAGCCAGCATCACGCAGTGAGTCTGCACTGACACAGGGAGTGTAACCCAGGTTTGGCAGGGAAAAATCCTGTGCTTCCATCAGGGATCCAAAATGTGTTCCAGAGGGCAGACCTCATCCTGAAACCAGCCACTTAATGGAGCTCCTCCTTCCCAGGGAAATTACTGGGAAATTCTGCTGTAGCAAGCAACTCCAGCTCCTGGTAAGCAATATGGAAGAGCAGGATTCGTAGAGAACAAAAAAAAAAAATTACTCCAAATGGGATAAAAACAGGTGAAAAAAAGAGAGAAATGTGTAAATCCTGAGCAGCTTTCTGCAGCCCACCAGAAGGGCTCCATTGCTGTAACCTGAGAAATTAGAGAATGCTTCTTTCAGTGTTTATTTACCAGTCACGCATAGGGGCACATATAATGATCCAGTAACACATTTGTAGCTCTTTTTTAATGCTTTTGAGATGTTAAAGACTATGAAGGGATTATTTTCAGAAGAACATCTAACATGCCTTTTACACTCAACTGAAGCTGCAGGAGCTCAAAAGTCAGAAAAATCCAGCTGAAAGTATAGAGTCAAGGAAAAAAAAAGAAGAAAAAATAAAGGAAGGAAAAAGCTCCTTCTAGAGTGAGTTGCAGGACTTCTCCTGCAGTACCTAAATATAGTTCACCCTCAGCCCAAGCCAGTGGCCTTTGAGCTTTGATGGAGGACACCACTGAAGAGCAGGGGGAAAAAAAAGGAGGGCAATTCCCACCACTGAAGGGTTTTCACAGAGCATATATTTTATATTTACAGCTTTCTAAACATCCTCATCATCTTTTCTCCCAGTCAATATTAGAAAGTCTGGACTAATTAGTTACAGTAATTCCAATTAATTCTGTTGAGTAGTGAAACACTAGGGTTTTGTGTGAAAAGCAGACATGGGAGCAGCTGGCCTGACGACAGAAAATTAAGGTAGGTAAACAGATGAAATGACAAAAATGGCACATAAATGATAAATAAGTACTACCCATAAATCCTGTAGGGAAGCTCTTCCCTGCACCTTGCCATCCTGCTCCCTTTCAGAGCTCTGAGCTTTTATCACATGTGAATCCTTGTGGTTCTTTATATCTTGGTACACTAAGGTCTAGAAAAATAAAATCTGGATTCCTATCTCAAAGTTCCTTTCTGCAGACAGACTGATAAATTTCAAGGTGTCCCCTACAGAAAACGAGAGGTGAGATCACTGGTGAAATGCCTCTGTTGTGAAATATGAGGATTACGCTGCCCTGACAATCAGGGTTTTCTGGTTCCTTCAGCTGCCGTGACACTCCAAAAGGTCAGCCAGGATAAGAAAATGAGCACAGCAGAGATAAATAGAGCCAAACACCTGTCTCCAAAGGTGCATGAAATTTCAGGTCAAATGGGAAATTACCTTGCTCCTGCAGCAGGAGCCTGCCCATCCGTGTAGTAAACTCAGAGAACAAGGGCAGGAAGCAGGGGAAGGGACATGTCTGTGGGGCTGCCAGCAGGAAGGGATTTGCAAAATGAAGATGAGGAACATCCCCTCTATGAAAAACTTGGCAGGAGGCTGAAAACTGTCCCTCACAGCTGTATGCCCCAGAAATCCAGGTAGCAAGGTGCCTTAGAGCATGAAGAACAGTTGCTTACATCAAAAGGTAACCAAAATACTGCAAATAAAATGCTACAGGCAGAAAGGCGACCTGGTCTCCACCCCTCACTAATACACCCGATCTTCAATGACTTTGGTACATCAAAGTGGTTGAAACTTTTATCTAGCAAATAAAAAACAGATGGANCCGGCAGATTGAACCTCGGGATGAAAGGGTGGGCTCAGATCTGCGCGCCCTGTGTCTCACCTAAAAAATCCAGTGCGCAGGCTGGGAGTACACCCGATCTTCAATGACTTTGGTACATCAAAGTGGTTGAAACTTTTATCTAGCAAATAAAAAACAGATGGAAAAAAGTTAAAAACTACATTACTGATGACCTGAAAGACTAGGCTGACTCTTGAGGAAACTTCAGAGGGCGCTTGGCAACAAAAAACACAACTAACCTTGCACTTTTGCAGGTATGTTGCTCTTCTGGATGGTATAGCCACCCTAGATAACAAAACCTGGCTCAAAAAATAATTTTCTGCTTATTAAGCCTGTGTCATCAACTATTCTGTCTCTCTCACTCATCCAGCTTTTACAAAAATACAGTTATTTATAGTAAATGTAGGTATTAATCACGCTTCCAATTCTTCATGAGTGTCTCCTGAAGGCAGTTTTCTACCAAGTGCAGGAACACAGAAAGAGCTAGCACTGAGCATGAAACAACAGGACTGGGTGAAGTCTGTGAAACATTTACAGCCAGGGACAAATGGTGTGAGAGGGAGTCAGGGTGTCACGGTATTCCTGCTCCACGAAGGCACCTGGCTGGAATGGTAGGAGGGTTATAGCCACCACAGTTTTGCAGAGCTTTTTACTGGGATGGTTTTGAAGTGTTTTATGCCCTTCAAACATATATGAGAGAACATAGATAGGCAAGGAGTTGTGCCCTGTTTAAATAGCTGTGCCTACATTTTCATCAGCTGTAGCGATCTCTTAAGCTGCTTTTCTAGAGCCAAAACTGGCCTGTTTCAACCTGATTTTGGAACATGCTCTACTTTAACCCTTTGTAAAATCAGTTCCCTGAGAGATGCATGTAAGCAAAGTCTCCTGAGATCTTCCTGTGCTGTCAAAACTAACCAAGACCGCCCCACGTGCACAGATCCTCCCTTGCTTTAATACAACATCCAGAGTTACATTCTAGGATGGGTTCATGGAAATGATGGTGACCACCAAAGAGCCAGTTTGATGAGATGTTAAAAACAGCAGTTGGTTCCCCCTCACCTGCAAACAACAACTCAGTGATGGTGCTTCCTCTTGCGGAGTCTGGAGTTATGCTGGTCACTGGCTTTGATCTGTCAACTGCAGGTTTGGGCAGACTATGCTTATTACATTTTTCTTATTACATCCAAGCAGTTCTATAAAGTCCACTGACATCCTCCTAGATGTCAGGATAATGAGACTGTCCCACTAACCAGGTCTTAACAGGGAATTTAGCAGGATACATGTAAAATGGAGCAGCTCTGCCGTGAGGAAAGGCTCAGAGAATTGGGGTTGTTCAGCCTAGAGAAGATTCAGGGTGACCTCACTGTGGACTTCCAGTGTCTGAAGGAGCCAACAGGAAACATGGAGAGAGACTGTTTACAAGGGATGGAGGGACAGGACAAGGGGGAATGGCTTCCCACTGCCAGAGGGCAGAGATAGATGGGATATTGGGGAGGAATTGTTCCCCATGAGAGTGGTGAGGCCCTGGCACAGGGTGCCCAGAGAAGCTGTGGCTGCCCCTGGATCCCTGGAAGTGTCCGAAGTCAGGTTAGATGGGGCTTGGAGCAATCTGGGTGAGTGGAAGGTGTCCCTGCCCATGGCAGGGGGGTTGGATGAGATGAGCTTTAAGGTTCCTTCAATCCAAACCACTTTATGATTCTATGAAGATACTTTTTCCCCTCTTGTTATCTGGGGATTTACAAAGGATGGAACAAGGGAAAACAGTGAAAGACAAAGTCCTTCTGGGTTTATTGCTTACAATTAAGAGGAAAGCCCGAACTAATTAGAAGATGTGTAAATGAAAATATACTGTTAAGCCATATGGAAGCAGTAGCAAGAAATTATGAATGAGGTAACCCTGAGAAGTGAGGTAACAGAAAACCAAGAGCGGTGCTACTCAGCAATACAAATACATTCACTTCAGGAAGGGTTTGTGTGTTCCAAACCAGCAAGAATTCCCTACAATAAGCTCTCATTCTCCCAGCACTGTCCAAGGCTCTAACTTTGAGATTTTCAGTAATTGCAAATTATGTAAATGCCATTGCTGGAACATATTTTCAATGTCTGTAAGTCTGCTCCTCTCAAAATCTGTTTTATTTGCATTAATTCTCAAATTTGCACCAGGCATAAGATTTAAGACCCAAGAGAATGAAGTAACAGCTCTTGCTACATGGCAAATTTCAGTATGCATGGGTAAAATTTGCATTTTAAAGGATATAATAGTTGGAATATTATTAAGTATCACAAATGTACTATGACACAGATGAGAAGCATTAGGGCTGCAGGAAAAGCCTTACATCTGATCTGTGTGTTTTCTACCATCTTGTTTTGGTTAGCAGTTACTTTTGAATAGCAGACTGATTATTGTTTCACACCAACTATAGTGGCCTGCTCGCTTACTGAGTTTCCAATCCTCAGCTGTGTAAGCATGGATTTTGTCTGGATTCTCCCAACACGTTTCTCTGAGAGTAACACTGAGAAAATAAACCATATACATCAGAATGAAAGACAATCATAAACAGTTTAAAAATTTTATAAGCCATTTAAATCAGTAATGGAGGCTGGGTTTTTTAAGTGTTTATCTCCTCTAAGTTTCCTTGGAAGAAGAGCAGATAAATAAATGTAACTCCTAAGTGCTGGCAAAATGAGGCATCAATATATTCCAATAAGGATGTACAAATATAGCTCTGATGCTCAGGGTGGTGCAGATTAGAAGATATTCAAACCGATACTGGGAGAAGAACTAACCTAAAATTCAATTACAGGCCTGGAAATACTCAAGTCCAACATTTAGGACATTAACGGTTGGATTCAATGATCTTAGAGGTCTTTTCCAACCTTAACAATTCTATGATTCTATCAACCTAAGATGACCAATATTTCAGAGTCCCAAAATGATTGTATGCCTGTTACGGCCTTTAATATCCACTCTGATTTTCCATCCTCTCATCTTTTGCATCCCCTCTTCCCAAAAACCACTCCTAGTAGGTGGGAGAGGACATGGAAGACTCAAAATGAGTTCTGCCCTCCTTTTCCAGAAGGCAACAAATCCTTCCTCCAGGAAAGGGTCAGAGCCAGGCTGGGGTGGCTGTGTGCATCAGTCCCAGCAGAGCACAGCCAGGGTTGGGATCTGGTATCAGCTCCCTTAGGAGCAACCAGTCATGGAAAAGGAGATACCATGTTGTGCAAGATCAGGCAAGCAGGGATGCATTTGTCGTTCACCCACAAAATTTCAATGTTTCCTTGATCAGAACATGAAATAGTGTTGTGAAACCCTACAAGAGCACTCTCCTGAGATCTCCACCTGGTATCAACCATCACAAAAGGAAGATATTTCAAAATACCACCCAATTGCACCACCCCAGGGCATGCACCCAAACCACTTCAACAGATTTCCGTCTAACCTGTTCTCCAAACTCCTATCCCGCAGGTTTTCCCAACAGTCTGTCTTTCATTTTGCCACTTTCCTGAAAGTTCAAACGTTTATCCTACTACCCAGTTTTAATCCTTGCCTGATGCCTTCCTGCCTCTCTCAGGAGTCCAAGAGAAAAAATTACTGTCGTGCCTTTTAAAGCAACCTTTTCTATATTGGGTGACTCGTTTCCTTCTGTATTTTTAGGCTAAAGAAATCAATTCCTTCCATCTTCCATTACAGCTTATGTTTGCTAAGCGTCCTATTCTTGTCACTCCCCTCTGGCTCTTCCCCATCTGCCCACATCTTTCCGACTGAGCACATTTCCAATTTCGGCCACAGTATTTAAAGCCCCTCTGAAGTTAGGATGGATCACGTGCATTGCCATATATATTTTTTTTATTCCTGTTTTTAATTCATTACCTCAAACAAATGAGGTTGACCTACCACAGACAGAGGGTGCACTTGTAAACTATGCATTCATACTCAAAAAAACATGAGGTAAAGGAATGTTGAAGGAGAAATTAGCTAAGTTCACCTTCCCTAATGGCTATAAGACATTTGTGGTATAGTGCTCAAGACCTCTCCCAAGCCAAAAAAGTTGTTAGGGATGGTCTGTCTCCCTGCCTTAATGCTTGAAATATTAAACAAAACAATTTGGTGCTGACAGAAATATCAGAAAGTAAAAAATCCATACGTTCTATGACTCACAGTCCATCAGGTCTTCTTAAAATTAACCAAAATCAGAGGCAACAAGCAAAACAGGTGTTCTTAAATAATTTCAATTTTGCTATCTAATCAAAACTGGCTTCCAAGTCTGTAAGTTGATTTCCAGCCATTTGCATACACCAAGTTTTAACAAAAGCTCTATTTTCTTTTCAAGTGAGGTGAGTGAAAAGATAAGCACCTCTAAAATTTAACAGGGTTGTCTGATCACAGGAATGTTCAGAAATGATGAACCAGAATGTCTCAAACACGAAAGCTCTCTGCCTGGTGCACTCCAGTGCATGGTCATAGGCATAGAACTTACAATGAGGAGAAAACCAGAGTTTAGTATGGAGATATGGCCTCATTTTTCACTGCAGTGTTATACTATTAGCATTCAATTACTTCCCTACACTTAATTAACTCCTTGCTGAATCTTAATGTGATAGTGTGAACTTTAATTCAAACCATATACCATGTCAATGCTATGATCCTAACAGCAAAAATAGATTTTACTTAAGTCACCCAAGCCCCATCATCCCTCTGCCGTTTTATAACACTGTGAGCCATATAAGCACAGCAGCTGCATCAGGACAAAAATCTTCCCTGATTGCCATTAAAAACATTAACAAATAAAATCTATTTTGAATTCAAAATCAGTTGGCTGTGATTAATAGTTCTCACTTGTTCATCTCTCTGCAAACTGAAGAGAAGCAGAGATGGTGATCGAGGCTCTCTGGAGATCCTGTACCTATGTTCAAGCACAGACCTGGTTAGATCACTCATTCTGACAAAACTTTCACCTTTTGAACAACCCATAGCAGTGACCTGCTATATGAATCCCTCCCTTAGTCTTTCTCTGCCTCGCACTTCATAAACACTTAAAACCAGACTAGACATCTACCAAACCCAGAACATCAAGACCCAGCCAAGGAGCACAAGTTGACCCTCCAGAAGGCTCTTCAACTCTATCAGAAACACCAAGAAACAGATCGTATAACTTTACAAAGAAAACTGGAAACATCACACTTGGCACTTAGCAGCCAAATTTAACAATCTGACAAACCCAAACTTCCCAACCTGAAGGATTGCAAAAGCAGTTTTAAAACAAACTGAGGCACAAAATGTGAGTCAGGATGATGTGTTTCCCCTACCAGTGAAATAGAGAACCGCTTTAATTCCCCGACTCCTCACGAAGAGCACGCCGAGGCTTTGGGATGTGATGGAGTACGTCCATAACAAGACGTGTGCCTAAATTCACCGTTAACAGTTTTCCTGATGTAAACTTCAAGCTGGGCACACTTTGCTCCTGGATCTGCAAAGCACTTAAAGGCCCATTCCATGTCACAGAGGTGCCTAACTCCCCTGTAGGTCAGCGGTGCACAGGCCCATTCGCTGCTCTCCTGAATCACGGCCTGCACAACTCTTCCAGCATTTGCTGAAGACTTACCTTGCAGTTATTAAACATGATGGTAACAGGAATGACTCCATGGTAGAAGATTCTGTTTAGAACAGCTGGGTAAGGCCTGCCAGGAGGGAAAGCCAAGGGGGAAGATGGGCAAACAACCTGCCACAGGAACAGCATCCTCTGCTACTGGCAAAACTGCTGAAATAACCTTCAGCAGAAAAAGGAAGGGCGAACAGCAGATGGGGATCACAAGATGAGGGCACATTTTATGATGTTTAAACTTCACTTAAACAACAGCGATCATCTGAGTGTAATGAGCAGAAGGAAATAAGCTCCTTCCAGCCAAGGCTCCTGTACTCCTTTCTTCTAAATGAAGAGTCACACATGGCCTAAACTTATAGCTATAAATAAGCAGGTTGTAACACTGCACCGTCCTAATTAAGTTCTAGCCTTTCTGTTACTATGCACAGGGCTTGCTGCTTTGCCTCAGCCATCGCAAGGCCTTGCCACGCGCTGCTCACCTGAGTTCCTGCCTCAAACCTCAGCTCCTCTGCCCATGGACTCTCTTCTCCAGCTCTCCCATGGACTTTCCTGCTGCTTGGCAGCTTCAAGTGAGTCATCTGTGATCACCCAGCCCCAGACTGGGATAGTTCTCGGCTCTCTCCCCTGTCCCCTCACTTCCAGAAAGGGTACATCAAGCAGCTCACTCTGCAGCTGGGGTGTGGGGAACGCTCAGGATGTTGTCAAGGCTTATCTGGGAAGACAAACCCTTAGATGATTAGGTAGTCTGTTCATAATCCTCAAATTCAGAGTTTAGTTTAAGTCCCAGATTCCTGGGGCTTAAAATCACTTTCAATTAATATTAATATTAGGCAGGTTGGGCCCCAGGGGAACTGTAGAGCCACCACCATGGACACTCAGCACATGCTCTCCTGAAATGACCAGAAACTCTGACCAACATTAATAACACAATACATGTTCTGAGAATATTTTTCAATATCTAAAGGTATTTATTTTCCTCTCAGCAGGTCCTTCTCTCATTAAGAGTGCAGCTTCACAGTCAATCAGGAATCATGGAGTGGTTTGGGTCGGAAGGGACCTTAAAGCTCATTCTGTCCCACCCCCTGCCATGGGCAGGGACACTTCCACTAGCCCAGGCAGCTCCACGCCCCTTCCAGCCAGATCCTGGACACTTCTAGCGGGGGGCAGCCACAATTCATGGCCATTTGACACAGGTCTCACACTGAACAAAGAAGACTGCAGAGGAGAAACCAGAGATATATCAGGAATAAGTCCTTAATCCCAAACATTCAATAAACTGGACTTCCCAAATGAATTAGGAAAGTGAATTTCGCAGCATAATTATCTTGCCGAAAGACAAAAGGATCTCTCAAAGTGTTGTTTAAAATTCTTTAACATTGAAGTATTGATTCAAACACCATAGAGTTGCTATTTATCACAAAAACCAGAGTAAGTGAATAATTTTGAGACAAGAAAAATAATATAATGACTAGTAATACGATTCAATACTACATGCAGTACTCTGCTTCTTGTTATATTTGGTCTCAGCTATCAGCCTACTGGAAAAGCCAGCCCCAGCCAAGAATTCTTCAAGCCCTGCCAGAGCTACAAATACTGGCCAGAAATATTTGTCATATCACAGCTCAGTTTCCAAAAAGTAAGATGCTGGATTTTTACAGCCAGAAAAATACAAGGTGCAAAGGACAATAAAAAATGAACTTATTTAATATTGTTGGAATGCATCAGATCAAATGAAAGCAAGCACTCTTAATCCTGTAGGACTGCAGCATGACAAATACACTTCACACTCAGCCCCCGTGAGTCAAACCAGTCTGGAAGATTCAGCCTCACAACTGCTGGCTGTTACTCAATTAGTGTGAGGCAATGATTTCCAGCCCTCAGCAACCAAGGCAGCCTCCTCCTCTGGAGAGCCAGACAGCTTTACCTTGGATTAAATTGATCGATTTTTCCACTGTGTGCATAGAACAGCACTGTCAGGCAATTTGAGTTTGCTGGCCACATTATTAATGGATTTTGCTAATTTTTTCAAAGCACTCATAAAATACAAAACACGGTGTCTTATAATGAGGTGTGATTGCAGCAGCAGCTACTGCAACACATGTATCTCCAAGGAAAATGTGTTGACACAGACATACCCTTAAGAAGCTTGGGCTTTGTATTTCTTTACTGTAGGGTACAAGATCTTCAGCCACAGGCAGTTCTACTCATTTCAGCCAGCCCACCAGCTGAGTAAGCCCTGCTCCCAGGAGGAGGACACCAGCAGGAATGAGTATCTCTCAAGGAAACCTCTTTGCTGTGTAATTCAGAACCCAGACATTCAGTAACACTAGTCAAGGTAAAACCCATGTATAAACCAAACAAATTAGGAAAACATTAGGAATGCTGTTTCTTCATCTTGGATCAAGAAAAAATTAGGAGCAAACCCAAATTCTGCATCTTGGCTCAGTCACAGGTGTGCAGATGCCCAAGCCTCCAATTCAGGATAGCTGCTCTAAGATCCTGTTTCCACCCACCCTACTGTAAAGCAGCTGCAATGCTCAGCTGTCCAACTAAAATATTTACTTATTTAAAGTGAAAAAATGCCCTGAAAATTGTCAATGATTGGAATCAGGAAAGTTCTTCAGATGAGTTCACATGTAAATATATTGAAGGTACTGACTCTGAAAGAAATGTAAAGCAGGATTTGTGTACTATTTTAAAGAGGATGAGAAAACCCTTCTCTCCAAGCTCATTTTGACACAATATAATGATGTCGAAACTTCACTACTTAACACATCTGTGCTAATTGATCAGAGTGGCTGAATCTAAGCTTTGACTAATACCAAACTGCAAAGCTGGCTGAGAAGAAGGTACTTTACAATGGAACATTGTTAAAGTGAAAGAATACATCAAGTAGGATTTCACTGGTATCTGTCCTGGAGCTGGATTTTCACTAGGGATTGGGATGATGAATAATAATGAATTGGAGACTACAACTGCTCTCCAAAACCACAGAGAACATCAAGCCAGGGAAGACTCCATTTAGCAGGATTCAAAGGTATCTTGACAACTTGGGAGAGATGTCCTGAAAAAGTCAGGAAATCTTTCCAACAAGGCCTAAGTCCTAGGTAGTACAGTGGCAGAAAAAACCAACAGGATACAATAATATATTGATATATCAATAATAAAACAACCAACATGGAAGCACTAGCTTATGCAGTAGCTCTGCTGGACAGGATACAGAAGCTTACTGGACATCAGCCATCAGTATCCTGCTCCTGCAACCAAGCCAGGCCTCATCCCAATGCATTTAGAAGCTGGGATGGCTGCAGAATGCATGACTTGGCTACAGGCACCAGGAAGGTCTCAAAGAACAAGAACGACGACAACACCACATGAAGTGGAGAAAATACTCCATGAACTAGAGCTCCTCAGCCTCCAAGGTGACAGCAGTGAGATACAATGTTCTCCTCCTCTCCATACCTACAACCATCCCAAGGACCACGAGGACTTGCAAATGGACCAGTAACGTGGGCATCTGGATGGCAATGTGTTTAACTAAGTTTGATGATAGCACTCCAGTCCTTGCACTGTATCCTTCACAATCCCAACATGCCTTCCCTTCTCTATCAATCCTGTTCGTAGCTATCAATCCTATTTCAGCTCTTGATCCTTTTCCTAGTCCACTCCCTCAACTTTGTTACTGACAACTTCTTTATTCATGTAAAGCAATGAGCTTGAAGCAAGAGCAGAATAATTATTTGGTATCTCCCACCCCAGTGTTAAGTTCCTCTAAACTCAATTAATCACGAAAAACTGCTGGCAGCTCCCTATTTGCCAGCAAGATACACCACAGTAATAAGTGATTTCACATTCTGCTTCTAAAGACAAGCTATTAAATTCACACACTGTACTACTTTAATCAAGAATAGTTAATTAAGCTGTTCCCTTGATATGAATTTTTATCATTCTGCACCAGCCATACATCACTTTACTAGGATTCAGACCGGGGCCACGATGCATATTTGCATTCTGTCTTTCCAAATTAATCTGTCACCACTTGTAAACTCAAAGTGGATCCAATACATTTTGTCTCAAAGGTAACTGGGCCGAGTTTGGGGACACTGAGGACTGGAGGGTGAGTGATGCTGGAGCACCACTTCACAAAAGGCTTTCAATCACCCATCGTGACACAAAACACTTTGTTAATATTTCAGTCTGTTTACCTCATTTTATTTCCTTAAGTGAACTCAGCTTCATGCTCTGTGCCACCATCACAAAATGAATTCAATAACTTATATTCTCATAGTAATCATCAGAATCCATAATGCAGGAGTCATAAGTGCAGGCCATAAAGTGAGGGAAAGCTGGAGTGTCAGGTTATTAAAAACATTAACCTATGATATGAATCTAAGTCTAAACTTATTACAAGCAAAAACCACTCAACAATTTTCTGTTGCCAGAACTTAAGGACAGGCTAATGCAATTTTTTTCTAGAAAAAAAGACTTCAAACACAGCAGCCAAGGAGCCAGATTTGGATCTCTTCTCTTTTAAAGTATTCACAGAAACAGGATAGCAAAAAAGAAAATAACATCACTATTTGGCTATGTGACTTAATCATAAGAAAATAGGTTTATGAAGTAAAAAAGTGAACAAAATGAAATCTTGGACAAGTTTTTCAAACATTAACTGGGAACACTCTCTTATTATGCTGTGAGAATTGGCTGGAATTTACCCCCAGGAAAATAAGGAACATAGGTAAGATGTGTCATCCCATCTAGCCTTTTGTGAATCTATGCCATCAAGTCAAGCCGAGACTTCCATAATTCCATATAACCACTTTTATTTAGGTTTTCTAAAAGGCAAACTGATGAGGTTGATGTGAACTGGCTCTTTTCACACCTCACAATTTTACAGACCTTTTAAGGCAACACAGCCAAAGGAGGTGGTTTAACATGGGATTACTAGATCCCCAGCTCCATCAAGAACCCACTGAGCTGGCCCTGGCAAAGCCCCTGTCTATGGAGACAAAACAAGAAGCACATTGGGGCACTTAGGTCACTTATTTTTTAACAAAGATAGAAAAAACAACTATAGTTTGTTTATGTAAGTGAGAAATCAAGTAGAGCCAGAGCAGCTTCCAAAATCCAACCAGGCCCCCAAGGAATATGCAAGTCCACTCCATGAGCCCTTGAATCAGCTCTTGGCGCTTGGGCCTTTTATGTGTTTTTCCCATTTAACAGATTTGTTTAGATACACTCACAAATATGGGTATTTACATAGCATGACAGAATGGTGTATTTAGAGATTTTAAGTAGAGGAACATTCTTTCATGCTCATCATAAAATGAAAGTATGCCAAACTTTAACTAAAGAAACATGTTCTAACACCGAGAAACTTTTATAATTAATCCTTGCCTTAGATCATCTCAGAGAGAGTTATGAGTCTAATTACCGTCAGTTGAGAAATTGCTCATGTTTCTGAAATGGCTGAAACCAGACCCTGGGTAACAGACAATCTGAATCCCTTCCATCCCATGACCAATTTATGGCTAAGCCCTGACTCACTGCATTAAGTCCAAAAATATTTCTCGGCATTAGAGACAGCTCATTGCGGGAGGAGCAACGGATACGTTTGGGGGGAAAAATCCCCTCCAAACTCCACTGCTTTACAGAAGGGATGAAGATAATACATTGCTAAAATAGTCTTTTTTTTTTCTTTTTTTGTTCTTTAAAAGAGCACCAGGGCTATTCTTAGAGGAGTTACATGGCGTGCAGGCTGTGGCGAGTGATGGCTTGGCTGGTGGCCAGCGCCGGGATGAGTTTGCTGCGAGGCTGAGTGATGCCTTCAGCTCAGGAAGAGATTTCTGCTTGCTTTTTTAATGAAGAAAAGGAAAAGAGGATGCAGAGAAGTCCATACACAACCAGCTAAGAACGAGCTGTACTCTGGAAAGATGTGCCACCGTCTCCTCACATCTGCCATCACCCAAGCCCTGTGTCAGTGCTGAATGTCTTCCCCAGGAAGGAAATGAGTGTAAACACTTCAGAGGCAACGTTTCCATACAGATGTTGATCTTTGGAAAAGCTGGGCAGGACATAGTGACTTAGAGAGCCGAGAGATGTCCAGAAGCAACAAATCCCACAAATATACAAGCTGCTAAACTTGAGCATGCAGCCAAACCCTTACAAAAAAAAATAAGGCACGTTTTGACCTTGACTCCCTCTTAGACACTATGAAGCAACTTGAAGCTGGCTATTTCAGAGCCCCAGCAGTCACCTGAAAGGGCTGAGACTTCCTACGCCTAGCTCAGGTGATTGCTTGGCTAAGGAAACATGCTCTTCAAGTCTACAGAGAAGTTGCTGATGCCAGAGAAGTTGCCTGACACCTCATCCCTGGAAGTGTCCAGGTTGGACAGGGCTTGGAGCAACCTGGGACAGTGGAAGGTGTCCCTGCCCACAGCAGGGGGTGGAACTATACAATCTTTAAGGACCCTTCCCACCAAAACCATTCCAAGATTCCATGAAAAGGAAAGGGTGACCTGGCAAACCCACAGCATTTCAGCAGAAGTGCCACACTACCAGCATTGCTCCAACCAAATCATCCTCTAGGTTCCATCATACCTGACAGCCAAATCTGTCCCTCCTCTCTCTCACAGCAGCTTTGTTTCTCCAAAAGGCTAAAGGAAAGGATAAAACCACAGGAAAATGGGTAGTCTGATGGAACTCCCTCCCACTCCCACCCAAACTGCCCCTTCACACCATGGAGCCCAACATTCAAATATCCACAGAATCACAGAGTTCAGGTTGGAAGGCACCTTAAAATCCATCTCATTCCAGCCCCCACCATGGGCAGGGATACCTTCCACTATCCCAGCTTGCTCCAAGCCCCATCCAGCCTGGCCTTGGATACTTTCAGAGATGGGGCAGCCACAGCTTCTCTGAGCAACCTGTGCCAGGGAAGAATTTCTTCCTAATACCCAATCTGATGCTGCCCTCTGGCAGTTTAAGGCCATTCCCCCTCAGTTTTGTCACTCCAGACCCTTGTTCCAGGTCCCCCTCTCTCAGAGGCCTATACTGGAGGAAGAGGACAGCACAGACCCCTATGTCACATAACTTCCCCCTCACAAGGCTGTGTCTTTTTTTAACACCCTGGGCTTTGGACATTCCACCCCCCCACCCCCCCACCCCCGGTCACTCTCCTGGAAGTACAAGGATTTCGGAA
>VZRF01009594.1:544342-621842 GCA_013396875.1 Vireo altiloquus
GGAAGAATTGGTAATATATGAGTCCATTCTTGCTGTGTTTGAAGGAAGAGCAGCTGCTTCTGATTCCCAATATTTGCCTTCAGGTGCTGCTGCAATACAAACTACATTTAAATATATATACACACACACAATTATAATACGATTACCTTATTAAGAAGCACTGGCTTTGTGTTCCCATGCAGAGATTATCTGTTGGCTTAATTTTTTTTTTAAAGCTGCCTGTCTTTGATGGTATCCCATGGAAAGATTACATATTAGATAGAGCAGCACATGGTCCACACAGACCAAGCGTGGGAGATGAAAGCAGAGCAGTGAGAGCTCTGTTTGAATTCCAACACTGCTTCTTCCAGGAGCAAGGAACAAACAATTTTAAGCAAAAAAAAAAAAAAAAAAAAAAAAAGGGTTTCTTCCCAGTGAGAACAAACATGAAGCTGCATATTAACTTAGGTCAGTATTACTTTACTATCTGTAATAATATGTGTATCAATTTAGTATGTCTATAGACCACTGCTTTCCATTAGAAATTATTCATGAATCATTCAGGAGATTTTTTAACATACCTACATGTAATTCCAAACTCTGTATGCACAAGAGTCTGAATTATAGGCTCAGTACTTGCCTTTACTGGCGTAAAATTATTTCCATAGGGGTTTTCGTTCTGTCCCTGACATTTTCTCACTTTAAAAAATCCTGAACTCTTGAAGGTTACATTTTCCCTTCCCTCAGTCCAATTTCTTACTCTTCTTTCCACCAACTGAAATGCAGAAATCCCTTCCAATACACATTTAAGTCTCCCAGCTGCCTGCAGTGCAGCTGGTCTTGGCTATCCACAAAATCAAAGAGAAACAACCGAAGTCCAAAAGCTAAATTATAGTGAAAAACACATGAGGCTGAGCCCCTTCCAGTCCTGGTGTAGGAATACACTGTGCAGATGGATCGATACACTCACTGTTTTATTCCTGGAGGTGGCTGAAGCACTTCTAGTTCAGCTGGAGGTAGCCCAGCTCCTTTTTCCCGGAGGGTTGTGTAGGGCACGAGCAACACCAAAAGAACACCAGGAATGTCATCAGTCTCTCAATCTGTGAGTGGAGCTTACACCCATTCTGCTTTAATCAACTACCAGGCAGATTAAAGATTAAATCCCCCCTCTTGGCTCACTCACCTGCTCCCTGAGGATCACCCCATGGCTGCACAGTACCCCAGCAGCACAGAGCCCCCAAGCAGGGCGCAGGTGAGGGTGCTGTGCCCTTCCCAGCCCTCCCAGGATGCGCATGCAGGTGAGTGACTTCACGCCAGGTCCTCGGGAAACCTGGATTTGCCAATCCTGTCACCCTGAGCACATAGCAGTTAAGGCTAAAGAGCTAAAGGACCCATTAATGCAGCTAATGAGCCTCCCCAGCAGCTGTCTCTAGCACTCTTTCCCTTTCTCTGGAAAAGACACCATTAAATCAAGATCTTTCCTGCCCACATGCCCTCACATCCCAAAAAAAGCCTAATCCTGAGTAGCCCAGACCCTGCCCAGACCCTGCACTTCCCTGGAAGAATTAAGAAGAAAAGAAATCCACTTAAAAATGCTCACCACAGTTTCAAGTAATTTTGACCAAAACACCATTTTCTCCACAACAAATGTGAAACATTTCCCACCTTTGCTTACATCCAGTGGTGAAGCACAACCAAATTATGGAGCAAGCAAACACAAAACTCCAGCTGCAGTGGTGGCAATGTTCCTGATCAAGGACAATGTGAGCACAAAATTGCCTAACAGGTGGAAACCTAACAAAAGTAGTGACTACTGAAACAGCAAAGTAACATTTCACACTCGTTCAGTACAACAGTACTGAAACTGGTTAAATAATCAGTCCTCTGCTACAACTTAGGTACCTGGAAGTACTCCTCACTCTTGGATCTTCTAGTTTATGTTGCCTGTAAAGGTAATTTTTAACATTTCTTACTAAATAATCAGGATGAACGGGGAAAAAAACCAAGGTAAAAATAATTTAGGTGATGAAGAAAGCCTCATGTAGATCGGATTGTGGAGAAAAATGGCATTTTCGATGTAAAAAAGGAGACAAAATCCAAGTTACTTCAAAATAATAATGGTACGAAGTGGACTG
The DNA here is from genome assembly GCA_013396875.1 of Vireo altiloquus. Taxonomy (NCBI): domain Eukaryota; kingdom Metazoa; phylum Chordata; class Aves; order Passeriformes; family Vireonidae; genus Vireo; species Vireo altiloquus. Next base: position 546,457 of record VZRF01009594.1, read on the forward strand.
GGAGCGTCTGATTTTCTAATCCCAGAACAGAGGAGCAACAGGGCTTTCAAAACAGTGGCAAATTCAAAGATGAAAATGTTTGTTTGAAAAAATAAGAAATTTTTTGGTCAAATAATGACAACTCTGGATTATGCAACACGCTGCTATCATGTACTGTTCATGGCAAGAAGTTCAGGGCTGCAGAAAGCCCTCTGAGTCTCTTCTCACCTCTCCTTGTGGTGCTTCTGCTCCTTTTCCCCTTTTCTGTCTTGTTTTTTCCTTCCTCCTTTACCCCTCCAACCTCTTCCTGGGATGGTTCCTTAACTCCCACCACTAATGCACATTCCTCCTTGGGCTCTGGACTGCTTTAAGGTCCCTTCCAATCCAAATCTTCTGAGATTTTATGGTTAAATCCCCAAAAGTGGGTGCTGGAGATCTTCATCTTTTTCATTTGACCAGCTTCAAGTTCACCTCTTTTAACTGCTCTTCAAAGACATCAGTTAGGAGAGTTTGCCAAAGAAAACACTTTCTGTTGAAAAATATACCTGCAGCATAAACAAGCTTCAGCCAAAACACATTGACGGTACAAAGGATCTGCCTGAAACCAGCCCTGGAAGTCACACCCCTCCAAGGGCTTCACCTCAGCTTCAATACATCAAAATTAATAAATTCATAGAATCACAAATGTTGGAAAATCCCTCTAAGGTCACTAGTCCAACCATTGACCCAGCACTACACCAAGGCCACCATGAACCACCTCCCCAGGCACCACATTTGTATTGGCTTGGGGTCTAAAATGGCACATCCTCCCCTCTTTACCAGATGCAGTAGTGTATTCAGACTAAAACTGAGAGATCACAAAGGCTACATGTGTAAACATCTAACAAAGTATCTATGGATGAATCTCCATAGATTCCATGCTCTACAACAGTATGAAATTAGCACCTCACCAGATATGGAAATCCTGGGCCCTATATTTCCTCCAAAACCACCTCGACTCAAGGAGTCCGTGAAAAGAAAGCGTGAGCAGACCCACATAGTATCTATAATTAAATGTGAACAGATGAAAGGCTGAATTACTTTGCCACTATCACAAGGAGGTCAGGAGATCACAGCTCACCAGTGGTCAGGAGCACTCCAAACTGAGACTCTCAGGCCACAGCAGTTGCCTGGATTTACAGCTTTAGTCTCTATCAGTGACTTCTGATGATTTTAGGTATTTCTGTGTGTTCCATTCTGCCTGTAACTTGTCTCATCCTCTGTTCCAAAACAGCAGAGTTAATAATTAGCACCTACTAGGCAATTGCTGCATAGCAAGTACGCAGAGGATACAGAGAGCTTCTCTTGCTGACAATTTGCAAAATTCTGCAGCTCATCTTTCTTAAAGCTTCAGTTCTGCAAGTGTGGAGATGCTCAAATTCTTTAAAAAAAATAGTAAAAAGAATAAAAAAGAATCTGAAGGTTCCCAGTCCTCACAATCATGGAAGAAACTCTTAAATGAAGAACGTGCCACTTTGCCATGACTGCTGACTCCTCTGTTTCACCAACAGCTGTGTCCATCCTCCTCAGGAGCATCAGCTTTCCCAGAGAGGGGGGGAAAAATCCCAAGCAGAAACTCACCTGTTAAAATGATACAGGCATGGAAACAACACAACCTGTATGGAAAACAACCTGCTTCCACAAGGGACAGTGGGAGTATTTCTGCAGGTTTTGCAAGAATCCTTTCCATCAACAACATGGGCTGGTCCTGAACCATGTTCCTGAGAGCTGCCCATCACTGCTGCATGTTCTCCACATCAAGCCTGCTATTACATATTGCTCCTGGACACTTATTTTATTAGTGTTTTAAAAACGTTATTTTAATACACTTTGAAAGAAATATAATTATGTATTTTTAAGCTTTCTACTTTAAAATCACATTCATCAAGAGCTTGAAAACTCATATCATTCTACCTCTCCATAGGGCACCGTGCAGATTTATTCAACAAAGAGGGAAGAAGGAAACAAGGTCTGGTCTGAAGAAACACACCTGGAGCACAGCAATTTTTATATGATTTTCTGACTTGCTAAAAACATTTATTAATGGTATTCACTTATCTTCTAAATATTCAAAATGAAATACTGGAGGAAAAATGAATTCTCCTTCACCAAAACCATTTTAATGGAATCGAGAAGAAAAAGAATATTAATACCCAGTGCAATCATTTACTTTGATGTCTATATAATATGCAGTGACCCGTAAGTGGAATGAGCTAAAACTGTCATAAATTCATTATGAGAAACCATTCTTTGAAGAATATCAATGCAAATTTGAAACAAAATGGGCAATATGGAAATGAGCTAATTGCACGGCGTTTAAAATAACTGGCTCCAGTAACAATGTCCTTTCTGTGCACTTCTATTTCAGCTGCAAAAAACATTGGAGAGGCTGGGTTATGAAAATTGAAATGCTGTAATTACTTAGTACTGATAGTGACAGGCAGCATTCATTTAGGACCTCAGACTCTGGAGAAACAAAATATCCAAAGGATGATCGTATAATTCTTATTTCTCTGAGAAAGGGAACTTCGGATGGCACGCAGTGCAAAATGTGGCAGCCTAGGCCCTGTCAACAAAGACTGGAGGAAAATACTATATATTCCCAGGAGATTTTCTAGGTATCATCTTATAAAAGTAGAATGCAAAATTCCTCTTAGTATCCTACAAAGGTTTGAGTTGGACAGGGCCTTAAAGCCCGTCCAGTCCCACCCCCTGCCATGGGCAGGGACACCTTCCACTAGCCCAGGTTGCTCCAAGCCCCATCCAACCGGGCCTTGGACACTTCCAGGGATGGAGTACCAGGCATCCAGAACTATAAAGGTATTTTCCTCCATGGATCTCCATGGATCATTGGGGAATGCACCTTCCCCAAGTGGGGCCCAGCCCCTGCTTCACCCTCTCTGTCCCAGGGCTGCTTAGAGCGGCTCTGCCTGGAGGAACCTTTGCCCTTGCAGGTGCCCAGGGCAGAGGGCCAGGGGTGCCCAGCCCACCTACCTCCTTTATCCCAGCTTGAACCCTGCCACCTTGGGCAGAAGAAGCTTGGTATTACACCCCTCCCTCCTTCATCTACTTACTTTTGAATTTTAATCCCTGGCTTGCCTTTACTCACTGATTTTGTGGCTGCATTTTTGTAGCGGCAGCTTTTGTTTGTGGTTTGTTTCTTCAAGTGGAGGGAGGCGAGTCCAGATGTGGAGCAGCTCCACGCTGGGCTGTGAGGAACCTGTGGGACCTGTTCCCACAGAGCTGCCGCGGGCCCTGGGGTTTGGCTGACACAGCATCTGGGCAAAGTGGATGCCTGTCCCTGTGGGAAAATGTGTGGGGGAGCAGGCTGGCCTTGGAGCTCTCTGTTCCCGCTCTCTCCCAGCTCTCAGCAGCACAGGAGTTGTATGGATGAACAGCACAAGAACCTCTGTATATTATCCCATCTCCATGCACACCTGGTGATGCTCACTTTGTCCTTTTAGAACTCCTATGGCCCAGGAACCAAAGAAAAAGGGCATCTCAATTTTTTTTTCCCCTCCCACAATGAGGGGGAAAATCCCACAAATCCCAGGCTGCATTTTGCTGTTGTGTTTTTGTGGGTTTCACCCTGCCTGGATTCCAGCACAAGAACCAACAACATCTCCAAGTATTTCATTCAGCTGAGGCTTTACATATGTACATATATACTACACTACATCTGTATGTACTGGTGTCCCATACCGGAAGAGGCTCCAAGAGCGCTGGAGAGGGAATTTGGACAAGGGCCTCAAACGACAGGACAAGGGGGAATGGCTTCAAAATCACAGAGGGCAGGGTTGGATGAGATACTGAGCAGAAGCTCCTCCCTGTGAGGGTGGTGAGACCCTGGCACAGGATGCCCCATCCCTGGAAGTGCCCAAGGCCAGGCTGGACAGGGCTTGGAGCAACCTGGGATAGAGGAAGGTGTCCCTGCCCATGGCAGGAGGTGGCACTGGATGAGCTTTAAGGTCCTTCCAACCTAAACCAATCTGGGACTCTGTGATCTGAAAGCAGAAGGGAAAATAGAGGGGGCAAGAGGTAGAGAAATTAACAGCCTCTTCTTTACATATAGAAAATATTTAGGTATCTATCCTTTACAGTGGATAATGAGCCAATAGGGTGAAGTTTTCCCAACACTTGTACTGGAGCTGATCCACTGGTGCTGGTGGAACGAGGCTCCTGGAGAATGTCACATACAGCAAGGAAAGCAAATGAGGGGCCTGCACAGGATTTAACACACCCAAACTCTTTAGGATAGACAAAACCCAGAAAAAACCTCTTCTTTCTAAGGGCTTGAAGGCTCTTGGGCATTTCTGGTTTCTTTCCACTTATAAGCAGAACATGAGCAAGTTCTGTCCTGAAATTGTGTGTTCTGAAACACTGCCACAGTACAATGGTTTAAAATAAATAATTAGGACATTAGAGCCAGAAATCTTCACAATGGAATATGCATTAATACATTCTAACTTCAGTTTTTACGAAGCTCTTCACCAACGTACTGCACCAGTGCTGAGATAAATACGCAGTTATGCATTTAAAACACTGCAATTCAAAGCTTACCTAGTAATAATAAGCAGCACTGGCTTTAAGTATTTTAAAGTACCATATTAATTATATTTCCGTGCTTAAATTTGCCCTTGTGGAATTTTACATCTGTAGAAAGGAAAACACCACAAATACCCTGATAGTGGTGGTTTATTTCTTTTTTATTTAGATTTTTTAGCACTTAGATTGGGCAAGTTGGTAATAGAATTAAAATGTATTTTCCTAAATTGATGTGGAATTCGACATATACCAATCTTTGCACCGCACAAAAAAAATATTTATGATTGATGTATCTGTAACACGCATTTTACAGCTTGTGTTTAACAGATATATTTAAAGAGGGGTCTTCCCTTTCACATATTACATTTTATATAGTTATTAAGGTGTTTCTTTCTGCATTTTCTGCCAGGCTTTTAATTTCACACACTTCATTTATCAGATATTACTGTCTACTTTAAACATATCACTGCAGAAAATGATAACTCGTGTTGAATACAGAGCCATGGAGGTGGGGGGTTTGCAATTTCAAGTTATGTGGAGCTGGATGATAAATGGAGAACAGCAGCTGGGCTGAGAAACTCAAGAGAGACAAAAATTACATTTGCAGGTAAGTCAGGTGGAAATTGGGTAAAACAAAAAGCAAAACATTGTTATTAAAGGTGGAGTGAGAGATAACAAGAGCAACAGAGAAGCAATTTTCTCCCAGCTCCAGCAGGAATTCATCTCAAGCTCTAACATGCAATCTCACTACGGAGCTCTAGGATGAAACGCAGGATTATATCTAATTGTTTTGGGGGTTTGGATAACAAAGCATAAAAATCCCAGTAAGTGGCCTTTTGTGCCAGTGCAGCCCAGAAAAGGATGGATAAAAGTTATAAAAACATCCAAAACCTGAACTGCAATAAATATCAAGATAATCACCCAACAGAAAAGAAATGCAGCTTTAGGGATTTGGTATTTCCAGGGATGTCTCTATTATGACAGCCCGATTCAGAGAAAAATTGATCCAGCTCCTAAAGTTTACCAAAGCAATGGTAAAGATGCATAATACCACACACCTTCTCATTTTACTTTTTCTGGAAGTAGTATTTTACAATGGAAAGTCAGGAGTGCTGCAAGAGTATGGAAATGAGGACAATTAAATTTACCCCATTAAGAGTATTAAAAAGGCTGTTATGTAATTGTACTCTGTATATTTAACATGATGGTGGAGAGCTAAACAGTCCTTACCAAACAAAAAGTCAATAGATCTTTATTAATGTGCTGTTTATTTTAGTCATACCTGCTTGTAAAACATTAATACTGGCTGAGTTTTGGCATTTTAGCTTTCCAAAGTGACAAATCCATGTGATTAACCACCATTACCTTTTGCTTACACTTAGGGCCAAAAAAACCCCATCCAGATCTGCTGAGTAGCAAATTCAAAGTTGGCAAAACACCCTTTGTTTTGGAGAAGGCTTATCATAAAACGTCCTAAGGAGATGGGGAAGTGCAGGAGAGGTTTTGTAGAGCCACTGTGGAGTCATGGGGTGCTGAAGTTTAGTTTTAACACACAGTGGAGTTCAGCACCACATGTGACACGTTGGCACAATGCTGGGCATGGAGACAAAGCCCAGGATCCCAATAAACTGTCTCAGCCAGCCCTTCTGCTTCTCAACTCACAAATAACCATCCCAGCTGCTTATTTACCTCCAGGAATAATAGCACACACATGACCTTCTATGCACCATTTCACATGAAAATAAACACAGCTTCCATGTTTCCTTACATGTATGCATATATATATATGCACAAACCAACACTTGTGATTTAAAAACATATATATATGTAGTACAAATTACTTCCTTCTTTCACATATCTACTAGTTCTTCATTGATCCGACACCAAACATCCCTGGTTTAGCTGACCAGCCACCAAAGCACATGGTGCAGTGACAGCATCCAGGGTAGCCCCAGCTTCCAGTGCCTAGTCCTGCTACATCCAATTCCCATGTGGCAGGCTACAAGGATGTGGGACTGTCAGCGCAAGGAAATGACTCTGGCTTCGTTTTGAGGGTGGACATGCTCAGGAATGTGTCAGAGGTACCTGGAATGAAACCAGGAGCAGAGAGATCCCAGTGGCAGGTGGAGAACTGGAGAAATAACCTGACTAAAGATGTGAATCAGGCCTATGGATACAAAGGAATGACAGGAAAACAAGCTTAGTTTATCTTTTTTTATTTTCTTTTTTTCCCCTCATGTCAGAAGCCTACATCTTAAACCAAGGGAGCCTTTGATTCCACCAGAAAATGTCTTCCCGTGAAGCCGTCTGTGTTTCCCCTGGCAGACAGCCCTAGCTGACAGCCATTCCCCTTGGCACTGTGTCTTAGGAGCATTTCTGCTTTACAGTGCCAGACCTGCTCAAGTTTTGAGCCCTGCTTAAGCCTCAGGGTAAAGCTGAGAAGGTGATTCACTGACAGAGCCTCATCTCTCCCACAGATATTCACATTTGTACCAGCCCTTCTCTGGCTCTTCCTCAAGCAGAATCAAAGCCTGGGACTCTGGACCACAGCACCCCAGTGTGAAATGACAGTTCCCCTGGTCACTGTCATGTCCTCCCATTCTCTTTATCTACTCGTGTGACCTTCTTTCCCCCTGACTCAGAAATACTGCAGCACCAAAGGCAGAGATGGCAGCACATCAAAGAGCCTAAGTTACAAAGAATGCGGGTTTATTTGCACTTGAGCTGAGATTTTTTTTTTTAAGCAAGACTTCAAAATATCTTAAAAAAGTAAGAGAGATGATCACGGGATCAAAAAATTCAGTGGCATCTGAATAACATAATTCAAGCATCAGTATCAGGAGTAAGATAACCCACCCAGAGCAGTTCCCAGACACTGAGGTTACACATCTCATCTGGGCTGTGTTTCCGAAGGGGATGTGAATTTGCAGCCCCATGACTGCAAAGAAATGTGGTGTGAGGAAACAAGAGAGGAGGAAAAAGGGCCAGTCGATTCTCCCACCGCCTTTTCTCGTTCCTAAAATTTCAGTTGCCTGGAAATGGCTGATGAGAAGACGGGATTATTTAAGCACTTGCCAACTTCTCGCACATTAAGGAAATTAAAGCCTGAGTGATGGGTAGCTTAACCCATCTTCTAAGCACTGAACTAAAACATGTTTACTAAGGAGAACTTGAACAGTGAAACCCCTTTAAAAAACCCAGGAGTGATGAGGACTTGACAATTCCCAGGATTAAAAAGCTGCATATATTACAGACAAGGTAATCTCCTTATAGTAAGATGAGGAAAAGGAAAAGAAAGCCTTTTTGGTGGGCAAGACAGTTTTTGTTTTAAAGCATATCCATCCTGTCTGGCTGAAGATTTTCTTGTGTTACTGCCTTTTTTTTTCCCCTCCTGATAAACATGTCAGAAAAGAGCTACATGAGCCTTCCAAATCCTTATTGTTACATTTTCCAACAAACTCACTTCTCTCATAGAACATGACCCACCAATAATAAAATAAGAAGCACTGTGCTCTTCCTACATCTAATCAGGTGAACACTTGGGTGCTACAAGACAGCAGGCACCAACCTAAGTGCCAAATAGCTGGAGCTACTTTTGAATAGAGCTTTGGCAATTGTGTCACCCCAGCAGACCTGAGCTTTTCTGAGCTCTTCCAGGAAAGAAGAGCTTGTCTTCTGTCACATGTCTGCTGTCATTCCAGTGACATGGTACCTTCTATGAATACTCTCATTTAACTACAGATGAAGGCCAGGTGAAAATCTAACATAGAATCACAAAATATCCAGAGTTGGAAGGGACTCAAAGGGATCACTGACTTCAACTCCTGGCCCTGCACAGGACACCCCAACAACCTCTTAAAAACCCTCTAAATTCTGCTCCAAGCTGAAGTTGCATCACTCATTGGAGCATCAGCAATGCAAAATTGCAGATAGGAAACAGCTGATCTGGAGGTCGAAGAAGAAATCGTGTTGCCTGCTGCTCAGCCACAGGATAGGTCAGCAAAATAAACTCCATTTGCTACAGGAGTGCATCTGTAGTGGAATGTAAGTATGTGTGCCTAGGAAAGGGAATATGAAGTAGCCAGGTTGCAGGAGCTCACATCTTCATGAAAATTTAAAAATCGCAGTGTTTTTTTCTACAGCCACCCAACAATGGCAAGAGGCAAATGCTCAACTGGTGATAATGGTTTTGGTTCCACTGGAATCTGGTGCTAATGTTTCCCCTCTGGACCTAGAGATGGAGGGGGGGGAAAACCCAACCATTCTACGTGAAGAAAAGCTGCACTGAGTGAGTGGAACCAGATGTGAAAACTTGCACCTAGCTACAAGAATTGTGCGATGTCTTTGAAAACTTCAACAGGGGAAAGCCCCAGCCAGCTAATAAAAAAACCTACGGTCCCTCAACTTTAGAAGGGAAGAAACAACTTCTCAGAAATGCCAGAAGTGACTCAATCGCGATCTTTAAGCTGCTTCAACGGCATCTTAGTTATTTCAAATAGTTCTAAGAGTTTACCTGTGATTGCCTTCCCTTAAGTGGAACTACTAGTTGGCAAAGTGCTCAAATCAAGGTGAAAGAAACACACACGGTTTTTGTGACTGCTGTGTCATGAATATATTGGGGTTTTCTGTTCCAATCTGCCTTCCCTGGGAATTTTAACATACCAAAAACCAGCAAGAGTAGAGCAAATAATATCTACATAAGTACTCATTTTCTTAATGGCAGGGAAGTGCTGTTTTGCTTCAGTTCGTTTGTAACACAGACACACACATTTCCAAATAAAGCGTACTTTTGGATTTGCAAGGGAGGGAAGTGACTTATAATCATGGAGGCACTCACTCCAAGATCAAGTAGAGCCTAATTCAGAAAGACAAGCAGAAAAAAGTCATATTTTCCACCTTCCATGAGAGCTTTGCAGGGAGTTGTGACATTTTGGAGAAAATCCTCTCGTCGCACATAAGCCGGAGGGTGCTGCACACTGCATATTCCATTACAAAAGCAGAGCCACGTTAGTTCATTAGAGAAGTGATAAGTGCAATCCTTACCAAGTTTTCTTGGTTCCTGGCTGCTATTTTCTGATCATCTTCTCCCCCATTTTTCATGTATTTGACCTCTTCCACTGGTTTGATCCTATACTCATCTGAGCACCAAGGAAAAAAAAAAAGAAAAAAAAAATTTTTGAACCAGTGTAGTCCAGCAGCTGGGATAAAAACCAAACTAAAACCAAAACAGCTGACTAGAATAAACCCTAGTTAAGCAAAGCAACTAAAAATTACATGTATATCTTTTCAAATGCTTACATGTGACTAATACAAAGAAAGTTTCTCCTGCCTGAAGCTTTAGTAAGAATTTCAGCAGCTCTCTGGTCTAAAATAGCCATGGCATCAGGAAAGAGGGATGTTTGGTGTGTACTCTCTCTCCCAAATCCCTAGTTTTCTGTTTAATATGTTCAATACAAACAAGTTCTTTGCTCCTACATCCTCCCTGGATTTTCATTCTCAGTGGACCAAGAAGCCATGTAGAGCGGTTACTCCAGAGAGGAGTCTGCTCACGGGTGTTCCTTGCACAGTAAAGCTGATGGAGGCTATTGAAGACTTAGGTTAAAAGCTGGGAAAAAGCCAAACCCACACCATAACCACTTTCCTTTTTAAAATTTTGTTTTTCCTAATGACACAATGCACAGCCGTAGAGTGATTTCTGGAGAAAAGGGCCCATGCTGACCATCTTCCTCTTCCAACTTTCCCCGCCAACCACCATTTTTCCTGCACATGAATGTTACCCAGACAGAAATTCAGCTTGAAAATAAGAAAAGTAAGACTCTTGTTTTGTCCTTAATATTTATCAGCTCTTCAAATACTACAATTCCCAGCTCTAATACCAGCATGGAAATGTTAGCTAACATACAGGTGCTGTAGCACAGTAAACCCAAAGCTCCGATAAAGGGATTCTTTTCCTTGGTAGGACAAGATGGGATCTCAGAAAAAATGATTCTTCACTGAAGCCTGTGAATCCAGTTCTTGCAGGATCAACACTGCCTTTGCTCAGTTGCTTTTTGCTCTCGTTATCTTTGTAGCACGTGAATCTATTGGAAAAAAACACCGAGTTGTACACCCACTCTCCCTCAGCCAGGATAAACAATGCAGAAGAGAAACTTCATCCAACAAAAGTGAAAATTATTAATACAAAGTGAAATGAGACACAGTACACTTGGAATAAAGGGCAAAACATTGGCAAATTAGAAGACACTGCACAAACTTTCCTCTTTTTCTTTGGGTTTTCAAGCAATTTCTCTCACTTACTAAGGGAAAAACAGCACAAATAGATTTTTTTGGGTTACTGTATTGTTAAAAAAATAATCAACATTATTTAGACAGCTCTTTTCAGGAAACTGTTAACCACAGTCTAGAAGTTAAATAATCATTGCTTTGAAAAGTAAGGCTTATTTTTGAAATAAAAATGTTTCAAAAAACAATCTTATTTTAAAAAATACATAATGGTTTTGCATTTGGTCTAGTCTACATCCATACGTTTTATTTATTGTAGAGTTCAAATAAACTGAATTTATCAAATAGAACCATCTCAGATGCAGAGCCTCAAATCAGATGGAAGAATTTAAGACAATACTATTAGATTGGTAAATGTGAACAACTCTGAAGTTTTTTTCTTTTTTTTCCAGTGTAATTCAGCTACTCTGGAGGTGACAATTCATAAACCCAAAAGGGCTGAACACAATAAAGCCTGGGAACTAGAAGTACTTGACTGACTGCAATTATCTAACTTACATTTTCCTCCCTGCTCAGTGCTCTCTGTTGTGATTAGCTATAAAACCCATACGCAGAAAAAGCATCAAACTCCTACAGAGGCGTGCAGGGATTTGAATGGGGAAACAGATGAGCAAGAGAAAGCAGCACAAAGGACATTTCAAACCCACAGCCAGTCCATGTGCACTGGAGGAGACAGGATGTTCAGCCTAGCCTCGTGGAAAACGAGGAAGGTATGGAGGGGCTGATGTTCCATGGCAAAACTAACCCTGAAATGTGTCTGCTGCTTATTCCAAGAGATTAATTATGATCAAACACCACAGCCAGGCAGCAGCTGATCCTGTAGGGATGGTATAGGAGGGATGCTTCCTTGGAAGGCATCATCCCTTGGAGCAAGTCAACCGGGGAACCAAGGAGTCCCTAACTGATAGCCAGGATAATCATGTGAAATTTTGATACACCTGGATAGGATGGAGTCTTCTTAGGGATCAAAAATGCAATTTTAAATTCACAATGGACATGGGCACAGATCCTTCAAATGCTGTATTGTTTGCCAGATGCATCAAGTAGCTCTGAACTGGTGGCAAAGAACTTTGTGCAGATTTCTTATGATATTTCCAACAGTGTTAGTAAACTTCATTACTTTCCTGATAATACAATAAGTATTCAATTATCTTCAGCACAGTTGGTGTTACTCTCCTCTCCATCCTACCAACTGCAGAACTGCAGACACCTGGGTAATGTATGCCCAAGATATGTGGCAGCCAGAAAGTTTCCAAAAACAAACCAGTCATTTTTCATAACATTTTTTTTGACAATATGATTCCACAGCAAACAGCAAGTCTTATTTTGGGGAAATCCAAAATTTCTTCTCCTTAGGAGAATGGTTTTCCACTGCTAGACGGGATATTGGGAAGGAATTGTTCCTCGTGAGGGTGAGGAGGTCCTGGCACAGGGTGCCCAGAGAAGTTGTGGCTGCCCCATGATCCCTGGAAGTGTCCAAGGCCAGCTTGGACAGGGCTTGGAGCAACCTGGGACACTGGAAGGTGTCCCTGCCCATGGCAAGGGGTGGCACTTTAAGATCCTTTCCAACCCAAACCATGGATACAGATTAAAAAAAATCAGGAAGTCAAAGCAGAAGCCTCTGCAGATATTGGCAGAATCAGCCTTGTAATAGAAAGTGTCTTACAAAATTAATATAAATGTCCTGGCTCTAATAGATGGTATGTGTTTGAGCAGAAGAAATCTCTGCTTTTATCTCAAAAAGCAATAAAGCTTTGACACAATTTAAAGCTGAGGAACTACCTTAAAGGCCAAGAGATTAACTCCTGGGATGAGGCATACTGGGGAAGGGGTTGAGTGGCCAGCACTCAGGCTCCAGTGCCTCAAGGAGTGATGAACAGCCCGGAAGGCCAGGCAGTTCCTAGCTCCATCCAGCAAGTTTGAAGCAACATCATTATTCATCAGCTCTCCTAGCTCCCTATCCCAGGCAAAACACTTTNTCCCAGGGGCTTTGAGTAAGCCGTGCACACACCAAGATGAGACCAAAAGGCAAGTGCAGCACTGGCCTGTGGAAAGCCAGGGATCAACCTCATTTTGGTTAATAACTGAGCCATCAACAACTGTTTTATCAGCTACACACAGAGACGAAGGGAGCAGATCAAAGGTTCATTAGGTTTGAAGCAACATCATCATTCATCAGCTCTCCTAGTTCCCTATCCCAGGCAAAACACTTTCCTTAAAACAAGGAGCACTGATAAAATACATTGGTAACATTTGTTAGTATTGAGTAGTCTCTTGCTGGAAGATAAATAGATATGATTCCACTTTCAAAGGGAAAAGAACAGCTAAGTAATTATACTTATGTAAGAATTATATAGCTTGGGAGGACACTGCTTACTGGTGTAACAGAGAAGTAATACCTTGTTCACATGTAAGACAACATCCTTTATTTCAAATATACGAAATATAGTAATTAAAATCAAATCATTATTTGCAGAAGATGAGTCTTGCACTGCATTAGGTTATTTTTGGGAGGACACAACGATATATAGATTTTTTTTTGACGAGGTGAAGACAAAATATAGATATGTTACGCATAAGATAAGGTGTTCAGAAACTATAGATTCTGAGCTATTTATGAGACTGTTCTTGTTCTAAAGTTACTGGCAGGATGAAAGCACTGCAGGTGCAAAAGAAGGGATGTTTAAGCAACAGACAGACTTTGAAGTAGATCATGAGGTGTACCGTCATTAATAGTTTTAGGTGAATATGAAAGTTAAAGACAGGTTGGATGAATGGGTCCTTAATGCCTTTCCTGTTGGCATGTGCAAAAAACTGGTAACCTGGTTTTGCTTAATAAGGTAAAAGTGACCTGGAGTTGAAGAAGTAAAGGATGATAAAAATCACCTTTTGAGTTTTACCTTCTGATTTCTACTGAAGTAAACACAGTATTTTGAGGTGTGGAGATCCAGGAACCCACTACTGAAATGTCCTGGAAGGAAGCCCCTGAAGCATAACACCATGCATAGAAAAAAGCCTGCCCCTAGGATGCTTTGCCACATTATGTAATGTTCCTCAGTTCTATGTACTCCAAGTTAGCCTGTCAGCTTTCCCTGCCCCTTTTTCCCTTCTATGGCTCGCACCTAGAAAGTTCTTCTCCCCTGGACACCCCATCCATCCATGCCCTCATTTCTCTACCCCTACATTGCCACTGGCTCCTCGCTGGGGGCTCCACCTTAGCCCTGCCTTTGCTCCACTCCTGTGCCCTCAGCCCATTAGACTCTGATGCTCTCTCCACCCTGTAGTTCTTCCCTGCATTTGAACCCTGGTCGTTCCATTGTTCTGGGCATTTGGTCACTGGTTCCCCTGGTGTTGGGGTGAATAAATCAGCACTGGACTGCTGTACCAAAGCCCCTCTCGTGTCTTCATCTGCCTGCCTGCTATCCGGAGCTTGGTGACTGTGTGTGTGAGTGTGTGTGGAGTGCCTGCTGCCGACCGGAGTGTTCCCTCAGCTGGAGCCGCCTTTGGAAGGGAGCATCCTCCCTTACCACCGCACTGTGCCATGTGACATTGAGGTATTTTGGTCTGAGTGATCAGAAACAAATTCAGAGAAATCCTGAAATGTGGACTGGCAGCCAACAAGACCTTTAAAACTGTAAGAAGTTCAAAATAAAGGAAATCTGTATTCTACACATATTTACCTTGGTCTTTTTCCTAAATACAGTTTTATATCAGAAAGAAAAGTGAAACATATTCATGCTTCTTTCTTGTATAGAACTAAAAATGAAGTAGTGAATATGATAAAAAAATTAGGACACTACCACTCAGAATTTGATATGTCATATATAAAGAGAAATACATCCTTATGCGGCTTTCAGGAGTAAAAAGAAAATCAAGTCCTGTCTTCTATTGTGTGGTATTATACAAAAAGAGAAAATTTCCAATAACTCATATGGAGGAGGAATGGCTTTACAGGACTGTCACAGCAAATCCTGAGTTGAAGAAAAGCAACTCAATTAAATCAAACTAAAAACAACACAAATGAACCACAAATAAAAGATAGAAATACCACGAGCATAACACCCACCACAAAATCACAGGATATAAACCAGAAAGCAGGAACGCCTCTAGCTCCAAACTGTGGAAAAGCATGGGGAGGAAGAATTTTGAAGTTGAATATGCTGCAAAAATTCTCAGCAGGCAAATCTTATGAATTAAGATCTCCATCTGGAAACAGATAATTCCACTCAAACATGTCACCCGGTTGCCATGGCAATGTGACAAAGAAAAACAGCACTCATTAATAACTATTTCAATGATAAATGAGCTATCAACTTAGAATATTGAAACTATTACTGTGTGAGGGGCACAAAACTGTGGTGGTTTCTATGGGAAAAATGTCTTCAGCACTTCCAGACATGGCTGTTAAGTGCCTTTACCACAGGAATATGGGCAATTACACAAATTTTGACTCAGTTTAAAGAAAATAAAAACACCAGAAAAAAGCAGAACTTCATCAAATATATCTGGAGTCACTATGACTTTCAGAGAAATATTTGGTTGAACAGCAAGCCTTTAAATAAATAAATAGAATGCTGATTTACACTGCATTCCCATTTCAGACATCTAAGCACAAACAGATTTGGTTCCACTGTCATCAGGAGGGATGATGGGTGAGCCTCTCCTCTATTTTTAGTGAGATAGCAAGTATCAGGCAGGAGGTGAATGGAACTTCAGTCATACCAGCAAGAGGGAAATTTCTAAATACACCTTCATTTTCCTGGGCCACACATTTTTCTGCAGTCTCTCTTGTCTTTCTATTGCATGACATGCCAAGATTTACCCTTCATCCGTACTAAACCGCACGTCTGTTCTGTAATATAGGAGCTTTCTGTCTAAAAAATTCCTCTGCACCATACTTACTTCTGCCAGGTGCAGAAAGTGCTCCTACTGCTGTGAACACCACGGATCAAAGCTTCACATGCTCCCCTCTCCCAAAGGCTTGAAAGCTCAAAGCTATATTTAGATAAAGGACTGAATTGCTTTTTCTAAAAATATTTGTTAAGAATCGTAACAGATTTTGATGCAATTTAACTGAAACACAGAACAGCTGGTGAGCCACTTAGATGCTAAGCACAGAACATGCCAAACATCCCAGAATGCTTTGGGTGTGAAGGGACGTTAAATATCATCCAATTCCAACCCCCTGCCATAGGAAGGGCCATCTTCCACTAGCCCAGTTTGCTCCAAGCCCCGTCCAAGCAGCCTTGGACACTTCCAGGGATCCAGGGGCAGCCACAGCTTCTCTGGGCACCCTGTGCCAGGGTCTCCCTCCCCTCACACGGAACAATTCCTTCCCAAAATCCCATCTATCCCTGCCCTCTAGCAGTGGGAAGCCATTCCCCCTTGTCCTGTCACTCCATCCCTTGTAAATAGTCTCTCTCCATCTTTTTTTTTGGCTCCTTTCAGTTATTGCAAAGCCACAATTAGGTCACCCTGAAGCTTCTCTTCTCCAGGCTGAACGATCCCAGCTCTCCGAGCCTTCCCTTACAGCAGAGCTGCTCCATCCCTCTGATCATCTTGATGGCATTCTCTGGACTGGCTCCGACAGCTCCATGTCCTGCCTGTGCTGGGATGCTGGAGCTGGATGGAGCTGTCCCAGGATCCATCTCCAGTGCCACTGGGAAGAAGGAACATGCCAAGATGCACAGCGGCACTGGGAGGACACAAACAGTGGTGGGCTCAGCTCTAGAAAAAGCCAGGCTATACATCAGGGGAAAAAACAAAATCACGGACCACCGAGACAGTCAAGGAGAAGAATTAGATTGCTTGGGTGGCTGCAGTTTCCATCACCTCAGTCCTTATCACGGGTTCATGTCCATCTGGTTTGGAGCACTGGAAGGGTGAGATGAGTTACTTAGGTTATTCCATCTCTGTTACGTATGTGGGTATCAACTGTCTGGATACCAGAGAAGTAACATCAAAAATCCCAAAAAGAGTCAACAATCAGAGAAAGTAGTTGCAAAAATTCTGCAAATTCATGTTTCTTGAATTAAATATTAAGAAATGGAGGATATCTAAGTTATCTTCTTAAGTCCAGCTTCAAGCACTCACAGAAAGCAGCAACTCCATGGTTCATTTGATTCTACAGGGTTGAAGCATTTGCTGAGCTGTGGGGGTGGGTTTCTGATCCACTTGGATGTGGGCTGGGAGTGAAATTTCATCAGAGATCAACCAGCACTGGGCGAGCAGCCTGTTGTCTTCCTCTGTTTCCAACCCTCAAAGCTATCAATTCACAGGCAATTCTTGATCCAAGTGATCGTGGTTTTACTAACATGAATAGAATAATAAAAATAGCTTAGGAAATAAGCCAACCCATTTTTCTCAAAGGATTATCTGAAAATGCTCATTCAGATTTCCTGAATTAATTTACTTTACCTTAATCCAATCTAAAAATACAGCCACTACTGGGAGTCGAGGCAGTGGATACCACCAGGTACTAAACAGAGAACAGGTGCATGAACAACACATCAGTTCTGCCAACAAAATCTAAATCCTCTGACAGAACAGCTCTTTAAAAATCAACACACCACACAGATTGCAGCACATCTGCAAAGATCACCCTCAAGCACTTTTCTTCTTCCTACACAACCCTAACATGTACCCAAGGAATGCCAATGACTGCTTCTGCACAAGGCAGACGTGACCACTAGGGCTGGTTTTTTGGAGGAATAAAAGGGATTGAGACATTCAGTGTAACAAAAGCCGGCCCCTAAATGGAAGGATTCCTGCAGAATTGGAAGTACATTGAGTGAGACAGGGGTAGCTCTTTTCTAAGCTATCCAGCAGCCCCATGGCATATCCAGTGCTTCATGAAACATTAACTCCCTCAAGGGTGATGCCTTCCTGAAAAAATTTAGCAACTTCCCTTCTACTTTATCAAACCTCCCTTCTGAAGGCCCAAATCATGACATCTTTCAGCAGCAATCCCTGACGCCAACAGGTCTGACAGAACACAGCTCCATTAGCTGTCCTGGACACGATCTTGATCTTTGCTGTTGGACAAATCAAGATCACATTGCCATATTAACCCACCCCTGACCAATGCTGTCAGCTGTTTCCAGAGCTGCAAACCGCTCACAGCTCTCCATCCATCCCTTTGGTGCCTCTGTCCTCTCCCAGCCTGATGTCTGCCCATGGGAGAAGGCACTGTCCCAACCCCAGCGCTACTGCTGCTGCTCCTCGGGTGCCTCAGCTTGTGTATCCTGGGTTTTCTGATTCCTTTCACCCCAGTCTAAAGGTGGCAGGTGATGATGAAGCCATAATTTAGCTCCCTTGTTTCTATAGGTTTAATTTTCAGATTTGGCATGTGACTTGCAGGAACAAACCACTGTACACCAGCTAACAGCAGATGTGCAGCCAAATCAAGGAGAGGGTTACTCGGTTCCTCCCTTCACTTGCTTTCTTCTTAGTTCCCTCTACTTGTTTTTTCTTCTTGGTTCCTTCCACTACTTGGTTTCTTCTTGGTCAAAAAGTCCCCAAAGCTGCTCTACATTTTGTGCTGTCATATAGTCCAAGTCCTGTGAAAACTAGAGTTGTACATACAATTTTCTATCACAGTACGAATTAAGGACTGTTTTAACTATCTTACGCCAGGGGCACAGGACCACTGCTCTGTATCTGCCAGGTCTACCCTAGTTGTAGGTAGGTCAGAGCAACCACGGCCTCAGAGGCCATTTCATTATCTCAGGAAAGATTTCAAAATACAACCTCAACATCCCCAAATCCAGTTAATGCCAAACACAAAATTTCTGCCTTGCTCATACCATCTTTGTGTTCAAGATCAGAGAAACACCACATGTGAGATGGTATTGAAAAAACCTGCCATGTGATCATATAATTAAAGCCTTTTGTGCACTCCTCTTTAATTACAAAGCCAACGAACAGTGCTGGTGGTGTACACCCATAACTATCTTTCAGCTACCCAGATTTCTTGCTTGATGAAACTATATAATTCATATATACATATACGTATAAATGTAAAAATATATATATACACACAGAGACACTCTTTTTTACCTTTTTGTTTTCATTTAATTAACACACAACTTTGAGGCAGATGCCAGGTTGTTCAAAGGAAACCATTTCTCAGGTGGAGGAGATTACAGCCATGGTGCTTGGCAGGAAGGATACTCAGTAAATGCAATTATCTAGCCCACTAAAAAGATCAAATTGAGAAATGAAAGCAGGAGAGGAAACAAGCAGCAGAGAGATTAATTAAAGGAATGGACAGAAGGAAAACAAAGGGTCTGCATCTTGAAAATATGACTGTTCATATGAAGCCCCCAGGTGGGTGTCTGGATCCAGGCTGCCTTGAACACGGCACAGCACAGCCAGCTCAGAAAGGCTCCTTCAACTCCATTTCACTGTTCTGGTTTGTAATTCTCCCTCGGAAAGTTAAAAAACCCACCAAGCAAAAAATATTTAATTCTTTACAGGTTTTTCAATGTCATTATTGAAATTCAGTCTCTGCTGACCCTCCTCCAGCCCCCATCTGTCTACGTACTTCATTGAACATTCCTCGCTTTGGTACATAACCTGTCAGGGACTACTCAATTCCAGGAAAAATACCTAACTGACCATTTCTGTGAGCATCTCTCATGCAGCACTGGAGGCCCTGCCCCTTCCAATATATCCATCTACTCAAAACCTCTACTGAACAGAACCACCCCAAGGATTCCCTGGAAAATAAGTCATTACCATTCCACACCCTCGAAATTACACATCTCATATTACTGCAAATACAGGATGAGGTGCCTTCAGTTTCCTTGTCAATAAAAAAGCCAATTCCTCTTTCCTTAACAAGCAATATCATTCTGAGTCAGTCAACTATTAAATGAGATTGTTGCCCTGCAACATATGACTTGAAGTGGATTTTCATACCCTTTCTAGCATAGTAACTTTTTTCTATTAATATTAGGCTATCAAATTTTCCCGGCTCATGGACCTCAAACAGTATCTGTAAATCAGCAGCTATTTCATTTTTATTAATTTCAGTATGGAAGAGGCTGAATAAATACCCAGAACCAGTAACGTCTCCTCACTGTCAGTGTTTCTTTAAACCAAGAGGGAAGATCTAACGAAAACTTGATTTATAAAATACAGCACACATTTCCAGATGCAAAAGATACAAAAGTTAATTACATTATTTTCCTTACAGACCATCTAGTAGCTCCAAAAGTAACCTATTGGAAAGATTAATATTTTGCTCTGGCTACAGATTTTCCATGCCTTCTCCCCTTCCCTCTGGGCAACACTTTTTAAAAGAAAGCAAAATACCGATGTCTGCAAAAAGGGAGTTTAGTAATAGCTAAAAAAAAAAAAAAAAAGTAAGAAATATATGCTTAGAGCACTTGTAATAGATGGGTACTTTCATCCTAAAAAGATCTCAAGATGCACTCAGTTCCTAGTTAGAAATACAGTATATCATGGAATAAGAGGATCATAGAATCTGCTGCAATGGAAAGGATCCACCAGGAGTCCCACCCCTGGCCCTGCACAGACACCCCAACAATCCCACCCTGTGCATCTCTGAGAGCATTGTCCAAATGCTCCTGGAGCTCTGGCAGCCTTGGGGACTGCAAGCACTTGACAACAAAATACAAGGGATAAAATACATGTAACTGTAACAAATACAACCTTTAACATAATTTAGGAGACTTCAGTGGAAAAAGAACCACTACACCCCCTTTTTTCCCCTCTGAATAGCTCAAGATCATTCCTGAAACCATAACTCCTGAAACAAAGGTGACTTCACTCTCCTTCCTAATACCACAGAACATGGAGAGCTCTGCACCCCAGTTGCCTGAACAGTCCCTGCAGTGCTCTCACGACAACAGCAGAAAGGAAATACAGAATTTAAAAGCACCCTAAACGCGATCCCTTGGGTCAGAGCCTCCATTCATACAGGTAAGAAGAAAAGGTGCACAGCAGGGCATAATCACGCCCACTCAGCAGAAGCCAGGCTTTGTTTTTCACAAGCACATGAGGCAGAAATCTTAACATTTTCCATTCTTCCCATTTTTTTCTGGTGCTAGCTTAAGACTGTCAGTCTCAGGCCTCTCACCAAGGAGAACATGAGACCATTTGGTTCTAAGATTTATTTAGAATATCATGATGGCACAGTGTTCTGGAGAATTACCTACTGGAAAAATGCCTTGTCCATTCACTTCTATCCTATAAAGGCACCTTTGGCTGTATATGCCAAAGGTGCACAAATACTTACTGGTCAGGTACCTTTTCTTTGTATTTAACAGCTATTTCTACCAGTCGATATTTCCTACTATGAAATTACAGCCTTAAAAATTTCAGCCTTGAGTTGCTGAAATGAATACACACCCATGCAGCTACACAAGGCTTACCTGGGGAATTGGGAATTATCCCCCAGAGTGAGTCTTTTCTGCCCAAATTTCAGACTTTGGGGTTTTCTCTTGTTTTTTGTTGTTGTTTTTTTTTCTCCTTCAGATTTGTGGTCCGGTAATAAAACACATAGAAAATGGCTAAAGGAACACTGCAGGAATTGAAAGTATATGGCATTTTTACCACGATTTTTCCTCATTTGCACCTACAGGTAGGCAATGAATGCCAGAGATTCTGTCTTTAAAAGGTTAAGTGAAAAACTAAGTGCGTCTGTACCATAAAATAAACGGATTTCCTTGAGCACCAAGGCTGCCAGAAAACACATCCTGGCTCCTTTCTAGCCAGCGCCAAAGGCGGATGTATGGCCCTATTTATAGCCCACTAATGCAATTGTGAAATGCACACTCCTTGCACTTCATCTGTATGGGCTGGGACTGGACTCTCCATGGAGCTAGGCAGCTTGGAGGAAAGGTCACTCGCAAGACTAAACACCACGTTCTCTCTGCCCACATTCCAGAGCCTGCAGAGACTCAGGGTCCCTCATAGACCCCCACCCTCTGGTCATTCTCTGGGTGCTCTGATGGCAACGGATTGCAAACGGGGAAAGCTCATATGAAAATAAGAAGCAGGGAAGGGATTACCTGCCTGTGATTAATTTCTGCTCCTAAAACAGGGATATCAACTGATTCTCCACCTTGGCTCACCTTCTGCCTCTGTACTGTAAATCCCCACTCAAAGTGCCAAGTCCAACTGTGTGTGTATCATTCTAAACCCAGCACTGGAAAGATCTGGATAAAAACAGCTCCCTCCCACTACGGATAATGACTTTGCAGAATAATTCCCTCATCAAATACCATGACAAGGGGTTGTAACAACTGTGCAAGAAGATTAACCACCAGAAGAAGGTCACTATAGAGTGCGAGGGCTGTCTAACTAATTTATGGATACCCATTCTAAGTCCAACTCTCTTTAAGGTAGGAAAACCTCAGCAACCTTTCCATGGCAAAGATGTTCTATTCATTCATGACAGTCATCTCTTTTAGGGTCTTTCTGATTATTTTTTCAAAGGAAAGAATTGAAACAACAGGAGACAGAACTCCAAATAGGCACCAAGAAATATCTTCAACACTGTTGCTCTACTGCTTGGATCATTTACAATTTTCCAGCACCCAGAAAAACTCCAGCACCAGAACTGATACTCTCCTATAAATTCTGAACTGGTTTTCTTCTCTGCTGGATCAGCGAAAATAAACACTGAAAACCAATTTGCCAAAAGAAGCAAGGTACCTTCTTGGAGCCTGCAGGAACCTTTCCAAAGACCTAGATCTCACCCTTAAGGACCACCAGTGCACTGTTTCTGCACTTCCAAGGGGAAAAAAATGGGGAAAAGAGTAGGAGAAGGGAGAACTTTTTCAATCACCATCATTACATGCAGGCCACAATTAATGGATAGCTGCTGTCAGAGTGCTGAGTGCAATTACAGGCCACAACCAGCCCCTTTAGACTCCCTCTGCATCTCCTGCCCATGGATCCAGGAGGTCTGTTTCTGCTGAGACTTGGGCCTCCAGTCCCTGCCAGAGCAGGTCTGCCTATCTCTAGTCCTGCCACTGGTTCCATCTCCTGGACGGACCTCAGCCCCATGTTGTAGGTATCTTCTCTCCCATCTCTCCTCTGTCTCCAGGCTCGTCTCCTGGTGCTCCTCACTGCATTCCCTGGATCTGGCTCATTGCCATGCCTGGGACTGCTCTTTTTGTATTCTTCATATATCTATATAGCTATATTTCCTTGCTGGAGAGGGAGGAAGAGCTTGTTTTGCTACTACTCAGAGCCAACCCACAATCTAGAGCAGCCTATTCCCTCTTCTGCAAAACCAGCACCTTTTCAAAGAGCTATAAAGATGAGCCTCTTCTATACATAAAAGGTGAAAATACAGTTTTAATTCATGTGGAAAACACTTTCTTTGCACATATTGATCATGAATACATAACTAGACAAAACCTGAGGGTGCGGTTTGGTTTTGTTTTGATTTTCTTTAAACTCTGTTGCTTCCTTATGGTAATAAAATAGTAAATTATTTACTTAACCAAGGGTGTTCTCAGAGTTACACAAATACATCATAAACCTATATAACACATGTAATTTTGTTACATTTCCCACATGAACATAACCAAGGTAGGCAGGGTTTGGTTCTATTAGTTTCTCTCACTTCCTGAAACACTTGTTTAGAACTGCCTCCTGTTTACTTAGAAAAGAAGCAGGCTATCAACAAATTGCTAAACCAGGCAAGGAAAGAGAGAATCACAGAATCACAGAATGGTTTGGGTTGGAAGGGACCTTAAAGATTACCCCATCCCACCCCTGCCACAGGCAGGGGCACCTTCCACTATCCCAGGCTGCTCCAAGCCCCATCCAGCCTGGCCTTGGACACTTCCAGGGATGCAGGGGGAGCCACAGCTTCTCTGGGCACCTTGTGCCAGGGCCTCCCCACCCTCACAGGGAGGAATTTCTTCACAATCCCTAATCTAAACCTGCCCTCTGGCAGTTAAAAAACACAAAGTCCAGTACAATTCTGGAAGATGCTCATGCACTTCAGCCCTGTGCTGTAACGCACTCACTCATCTGCTTTTCTTTAGCTTTCAAGCACTGCAGCAAGACCTACTTTACCATAGGAGCTGCTGAAACCATGAACAACATTTCCTTTCAGGAGCTCAGCCAATGTCTGAATTTAAGCAATGAAAATCTCCTCCTTTGAAGCTCACTGTGATATTTGGTTTTAGACCCCTGAGACTGAGCTTTGAGAGAGTGGGGTGCCTACAGGCCACTCACTTCCATGGAGCTTGGATTAAGAACAAGTGCCTGTGATTGTACCAGAAATATTTTTCATGTTTGAAAATGTCTTTAAAAAAAGTTATAGTCTCAAAGTATGGAATTAGGACACAGCATGGGGCTGGTCCCCTTATGTATCTGTCCCCAGAATGAGTAAGAGCTGTCACTGCAGAACATGGCAGGACAACAAGAGCTGGAGCAGTTCTTCATGAAGTGTTCATCAGCTGACCACCACAGTCCATCAAATAAAGGCTGCCAGGCAAAGGGAGCTGCATGCTTGGGTGCAGTGAGACCTTCTGACCCCAGCACACATCCACACTTGACGTGACACAAGTTCTGTTGCTTAAGCTACAGCATTCCAGACAGCCTCAGTTCACTGAGGATGGCCATTCTGTCTTCCAGAATAAAGAACTCATTTTCAATTTCAGCGCTTTTTTTTTCCCTGACAGTTGAGGGGAAGGGAGACAGGTTATAATGGTGTAACAATAGGAAGGTGTTATTCACTGAAAGCACTTCTCAGATATTTTTTTCACTGAAAATTTTAACTGAAAACTTCCCCACTTCAAATGGCCAGATGATCTCCAGAATTCTGTGTACCAGAACAAGATGGGTTTAGGAAGTTATCTCATATTAATTAAGGACATCTGAGCAATCTTGCCAGCCCTAGAGGTATTTTGAATTGTCCTGAGCAACATCTCAAGACTGAAGTTTTCAGTAACATCATACTTCTGGCCTCTTAAGGAAAGAGCCTTCAAGGCAAACTAATCTCTACAAAGGTTTGGACACATTGTTTTTGGAGATGACAATGCATGTTTAGGAAAGGTAAACCATAGTCCCAATTTCACCTTGTTATTCTTCTGCATACAGTGGACATGTTTTAAAGGTTTCAATTATTTTAGTAATTTGGCTAATTTACTTCAAAATAAGTCAGGGTTCTGCTGTCTTTGACAGAGGATTAAGACACCACATGGATGACATATGGCAGAGAGAAAGGAAGGAAATACCTGTCACAAGACAGGGATGAACAGGAGGGAGACAATCCCATAGAACACATAGGAAGAAAGAAAACATCAACATGAGAAAGAAAACTGCCCTAGAGCTTGTGAAGCAATCAGACACTATCATAGAATCCCAGAATGATTTGATTTGGGAGGGATCTTAGAGCTCATCTCATCACAGTCCCTGCCATGGGCACAGACACCTTCCACTAGCCCAGGCTGCTCCAAGCCCTGTCCAGCCTGCCCTTGTGCATTAATCAATCTCATTACAATACCTTACTGGTGAAGATTTCCTTTCCTAGCCTTCTCCCAGTTTCTGAGATAACTGGTTTATGAACTATTGTGCTTTGCATTCAGCTTTTGGACAGGTTTAGCAATTGGAGCTGCTCATAATAACAGAAATCCCACCCAGATATTCCCATTTTGTCAGAAGATTCCTACTTGACATGTTCACTCCCCCTTTTGCAAAGCACCCAGGAGCTCCATGGAAACGTCTGCATTAAACCTCTCAGATTAATGAACAGATTCTAGAATATTTTTTTCCCAATCACATTACCACTTACTTTCTTACAGGAAGAATTACTTCAATAACCTCCTCCCCAAATAAATATCCCATAATTTTTTATAGTCACGAATAAAATTAATCTACAAGAGATGTTATATTATTAAAACATATGCTGAAATCAACAATGCTCAAGGCTCTGTCATGGCATTTTGTTCTTCACTGGTATTTACATATTACAGTTCTTATGTATTGCCCTGGAAATCAGCTTTGAAGTGGAATGATGAATAAATGAAGATTTATTATTACTATCCTTATTAGAGGGATTTTAAAGTCATTAGAGACCAACAGCCATAATAATCGTATTATATTCAATCTTCTCTAGAACATCTCCTTTGATAGGCCTGCTAACTCAATTATTTAAATATATATTACAGCAAAATGCAGTGTGACTTCTACAGTTTGGGATAGGGTGGAAAATTTTATGTTTTGGTTTCATTTATCAGATTTGTCCTTACAGAATTCATGTGTTTGATGATGGGTTTCTCAGTTTCAAAAACCAGGGTTTCAAATTCACAGCAAGAACCTGGCTTGACGTGTCTGCTCAGCTGAAATAAAAGGTTAAAACCTGGGGAAGAAATTGGGTACTGGAGATCAATCTTAACCTGCAGTGACTTTTAAAAGTTAAAAAAAAAATCTCTCGGAAGTCATGTTCTCTCCAATAGTCAATAGACTTGGCTGCAACCAATCTCACTAGGAAAGAAGAAAAAAAGATCCAGAGGCTCTGAGGAAGAGCCAAAGCAGAACTGCACCACTCTGAGAAGCTCAGAAAATTCTCTCTGGATTCAGTGTGACATCTGCAGTTGAGTAAAAACCGCTGATGGGGAAAAAAAAATCCAAACACTGCTTAACTAGAAAATACAAACCTTACTATTGACTCTTTCTGCCTGCAGCTTGCCTGAGGAAGGTGTTAGAGGAAGGAAGGACAATTGTTTCCAGTTGGGTGTTGTCACACTACGAGGGACAATTCCTGTCATCCACATCCTTCAGACCCCACTGCCTGCCCAGGGAAGGCAGCACCAGCATTCCGCTCTTTTCCTTTAATCCTCTCATTGCTGTACCAAATCACTCAGGATTTCCTCCCCTTGTGAAACATCTGAGGCAATGCAGCTACCACAGCCATGAAGCTCATCCCTGTTAGCTCTGCACAGGCACTTGATGTCACATTAGTCCCCAGCTGCCAACGCTGTCCATGTTCAGTGTCCATACACAGCGTAATTTATGCTCACTGATATTCTCAGGGTGTTACTGACACATCAGCCACCTTGCAACCCCACTTGACTTCTGTTTCCTTTACTCTGCAGTTTCCTCCCCAAAAACTAACCTCTAATTCCCTTTCCATCACCTCTTGGCTCCTCATTTCCCTGCCACTGACCTTGGTTTAGCACTGCCTAATCATCCTGCAGGGAACTTTCAATCCCTACAGGCAGCACAGATATTCTGCTCATGGCTACTGGCTGGGTGAGACACTTCTGTCCCTTCCCAGAAATAAGAAAGGAAGCATCAGGGTGGTAAGGCCCTGGCACAGGTTGCCCAGAGAAGCTGTGACTGCCCCAGGATCCCTTGAAGTTTCCAAGGCCAGGCTGGACAGGGCTTGGAACAACTTGGGATAGTGGAAGATGTCCCCGCCCATGGCAGGGGGTGGGACTGGATGATCTGCAGAACTCCAGCTCAACCTCCTCATGCACCCAATTCCTGACCTAGAAGCTGTCTTTCACTAGCAAGGGAAAAATGTGACTTCTATGGTTACCATTCAACACTTTAAGTCAGACTCCAACTCTGCTAAGAAAGAATCAGTCATGGACTCAGATCTTTAGGAATGACAAATCCCATACCCAAACTAAACCATGGACCAGAAAATGGTTAACAGCAGGTATTACTTCTGACAGGAAAACAGGGAACGATTAACAGCCCTCATATGGATCCCAGAATAGTTAAATGATACTGCTGACACCAGTCCAGCTCTATAAATGGGAGCATTTTAAGATCCTTTCAGTCTTCCTGATCCTCTGACTCCAGAAGCTACTCTTAAGTTTCCTGTATTAAAGTTATGGTCTTTGGTCTACAGCATGTGGTTAAACAACCACAAAAAAAAAAAAAAAGACCAAGACTCACATTTTGCCAAAATTTGCTCTCTCAATAAGTATCAGCTAAAATCTAAACTCAAATTCCTTAGAGCAACTGATAGAATTTTCTGCTCATGACAGCACTTAAAGCCTATTTAAAACAAAAGCAATGTACTGAGCTCACAATTCCAAACTCAGCATCTCCCAGAGAAGAGAAGGTGCACTGAACAGTCCGGAAGTTTGATGAACAACTACTTTCTCTTCAGGTAACACCTCTGGGAATTCTTACTCTGAGATACACTAGGAGAGCAAGCTAGCCCTCAGAAAGACTGGAAAAAACACCAGGGAAGTTTGGTGTACTCAGTACCAAGGCATCTGTTTTAAGAATAACAGTACCAAGGCAGCTTATTCACAGCTGACTTAACTTTCAGACAGGTATCTGGGCAGATCTAGAAATTTAATTTCTCAACAGTCTTTCAGATAATTCCTGACATCTTAAAAACTGTATTTAAAGATTTACATATCTATCTAAAAAACACTTCATGTATACTAACAGAATCTTCATGTGTACTAGTAGAAGAAATGTGAAGCTGACTGATTTTATCTCCTGTCATTTTACCTCTCCAGATGCACAAGACCTGGATCACACACCCGTCTTCACAGTGAAACATGTTTTCATCCCATGTTCCCAGCTTCCCAGTACCACTAAATCCCTCAGTTTCTAGTTTCATTGTACCTTCAAACCCTGTTTGCTACGGGACTTCAGAACTAATGTTTTCTTGCTTTACAGAACAACAGAAGTGAGGAATTACTTTTCTTACTGAACAGATTTTTATTTTTAGGAAATGAGTCAACTATGTTGGTACCCAGTGACAAACATATAACAGAGACATGTATATAAATACATGAGGGGGTCGTGCAACTCGTTGTCTTTGAACTATTTCAGGATTTGTGGAGGTAAAAGACAGTGCAGTACTGTACATCACTTAAAATGTTATTTTTTCACTAAGGATTTCACCTATGTTTCAAGTGTCATGGTACCCTCCCCTGGAAGGGCCAACTGCTCTATCATTGGGATATATTTTAACATGCATTTTACTTTGTATTTCATGAAAGGTTAAGACTCCCACATACACCTTCCAGAACATTCATGGTGCTGGGAGAAAGACAATCCTGCAACACTCACCCCCAAACACATCTCCGTTCTGGTAGTTCTTGCCCTTCTGAGTTTCCTCTTCGTTTTGAACAGTAGACACATGCTTGGCGGAGGCACAGCCCATAGCTTCATTCAGACAGCTCCAGCTGGACCGAACCACAGATCATCTCTAGCGACGCCCACTCATCCCTGCAGAAATAATCCACCTTCCTGCTCGGCTCTCACGTCCCTTTCACCTAAACACAGCCAAGGAGAGAGGAAAACATTCACTCATGGTACCCTCTACATGGGGAACTTCAAGGAGATAAAAAATGGGGTTTGAGAGGAGGAGCACAAGGGCACAGCCTCCATGGCCTGAGGCTGCTAAAACCATATTCCCTAACATCTGGTACAGGCACGTCATGATAAAGGTACCTCCATCCTGCCCAGGGACAGAGCATAGCAGTTGAACTCAAAGCCTCTTCCAGCCTGATTCTTTAATCCATGGCTTGAAGAAAGCAATACACAGATCTGTTTCCCACCCAGCCAGCTATTCCCACAGAAGGCAAAGGGTTTTGGGAGAGGAGATAAGAAACCATCAGTATCTGCTCCTCCTGCTCCCTTTACCAATCTACCCATCAAGCCAGATTTCTTACAAAGCATTTTACTGATTAAGAGCTGCTAATTGCTAGGGTTCAGACAAAATAACCCCTTTAAATCAATTAAAGATCTTATGTTTGCAGATGTGAAAGGCCATAGCCAGCTGTATTATCTTTTCTCTACGTGTTCATTATTCTACTCAAACCACAAAACCTCCACTACTCAAAAAGACAACTATCCCCATTTTAACATGGAATAACACTCCCTGAACAGTCCAGATGTCACATAAAACAAAACAGAAAACAAAAACTGAATCCAGAACTGTGACATTTTAGGTTAAAATAAATTCAAATCCATGAACTGTTTACTGCTAAATAGTTCTGCACTGAAACAAAAACTACCTCAAAATTTGGTGAGATGACCTGGTTTGCTTTTCCACCAGCCAGAAGAGAGAAAAACAAGGAACTCCCATTTTTGCCAAGTTTTTTAGTTCAGCTACAGCATAAGATCATACCCACAACTTCTTAATTCATTACCTCTGAGCATGTACTTTTTTGCTCCATGCTGATCACAAGAATTTGGTGTGTAACATCAGACAAGCACTCTTACCTAGGATAAGGAGAGCTGGAGGGAATGAGATGATCTTTAAGGTCCCTTCCAACCCAATGCATTCCATGACACAGGAGTATCCATCTCAGCAGAAATGTATAATCCCAAGGGAAATCATGAGTTTCCTTTCCCTGAGCACTCAGCAGTGGCAGCACAACTGCCCCATGCCCAGGGGCATGGAGGCAGTCTAGGAGGGCTCTGCTCTGGCCTCTGGAGAGATTTTCCTGCCCATCCCCAAAGCCACAGACAAGAGGATGTGGCAGCTAGGCTCACAGCGATTCCGTTTCTACTACTGCAGCCCGTGGCTTTCACCAAACAAGGGGAAGGACTCTGGATGCAGAACCACCTCTAACTCCTACTCACAGCCAGCTTCCCCTTTCTCTGCACAGAGCAGTGCTTCTCTCCACTTGGCGAGGGCGTTCTAGAACAGGTAATGTGTATCTGCTAATTCCTGTTCCCAGCAGCCACCCCTCCCTCTCACCCCTGTACAGTTTTATGTTCAGTACATCTCCCAACATGCTCTACTCCTTTTTTCCCTCTCCTGTATATGCATACCTGAGCTTGACTTTCTCATTGCCCCATTCTTCTCTTCCCCCCCTTAGTCACAGCTAATTACTTACCCCAAACCACAGGATTTTATAGGATCATAGAAAAGCTTGGGTTGGGAGGAACTTTAGAGCCCATCTCATTGCAAACCCTGCCATGGGCAGGGACACCTTCCACTAGCCCAGGCTGCTCCAAGCCCAATCCAACCTGGCCTTGGACACTTCCAGGGGGGCAGCCAGTATTTTGGGCAACATACACCAGGCATTGATGCTGTTAGTGGAAGGGAGTGAGCACATCCCTCTGGAGCTATTTTTTAACCCTATATCCTTACATAACTTTTTTCTTTCCTCCCAGGAAAACCTACATTTTACAGGAAAAATCAGTATAAAGCCAGGGAAGTTCCTCAGATTTTGCAATTCAGGGAGGGTCACAGCTGCCAGTCCATCTTCTCATGTGTCCAAGTGTCAGCCTGCACTAAGATCTTCATCTCACTGTTGGGCAGAAACAAGGATCCAAAGGGATTTAAAGCATCAGCCATGCTGTGCTTGGAGACAGGTAAAGACACACAGGGATGTGGGAGATAGAGGAGGAACAGCAGACTGGGAAAGGGAACTGCTACCTAGGCTGGAAATGAAATGGGGACTTATTTTCCCAGAGGATATAAATTTGGTTAAGACAAGAGCTTTTAATGGACCAGATGAAAGAAATGAGGGGGAAAACATGACCAACAGACTCCTTGCTTCAGATTTCAGAGAAAAGCAGGAGCTTCCAGGTAAACAAAGCCTGGAAACACTGACTTCTGAGTTAAAATACAACCAGTAGTACCATTCCAGGGAAAAGGGTGTGGCCAACTATGGGAAAAGGAGCATGGGAAAGCTTGATGTAACCCTGGATGTGGAGGTGTTTGGGTGAGACCTAGGTAGAAGGCTGTCTGTCGGGGAATCACTGCCCACCACAGCTCAGCACCTCTGAGCAGGAGAACTGCAGGCACAGAAGTACCTGCAGGCATTGTTGAATGAATTATGCTCCTGCCTTATTCAATTATTTTTCCTGTTTCTTTTTCTGTCTCTCAGCAGGGACCATTTACAAAAGGGAAAACAGCTGCTTAGTAATAAAACCCAAATGTATTTCACAAAGGAGCAGTGGGTTGGGTTTTGGGAGGAAATTTTTTTGTGAAGCCTCATACAGCACAACAAATTGCAAAATACTTAATTATTGACTAGTGCCCAGGACAGTGACGGTCCCAGGACCATTGAGGTGCAGGAACAATCAGGAGGAAAGAGACAGGGAACAGGAATGCAAAAGGATAAAGCTCTCTGGGGAGAAAAGGACAAAATATCCACGGTCAAATCTCTCCAGCAGCATTTTGGTGGCACACATCAACCTCTAAAAATATGGTCATGTTTGAAGGCATGCTGTGATTAAAGGAAACAGATGGAGATACAAGAACTGGAAGTTTCACCTTTTACATTAAAGAACAGCAATCACAGCAGCACCTGAAAAAGCCATACAATTAATAGCTGGGTTATGGAGGCAACTTCTCATGATGCCAATAAACTGGGCTGAGAAAGCTACTGCAAAATGACCTCCAAGGTGAGTCTAACACACATTTCCAGGCATGTTCCTTGGACTGCTGTTAACTTAGTGCTACACTTTGTATTAAATCCTCTGCTATCCCTGGGTCGTGTTTAGGTATCCATGCCAAAGAAGAGAGTGGGAGAAAAGCAGCATTAATTTTACAGGGGATGAAATCCAACATACAGGGCAGCACAATGTTCTCCAGCCTTGGGAAACCTCCCCTATGTGAGGACCAGAGCTGTCACGAATGAGGCTTGGGAATCACTCAGAAGTGAGGTGCTGGTCCTCACTCAGTGGGATGCCCGGTGAAGCTTTGGGGATGTGAAACACAGCACTTCACGCGGCAGCAGAACAACATATCCGTTCCTCCTCGTCCCCTACTTCTGCACAAATGTAATTTTTCCTTTTGTCTTCCGCAGCATTTTGGGGGCACGCAGATTTTTCAGAAGCCAAAAATAAAAAGAAGAAAACCTCAAACCATTTGCAGTTCATGTTCACCACCTACCATCACTAATTATCAAGATTTGAGAGGCAATTTGCAGGCTCCGATCTGCAAAATGCTAGTGAGAAAAATCTCTCAGGCAGATCAAAGTGTCTACACCACCCCCAAATGAAATGCAGCAGGTTGAGGATTAACATCTTACATGCAGGTCAGGAGAAGACCAGAGACACTCTCAGATGCTGTACTTTGTACCCCAGTTTTTTTCTGAGCTAAAAATGGGGGAGCTCAACTCTTAGAATAGAAATTACCTTTGGAAACTTTAAGCAATTCCTTTTTCCTTTCTTCTGAGCAATGTCTCTGATGTGTTTTTTTCTTTTACCAACTCTTTCAATACTTTGTTAATCCACTCAATTACACCCTCACCTCTATTTCTGATGGTCAAAGGCTGCATCCTTGACAAAATTGCTTCCACAAACACTTCATACAAATGGAGGAGCTCCAGTGTTTTACAACAAATGCATGTTAATTCTTCTATTACCACAGGTGTATTTGCTTTCATCTTTATTGCACTGATATAACCAATCTTTTATCATTTTCAGGCTGCAGATACATCTAGAAGTTTCTTTCCACGTTGACCATACAGGAAATCAGGTTAAAATTTTACAATGCTCAAGAGATCAAAGCAATGAGTTTCATGCAACCCTGAAAAAACTCTAAGCTCCAAAGAAAAACCACACTGTCGTTTCCTATGAAACAACCTCTTCCAGGCAGAACTCAAGGATTTAATTTAGTGCTATGAATTACATTTATTTCTTGTAAGAAATAGGCCTGTTTCATTTCAATTTCTTTTTTTTTTTTTTTCCCAAAAAGAAGAGAGCAGAAATTAATTCTGCATTTGTCCGGCACAAGGGCTGCTGGTAGTTAGCACCTGGGACTTCTCCATTGAGACTTCTCCTTCTTTCTCAGCTACCCTCCACCACAAAAGACAGCCAGAAGGCATTTTTGGACCCAAAAAGATATCACTTTTGCCTTTGAAGTGCATCAATGGCCTAAGGAGGGAAGAAAAAAAAAAAGATTTTAAAAAAATGTGTAATATAAGGTCTCTTTCTCCCTCTTCAAATTATTCAAATTGGCATGAATAGTGCAGTTGTATTGAAAATTAACCCACTGACTTGCTAAATGAGCATCAGATTGAGAGATGCAAACACTCTGGAGCAACATCTTCCAGTGGCACAAGGGGAAGAAGAAAAGTCAAAGTGAGTGGTGATTTCTGTTCCTTGGGAGGCATGGGTCAGAACATGCTCCCCTCACCCACTGGTACAAACAACTACGAAATGAAGCATTTTCTGCCCTTCTATGAATTGTTTGTCCCTGTGATGCACAAGTCCTGTGTTTATTACACATTTCAGCCTCCTACTGGAAACAGGCTGTCCCAGAGAGCCAGGTGAGCACAGCAGTGACTGCCTGGAAGGGGAGGGAATCAGCTCCGTGCTGTAAACGAGGAGCACAGAGAAGCACACCATGGCTTTACACTACACCAGCACTGACATGAAACCAGCCCAGCTGCCCAGTCCCACAGGGAAGCTGCTGCGTGTCCTCTCCTAGGAAGCTGCACTCAGCACAAATCCCTTTTTCAACAGAAAACAGGGATACTGCAACTAGACAGCTAAAAAACCCCAACATTACAGAGAAGCTCATCTACCTAGTTTTTCCCAACAGGGAGAGCCTGGTTTGAATTAATTCTACTAATTCATATCATCAGCTTAATATATGACAGCCTTTGCTCCTTAGCTTAAGCTGAGGCTTAGACGACCTTTTTTATCAGCAAAATTAGCTGATTTTCTTATCTTTTGTTTGTAATCAGCATTTCTGCTGATCCAATACATGGGATTTTGATATATTAAAGCAACAAGTGATTTCTGAATAGAAAAGCTCCCAACAGCAACATTATACTTCCCGGAAGCATCTTCTGCTTCCTCAGATTCTTAAGGAGAAATATCACCAGTAAATCCAAGGAAAAAGATTTCAAACATCACAGAGTAAAATACAAATATGCAAGGGAAAGGGAATTGCATTGCAGTCATCCTCTTCATTCACGCAGGGTGGAGTTAAAGTAAAATCAGTGTGAAAAGCCCAGCAGCACAAGAGATGTCAGTCATACAACTTACCATTTTTGCTGTTTCCAAAGAAAATTACATTTCATTCTGAATTTTTTTTACCCTCAAATATTTTAGGAGTAGTGATACAAAGATTACCACCACCATTACAGAATGCAGTTCTAATACTTAATTATTTTCCCCCCTCTTTCTATGAGAATTAATAGACAAAATATTGAATATAGGTGAGATTTAATTGGCTGGCAACACTGTAGAACATTTTGTTTTGTTTGCACCCAGAGCTGGCCTGTTTCAGGTGAGAGCCCAAACTTTTCAAACATATTTCATCTGCACAACCTCTTCCAAACCAATAGCGGTAGCACAGTGTGTTTTTAACATAGAAGCTGGTGCTACTCAACCAGATTTCCAAAGATTTGGGACATTTATCCTCAATACTTTACAGAAAAAACAAGCACTTTTCATAAAAAATAAGATTATATAACAATATGCTGATAATATCTAAATATTTCCTGCTTCTACAGCAGAGATTGCTGTGGGTATTAGAAGGACATGACAGAGAGATCGTGACAGAATCCCAGAATGGTTTGAGTTGGAAGGGACCTTAAGAGCCTATCCCACCCCTGCCATGGGCAGGGATATCTTCCACTATTCCAGATTGCTCCAAGCCCCGTACAACCTGGCCTTGGACATCCAGGGGCAGACACAGCTTCTCTGGGTACCCTGTGCCAGGGCCCCACCACCTTCACGGGGAGGAATTTCTTCCCAGTATCCCATCTAACCCTGCTCTCTGGCAGTCTGAAGCCATTACTAAATGTCTGAAGTCCCATACTAAAAAAGACTGCAGTCAACACCAGGTAACTGAAAGCCCACCAGCAACCACCAAAAGGGATCTGATTAAAAGCAACAAGACCTTTCCACTGACTTTAGGTGCCTTGAGGTCACTTCCTAAACCTCCAGTTTCAGGGAACAAAGATTGTTTTGTGATTTATTTCCAAAGGGATTTTGAAAATGCAGTGCTGGTGGAGGCAGCCTGGGCTAGTGTGATGTGAGACACTAGACAGGAATACGGAAAAGCCAGGTTCAATTCTCAGTACGTGACTTTCTTGTGTACCTAGGAATAATCTCCAGCACTTCCTGTAATAGGAAGGTAGCCCAAGCATCTGTATAGTATAAAAAAAAAGAGCAATAAGCTCTCCTATTTAATTTTATTTCTGTCTTCATGGTTTAAGAGTAAGATGTGTTTTACTGAGCAGGACACAGTAAAAGGCCCTGAGGTACAGGAACAGTGATTTATACAGTGTTTTGTACACATCTAAGCACAGGTCTGAGCATCATCTCCCTTTTGAAGACTCACTCCCCTGTCTCTGCCTTAATAAAAAATTTAAAGATGCAACCATTACACCTAGGCAGTCACCACCATCATGTCAAATCAGACTAAAATAAATTATGTAGAAGCTGCAGCCACTTCATCAACAAGACCCACTACTTTGGAGGAAAACCTTGAGGGATAATTACCAGACTGAAAAAACAGCCTTGTTCTCCAGAATTCCTCCTCTTCCCACCAGGGCTGGGGGATGCATCTCCAAATGTCAACACTGACCGTGGCCTGGAGCTGAGCTCTTTTTAGGACTGCCCCTCTCCCAGAAAAAGCAGTGGTTTAACAAGTCTCTCCTAAAAATGTGAAACACATACTTCTTTAGTCTAAACAGGAAAAGCGTCAATGATCTAATACCACCCACTAGTGCGGTAGTGAAGACCCGGAATTTTAAGACTTGAATGTCTAATCGTCATCCTTTGTTCTTTCACACTTTGATTGCTTTCCCAAACTACTTAATCTTTCCTGTGCATCATCATGAAGGTAGAAATAACCACACAGAGATGGGTCCTAATGCAATTATCTGTAATTGCATGTTTGCAGGGTCTCACCTCCCTTTAAACCCACTGATCTACTCTAAAAGCTCTACAACATAAAGCCCCACAGTCAGTTGACTGGTTATTCCCTAGAAAGTCCTTTAAAATATCCACAAATGAGATGACAGACCCCAGCATCTCCCTCCATCTCTGGCTCCATCAATGAATGATGAACACATACACAGCAACAATTCACCT
The DNA here is from genome assembly GCA_013396875.1 of Vireo altiloquus. Lineage (NCBI taxonomy): Eukaryota > Metazoa > Chordata > Aves > Passeriformes > Vireonidae > Vireo > Vireo altiloquus. The sequence goes on from VZRF01009594.1 coordinate 583,288, forward strand.
CTCTGCTCAAAAATCCAGCACAGAATTACCCCACCTCACATCGGGAAACTGCTTTGACTCTGCCTTTGAGATAAACGTGTCAAGCCAATTAAAAATTAAAACTAGAACTTTATTAACAGACAAAAATCATTGAACAATATGGGACCCAAGCAGCGGTTTGCCAAGCTACAAGGCCAAGGAGTAGCAGCGCTGGCTGCATAGCCACAGGGGATTCACGGTCACAGGCACACATCTTGGAGCTCGTGCCTTTTACAGCCCCTCTCAGTCAATGACGGTGAATCATTACGTTGTTTCAATCAGGGGCTGGTTTGGTCTGGCCCTTCCCATTGCCACCCATAAGGAGCTCCTCACTCTGCTTGGGGCATGCTCGGTTGTTTTACCCGGGAGAGGCCTCGGCCTGAGTGACATGTGCTGGTGTTTCTGATTGGCACTTGCACCACCTCCCAAGAAGGTTCTGGATGGCCACCCTGGTCAGCCATCTCGTCCCCATACAAACAATTAATAACAAGACATTGTGAACTTATTTCAACAATTCCTTTAACAAGGGTACCCGTAACCACGCAACCTTAATTCTCTATCAGCAATTAACAATTCATCCAAATACTAACCAGCCCCTGGGATCCCAATGTGAAAAACGAGGTTCACTTCTGGTAAAATTTAAAAGGTTTAATAAGGGGTTTAATAAAAAGGACAATAAGAGACAGAAATAAAGCAAAGCGTTAATATGGCCTGGTGCTTGGCATGCTTCCAGGGGCACACCTTTGCTAACAAACCTCTTCTGTTAAATGCCCAAGTCTCATACATATGCATACATTTCTATGCATTATTCAAATATTCCTTTTTTGGTACCTTTTGGGTTTCAAGTTCCCCCCATCCTGTCACCACTTCCTTCTTGCAGATCTGTTTAAAATTTGACAATCCGCTGTGGTCCAGTTCTGCTGACCAAATCCTCTGGTTATCCTGTGTTCCACTTCCTGATCAATAGATTCTTCCTCCCAGGGTCTGAAGCCTGTTGTTATCTTCCTCCAAACAATCCAGGAATGTAGGGAATTTCCTTGCTAATCTTTGCTATTCTCTGAGTTAGTTACATAAACAAAAAGGAGCATTCTACATATCATGCTATAATTCTAAGAAATCACACTATTATTTCTAAGAAGCTATATTCATGCAACTAAGTTTTCCACCATTACACAACATTCATTCTAATATTTGTGAAAAGACAGTAATACAATATGCACTTACAGCACCAATTTAACCCAATGAACAATTAACAATTAATTTAATTACTAGTTAATCACTACTTAATAAATTTATAATGGGCCTGTTAACTTTTCCACTAATTCCTTAATTATTTACATACATACAAAAGCCAACCTTCAGCCTTCATTTATAACACCTTGGATACATACTGTTCAGTTATGCTGTAAACTTCCAGCTTCCACCTGGAAGCACCCTGGTAAGCATGGCCAAGTAGCATGTTTGGGCCAAATTCCTGCCCAGAGAAGACGATGGAAGCAGCTGCAACCTGGAGAGGGGTTGGCAGGATGTCCCTGGTTGTCTCTGCATCCATACAGAGCCCATGGCCCATGACCCACGCCCTATCTTGCTTCCAAGGCATTTTTCATCCAAAGAGCTGCACCAGGAGCTACCTTATGTGCCACTGAGGATAAACTTAACATAGAACAACTGAGCTATGCAGAAGCCAAGGGACTCAGATGCCAGGGACCTGCTGCTAATGTGTCAGCAAGGAAACATTTGCCATATGCACGTCTGCTGCTGCTGCGCAATTAGGAGATGAAGCAGTTTCAAGGGACCTCCTTTTTTTGCAGATGAGCTAAAGAAATAAGAAATCTTTCTTCACTAACCTGATAACACTTAAATGACAGAATAAGTGCAGAGATGCTGCTCAAAACCACAGGAGGTGACTCATCCAGGCTGCTGAGGAACAAGCCCAGCACAGGCACCCATTCCATGCACGTCTGCCTCCTCCACGGCTGAACCAACAGCTGCAATCTTGCTAAAAATCAGCAGGTAAAATTCAGGATAAGAGCTAACAAAGCAGCTCACTTCACTCGTAGCTCTTCTGAACAACTGCACAGGGTTCAGCATTTCTACTGGGTTGTTTTTTTTTTTATTTCCTAACTGTAGTCCCATGGAAACGGCACAAGCAGGAATGAAAGGGAAGCACACTGCAATTTGCGTTCCCAAAATGACACTAGTCACTGCTCCCTCCTGCTTTGCAGGGTAACTCCTCAGCATCAAGGAGGAGAACACATGATTTTTGGTACTGAAGGCCACGGTACCTGAATGCTTGTGCTGGTATGGTTTGATCCAAGAGCCCTATGCCATATCCTATCCAATCTCATACCCTATCCTGCAGGTTATCCCTAGGAATTGCCAGCTGGGAGGGGAGCTGAGAAAGCAGGCTGTGGTCTGAGCAGCAGAGCTTCCAAAACCTCCAGCCCAGAGCAGGCAGTTGGAAAAACACAGGTGAGAGAGGAACTGGGTTCTGCTCCCTTAAAACCTGTTGTGATCAATTCCCTACTTTGATCCCACCTCCCCATCCAGCATTCAGGCATGGGAGCTTCTGGACATCCCTGATGGAGGCAAAACCATTTCCTCACTCCACTCCTTCAACATAGATTTAGGAGTTTACTCCAGTCCCAGCTTTGGGCAGGGGTTTTCCCCCTTTTTTTTAAATTTAAGAAAAAGTCCTAGAACATCATCAGTTACAGTTCCATGCTGAGATGTTGAATGGATATATCCACAATCAAGCCTAGATAATTCACAAAATAAAATCTAAACCATGTTTCAGTCTATGATATAAATAAATGAGCAGCAGACTAGCCAAAACCAATTGCAGTATTTTCAGTTCACCTTAACACAGTTGTAACTCAAACACAACCAGCAAGTGCAGAGCTGGATCAGTGGCACAGGAGCAGGGAGGACTGTAGATCTCTCCTCCCACTGATGTCAAGGAGCAGCCAAGTCAGCAACAGCCCTCACTAGGATTTAAAACACAGAAACCAGCTTCTGTCTTCTTTCAACTACCTACATCTTATTCCAGCTGGTAGCATCCTGTCTCTGTATTTTGACTTAATGTTACATTTCCCAAAACTGACCATGATAATTTTGCGTGTATAGGGAGCTGGGTCCTATTCTGCATCTCATACACCTGTATAGTGCTATCCAGCTTTGAGTCACAAGTTTAAGGACCTGTTTAAACTCAAATCCACCATTTAAAACCAATTGTGTATAAAGCACAACTTTCTGTTTCATGGTATAAACTTCTGGATACCACTTGAACTTATTTAAACCAAATACCACGCAGAATAGTAATGATGAAGCAATGTTTGGTACATAATGAGGTTTAAGAGCCAGTATGAGAGCATTTATACCTCCCCCATGAATCCCAGCTCAAAACCCCTGCAGACCTGAAGCAACGGGATGCAGCATCCTTTTGGAAAGGCCTATTAGATATTGGGCTAGATTCAGCACCAACATCACGCCAGCACAGCATGGACGCAAGGACAGCAGAAGGCATTAAATAATACAAGTTATCCTTGCAAAGTGTGTGTGTGCCTTAACATCTGTGCAGGAACAGTGAAGGGTATAAACTAATCTGTGCTGTTCACCACCAAAAACTGAAACCGGAGCTGACCTGGCAACCAGGAACCACTCAAAATTATTTTGAGTCCTGCTTCCAACTCCCATTAGGCAGCATATGCAATGTAACCCAGCAAGGAAGGAGCAGGCGGTCACGTCAGACCAGCTGTGGGACTGGGAAGCTTCTGGATGCAGGGAGATGAACTGCTGGCTTACGGTCCTGCAAGTTGTGAAAGGTGTATCATTGAGCAGGGGCAGGGCTGGAAGAAATAATCCTGAAAGCACAGGGCAAATGGAGTGTTCTCCCACGCCCTCTTCACAGCCACCCAGCCACATTGCTGAGCCCACACTGGCATTTTTCTGCCAAATCAACACGTGAATAGAAAGAGAGAGAGCTGAAACAGCCTCACAGCAGTCAACGCAAGGAGAAAAGCCATACAGAGCAGGGAAAAAAATACACATTCTGCTCAGCTGTAGGAGAGAAGAAAAAATGTATTATAAATAATTGAAAAGGCTTCCAAAGACCATTGAATATAATCAGTAGGAATTAAATGTAATAGGATTTTATTTAAGAATTGTACTGTCAGAACAATACAAATGGCAATGGTGGAAAACCCTGGTCAAAATAGGCCAGAGCAGACATTCAAACACGCTATAAAGCTCTGCAGATGCTCGTGCAGTTTTCTCGTAAAGAGAAAACTGATGGGGAGAAGAGTTAATGCAACACTGTCCAATATGTAATACAATGTCCAAAATATACTGTATGTATACAAGTACAAAAAATACTTGTCCAAAATAATACAAGGCCCCTGAAGAAATCAGAAATATGGATTGCAAAAGACTGAGACGACTTCAAAAAGCAAGGAGGACATAAGTGCACAGTCTCTTTGGCTGGCCTTGAGGAGGGACCTGAGCAGGGACTGGCTCTGAGAGTGTGAATGCATCACCCAGGGTGGCACACACTAGGACCCTCACACACCTGAGGGCAGAGGACAACATCCATTGGCAAGTGAAAATTTCATCCACCATACTGTTTTTATCATCTTGATGACGACACTGTCTCAAAAGTACTTCCAAGTTCTTCCACTGTACTCCAAGCAGAACTCCTTTCTCATGTGGATCAATTGAACTGACCAACCCTCTAAGTTATTTTGAGTCCTTCTCCTTCTGCCCACAAGGATTCTCCTTACAATTATTATTCAAATGTTCAAATACTGCTCCTTTTCCAATTTAATGTCCGCATATCAGGACCTCAGTTATTATACAGTGTCAGTTATTATATACTGTCATTAGATGAGGGGCCAAGGAACGACACATACTCCTGTGAAATACCCACACAGCCACAAAGAATTGCTAACGCCATCCCAACAGCCTTCAAACTTTACATACTTTAGCCTGCTGATAATTTGGGCAGAAACTACATGAAAACCATCACATTTCAAAGGTGCTTATACTCAAGTGTCCAAGGCCAGGTTGGATGGGGTTCTGAGTAACCTGGTCTAGTGGAAGGCATCCCTGCCCATGGCATGGCATGGAATGAAACGAGCTTTAAGGTCCCTTCCAACATAAACCGTTCTGGGATTCTCTGATTCAACAGCACAGCATCACCTTGGGTTTTTTGATAGCCTCTCTAAAAGGTTGTCAAAGTTTTATGATGTTCCCCAGGAACTCATCTCAAAAGTTTTTTTAACCCTGGCAAGTTTATTACTTTGGGAAGTGATACAGTGTTGCTTAAATTCCATTTATATCTTTGTGCCTTCTTTTGTTTTGTTGTTACTTCCCTTCTTGTCTCCAGCAAGGACTAACTGCAGTAACTTGAGGTCTGCATGTCCAGCTCTGCAGGCCCAGCAGGACCATTCCACTGCCCAGGGTCTGCAATTCCCTGTGACAGAGACACTTGGATACAGCTGCATCCTATGTTAAAAGGCAGCCATCCAGCAGCTGGACACTGTAGAGATCACGGGCCCCTTCACTCCAACATCTGGCTTTCTGCACATGAAAATAGCAGCTGCTTTCCTGAGAGTCAATTCTGCAACATCTTTATAGGTTTTCTCTCCCTCTTTTAGGATCAAGTGTGAGGAGGATTTCTTTTCAAAATTAGAAAAAGAAGTAAGTTTATGAAGGCTAAACCAGGCTGGGTCTCTTAGATACACTTTTATCCTGTTAGGAAAGCAATACTGAGACTAAATTCAAAAAACATTGAACTGGATATTAAAAAGAAGGGAAAAAAAAAGGAAAATGGGAGAGGCAATTGTGCAATGTGATTGCACCACACAAACCCAGCTTTGAAACAGTGCAGCTATAGGGGCCCAGGTATAAACCAGTACTGTATAAGCTCCTGCAGACTGCACACCTCTCTCCCAAACCCATGCCTGAGATGGTCATGGCTACACAAGGAGCCTGTACCTGGAAGCTGATTCAATGTTATTTGTAAGAAAAACCATTTAGCTGAGTCCAGTTCCCTAAAACAGCATTTAACTCCAAACAACACAACTGTAAATGTTGGTGTCGTTTATAGCACCTGTAAATCATCCACTGCCAGAACTGCCAGACAACTGATAAACCCAGGCTCAGGAAAATCAGCATCCAGAGCAACCTGCACCAAAACACCATAAATCCTTCAATCACTATTACTGTATTTTTCCATCCCTGTGTTAAATGCAAATTCTGTGCAACTGAATTACAATACTGTAGTTGAGCACTTGTCAATTACATTTTAAGCAGACTATTTTTTAAAGGTGCTTTTATCCCACTGCAAAAAACATCCTGAGGACAGCAGAGAAGCATCCACCCCAGAAATAACCGGATTCTTCTCTCTTCACTTTGTTTCTCTTCAGTTGCATTTTTTGTAATTAAAAATTACATGATGGAGAGCCACTATTTTCTCATCTACAGTGAATCATTTAATACATATGTCAGTGCTCATAAAATCCCTTACTGCATCCAGGTAAGGTTGACATCCTCAAAACTCCAAAGGCTAAATCTAGAAAGTCATCGTGAGAGCTTGAAGCGAAAAAACAACAAGGACATAAACACTGTGTCTGGTTCATCAAGAGCAACCAGTTTCTGTCCAAGGCCAGGTTGGATGGGGCTTGGACCAACCTGGGGTAGTGGAAGATGTCCCTGCCCTTGGGGGGGAACATCCCCTTGGCAGGGGGTGGAATGAGATGGGGTCCCTCCCAACCCAAACCATTCCAGGATTCTATGACAGGTTTTAAAAGATGCTGAAATTAAAACTAAAAACTTTATGTTTTCCTTAATTTTTTTCTCACTTCCCCTTGGCTAAAAGAGAAGTAAAATCTAAGTGTTCAGGTTTACCAAAAATGCTGTTAAGTTTAAAACCGAAATTAAAAATACTCAAGACATTCTGCCTGGAAATCACTTCACTTTCCTTTCTGATAGGCAGCTTTCTGTAATACAACACTCCCTCCTCTCCTTACTTTGCTGTGTGGTAACACCTGAGCCCTTCCTATTTATGACACCATCATCACCACCCCAGAAGGGCTTTTTCAACTCAGCCAGACCCAGCGCTTGACTGGAAACCTGCCATAGGAACTCACACGGAATCCAAGCAGCACAAGAAGCAGTTTTGATAAGGAATTAAGTGAAATCAACTTTGTGTTCAACCAATATCATTCTGCCTCCTCGCAGCAAGATTATGGGTAGTAGTGACTGCTTATTGGATGGAAGAGATCCTCTGAAGTCCACTGAAACACCAGGGAAGGAGAGAAATGCCATGGGAAGAAGGAAAGAAGTTGCCTGGCAGCTCTCTTATTGTGATGGCCAGTTGGGCGAAAGAAGTTGAAAGCATAAAGGTAAAAGAATTAAACACAGAAAACTTTGTCTTCTCCAAGGTCATCAGCTGATCTGAGTCACGTTACTCTGATAGTGTTTGACAGGCTAAATCAGCCTGTGCCAGCTATGGACACAGGGCAAAAGTAACATAAATAAGCAGCTACCCAATGAAGAAATAAAGCAGCAGAAACCTTGGGAAGGCAGCCTTGATCACCTTCAGGATCTATACAAAGAAGCCACTTGGATTTCCATACCCAAACGGCAACAACTTCCCTCCAAGCAGCCCAAAAAGCGAGTTTCTAAGCAAGCACCAGAGATCAAACTTTAAATACAGCCAAGATGCCAAACCAGGACCAGCAATTCCTGGGGCATTTGCCAGCCAGCACCGGCTGGAACAGAGGCTGTAACCCCAACAGCTCGGTTACTCCTCTCTTTTTAGGCAATAAGAAGATCTTGTACAGGCCTCTGAATTCAAAGAACAAATTCTAATGTTAAGTTAAAATGTGACAGGAGGAATGATGTGGGTGCTCACAGATCCTAGGGCTTAAAGCTAGGCTTTCCAGCAGCTTCAGCCTGGGCAACACAGAGATCCCCCAGCTGAGATCCAATAAAACAAGGGACTTATTTGGTGCAAATGAGTATTTCTGTAAATACAGTGGTTTAAAAAGAAAAATAAAAGTACTGATTTTTGCTATTATTTGACACAGAAAATCAATCTGCATGTGACCAGTGCACTTCAGTCAGTCTACAACGTAACTGATAAAAGTGTAATGGAACATTAATCTTCACTTAGGGTTGTTAAGTGCCTTACGGGGAGGGGGGGTGGGAAGGATCTGATTTTATATCAGCCAAAGTACAGCCTCAGAGAGGGACATTAACAGATTTTTTATCAGTGTATTAAAACCAAGACTGGTATTTCAGAGCACAGCAGACTTATTCATAAGGAGAGGAGCAGGTAATCCAATTTCACATGATAAGATCCCAAACTTTTCTATTTTCACCATGGCACTTAGCGTCCCTCAATTTTGAGAGTGAAAAGCCAGTCCAGGCTGGCAATTTCCCCCTGAGCCCCCAGGACTTCTTTCTCTCCCTGTGAGCGGCCACGCACCCTCACAGAATACCAGTGACATGGGATGGCACAACTGGGAACCAAACCAATGGGCTCCAGAATAGGCCAGCACAGCAGCAACAAATTCTATTTATTTTAGCAAATCAAACTAAAGACATGAGGTAAATACATTGCCCTGGTCACTTTTCACCCACTGCACAGCGAGGAGTTAATGAGTGTATTACAGGCAGAGCTCGAGGTGCATGGCATACCCCTGACACTTCCACGATCTCCACTTAGCAAGAACATGATTGACTGATTGATATAAAGCCATAAATGATTGATTTACTCACAGTTTACCAGGGAAATACATTCCATTTTCCATCCAAGCCAGCTAGAGTGGGAAACACTCTGCAAAGATCTTGAAAATTACAGACCAATCAGCCTTACATGCTGTTTGAAATCAGAATTAATTAATGATAGTGTTTGAAAGCAACTAGAGGAAGATGTTAAGAAATTTTAAGCTTCAGTCAGGGATGTCAGTGTGCTTGGTTTTTGGGATAAAGAAAATGTCGTGTTACTTGAATGTTCAAAAGCCAGGGACAGTGACTTGAAGGAGTTTTATTGGAGAAGTCTGGGAAGTGGCATGGAAGGAACCTCAGAATGTCACCTGGTCTGCCAGGGGGAAAAGAGGGAATGTCACAGGAGCATGTTCAGCCTCAAGAGGCTCTACTAAATGTCAGTGTAAGTGAAGATCTGCTCCAGGAACACTCCAGGGCCTAACCCAGGACTGGTGAGTGGTCCCTGCCTCCATTTCATCCTCATTAATCCTGCTCCAATCATACAGTAATCAGCTTCAGTGACAAAAAAACATGCCAAAACCCCATGCCAGCATTCATCCTTAAATAGAGAGATGGGCTAAACCACATTTCCTGCAAGGAGTGTCCAAGGAAGAGCTATACATGATGGGTGGCACTAAACTACAAATTCATCAAGACTAGAGAAAATGGCAAAATACTAAGGGGCCGAAGAGCAGTCAGACAATTAAGCTGCCTGAATTTGAAATAAACTTATTTTGACAAGCACAAGGTAGCACAGATTAGAAGGAATAATGTACAGCTGTGTCGCAGGCTTTATCGTAGACAACTCAATGACAATGTTTCATTGGGATTCAGAAAACTCAGTGAAAACCTGACAAAAATAACACATAAAGCTAGATCAGCACTGTGATATTTTATTTCTTGCCTTCATTTCATTATTCACCATAGGATATTCTGAATACTGAGTTAAAATACTTTCAAAAAACATCAAAACATTTGTACTGATTTTTATAGCAAGATGAGCTGTAACAGATACATTTTATTCTGGTGATCAGGATTATATCTCACAATCATCCTTACACACTTTGTTTATGCACATCAACAGTCAACCGGTCTCACCAGCAGAAGGCTTCACCCTGATAGATTGTAATTCAGTAGATCTCTCACAAATTCTAAAAAGCCCTCTAGAAGGCACAACACCATTTCACAGCAAGTTCTAGTCACAGGAAACACTCTGGAGAGGTGTCATGATGTAGCATCATAACATGCCAGGCAGTTCTTGCAGATTATGCCTGTCTCATACAATCTCTGGTGAAAGCCCCATGAGGCCCTGACTGCTGGGCACTATTAGCAGACCCGTGAGCTGCAGCTCCTCCTCCCTAATTTCTACCAACCAGGGGATATCATTTATCCAGATTAAATTTTCACACTCAGCATGAGAGATTCCATATGCAGCCTCCAGTGCCTTCCCTAAGAGGGAAGAATTTGTATTCCTGAGCAGCATCACAGTCAGCTTATGCTTCCAGACAGCTCCTTGCCAACAGCCCTTCATTAAGTCTTCAACTCAACCCTAAGCTTCCCGTTCCATGAGCTACCCTGTCAATGGATGTTTTCCCGGTAAAGAAGCATAAAAAAGTGTATTTTATACGAGGAGGCTCAATCAAAACAGCAGAGCAAGAAGAGCTGAAGAACAATCCTGACTGGCACATTTCCTCCCACTTCCCCACACTGAGGGCAATGTAATCTTCCCACTTGGATCATTTCCTTTTGGTCCCACACATCGAGTCCATACATTTTCACTCTTCTCACAGTTATTCAAGAATTACTTGAATTTCCTTTTTTCAGGGAGTATTTTGGACTGCTTTTTTAGCCTAGAAAACCTCTGGAGCAAAATCCCCACATGAGCTTTTTTTTCTTCTCTCCTTAGACATTTTGTGGATGTCCATTAGATGTTTCAAACCAATTACTGCTGGCTAGAGGGAAAAGCCCAGCCACCTTCAGCTCCTCTAGATACCCCTGCTCTTGGTTCAGAGAGCAAACTTTTTATCTTTCAACTCCCCAAGGTAAATGAGGCAAATCTAGGACAAGTCATGAATGAGCAAGTGAGCAGAAGTTGTGGATACCTCTAAATATGCGTTCCTGTTCTCCTCTACACCTTCCCCTCTGGCATGAAAATGTCACAAAGGTGTATCTGCCCATACAGATACATACAAAAAATATATACAGACACATATTTATATATAAACGTATGTATAGCCTATAAAAGAAAGCATCTAGAAGGCACCAATACACACATCTTTGCATTTCAAAACCAGGATTCCTAAAAGTGCCAGTCCTTACCTCTCCCCCCATGGAGCCAGGCTCTCTCAGCTCAAATAAGAGCACTCTGTGATAGAGCTTCTGCCAGCTGGTTTCCAGGACAGAAAACATCTCTCATCCTCTTAAACATCAAAACTGCTTTCCAGAGAGGCTGCAAGGCAAGCTTTAAAACTACCTTCCTGTTAATTATCCCAACACTGATTTTAAAAATCATTTCCAAAACCACTGCAAATACTTCCCATGGTTATAAAAGCCGCATTTATTTATTGCCTTTAACCTAAACCTCAAGTGGATTTGATTAATATTAAACCAAATGAGACCTCCCCCTCTAAATAACAACATTATATGGAACTTCTAAATTAAAGCAGTATATTCTGTGACTGTGCAGCTCTCCTCCAAGGAGCGGGGAAGAACTGCCTGCAGGAGAGGAGGGATGGGGTGGGGGAGGAAGGGCCCATAACCCTTGTAACACGAGCATATCAGGCTCCCCAAGCCCAGGCACTCGCAAGCACTCCAGATGAATTTTCAGTAATCCTGGGAAATTTCATTTCTGACAGAAACAGCCCCAGCCTTCAGATTTATGTAATTTCTCCTTGATGCCAAGCAACAGCCAGCTCTGCTGAGTTGTGCTCTGATGGTTCAGGTTAAGAATAAGCCATGAAATCACAGCACAATTCCAGATGCCAAGCAAAGAAATGGCTGCATCCTACTGGGGTTCTGCTTTCTGTGTCTTTCCAAACATGAGATGACAAATACAAAGGATTGTTAAGACATTCAATGTCTGGCTGAGCAGCAGATTCACATGTCAAAGAAGTGTCTTTCAACAGAGCAAACAATTTGGTTGCAACAAATAATAATACAAGTTTTAATTAAAACACGGCTCTCCAGGAGCATCACTTGGAAATTGTTTTGTTTAGGGTGGATTTCGGGTTTCTCACTAAAAACAAAGCATTTGTTATGCACTGACAATATTCTTATTATGCAAAAGAAAACTTTTCACGCTGTACACTACTAAAAACTTAAAGGAGGAGACAAGGACAAAGTATAAATGCTGACAAACCTACAGTAAAGAACAGAAACCTGCAGATACTAATAATATCCTTTCTTAATTGTAGGCTTCTATTGTTAGAGTTTCACACTATGGTGATGGGAAACAACAGACATGAAAAATAAATTTTAAAAATCACTCATGCCGTTCATAAGCATGATCTATCCTATCCCATGCAGAAGATAAACCAAGAAACAGATAATTCTATCAAAACAGCAGGAGTATAGTACAACTTTAAATCGTAAAAAAAGGTATTAAAAGACTCTTGCTTGTTTGTTTTTACCCCTGCTTTAAATTTTGCTCTCATCTGCTGAGCAGATCCTTCTTTTCTTGCTTTAGATAAGAAAAGCACACTTGGCAGTTTGATGGGAAGCTCTCATATGATGTCTCTCTACACCCAAAAATATTTGTCTCCGAGTGCACGTATTTTACTACCTTGAATTCCTTTGCTTTAGTCCCTGCCAAAAACAGCCCTTCCGAGAGATGATGAAATATTCACCAAGGGCCTCCTCGATTCATACCTGCAGCTGCTCAGGCCATAAGGCCCTGGTGGAGGTGAATTATTTACAAAATTGGGTTTTAACAACCACATCTGTCAAAGGAACTTGTCTCGTTTCATAAGGTACAGCACCAGTGCGTGTCTGACAAAGGATGCTGATTTGGGGGTGAGCAGTGAAGATGAAAAGCAACTGTACCATTGAATGAGACCAAATTAAAACTCCCACGTAACCAAACCTACCTGGCTTATCCCTCGCACAATCACCCCAGAGAAGGGAGTCAGCCTGGGATCACACTCCTGCTCCAGCTGACCACATCCACACTGCTTCTGAAGCTCTTGAAGGACTTATGACAACTCCACATGATGTTTTGATAATCCTTTGAGACAGTTCCCATTCTTTGAGCATTTCTTTAACCTGATGCTATTTTATTGTTAAGGTTTAAATTCATAGCCGTTCTGGCCTGAGAGAAGCCACAGCTCGCCCAGACAGCTGAACCCTGACTCCACTAAACAGGATTCCTGCATTGCTCAGGATTATCACCAGAAGAGATGCTACAAGCACATTACAGTATTTATACTGTAAATACTAATTTTAGACTGTAAATGGCTGATACAAATCAGTCCTTCTGATGCCTTAAATGGCTACCTAGAAACAGACTAGACAGGAATAAGGGAATAAAAGAAATATTTATCTGAAAGGCCTTCAGAGGTACACTCTGGGGTCCAGGTTATCCCCTGCCTCAGTAGATCCCAAGATGGACGACAGGTCACGGGTTCTTCACACTTTTATAGGTTTGGTCCATTTGCATAGCAGCATAAATTCACAATTAAAACTTTAGCTAATGATTTAATTTCCCAAAGCCTGCTCCCCTTCTCTGAGATGATGGCTTACACTTTTTGGGCCTAGGACAGTCTGGGTGTCCTTGGAGAGCGAGCTAGAGAGGCTTTGTTATGTCTATCTTAGCACAAGAGAACAGCAGCTGACAAGAAACTTCAGAGTTACACTGGGTAGTACAGGGTTTGAAAAAATATAAAAGTTAAAACCTAAGGCATCACTTGTCTTACATACAGATATTGCTGGCCTACAGAACATCTATCTTCTAAATACCACAGGTATCTCTTATTATTTCACCTTTGAGCTTTCTCCTTGCACCCGAAAATCCCCTTCTGGTGTCTCTGCAGCCTTTCTCATCGTGGCTTTCCTCATGATCAGCCTGTTCTAGAAACATCCTCACAGGTGAGACCAACCACACCTATCCCAGCATGAGTTATTATGTGGTTATTATTGCATGGGCAAGAGAATCATTCCACCAGGACTTAAACATTCCCCTTGTGTTGTTTTGTATTACCCAAAAAGACTGCAAATGTCTCACCCAAGTGGAAGAAGAACTTTGTCGTCCTTAGAGCACCTCTGCTCCAGCCCTGTGACACAAGGCCAGTGTGGCAATGCCACTTGAATGTGTCTGACCATCACTGACCCCATCAACAGCTGCATCATAAATCCTTGGCATTAATGAAGTACAGGTGGAATGTCCAAACTTTGGAATGTTCAAACCTATCTGGAGCTACTCTACCACCACAGGAGGAAGACTGGGAGCAATATTGATCCTACCTGACTTATCTCCCTGGAAAACACAGTTCCTCTGGGCATCCCCAGCAGCCCAAAAATTTTCCGTGCAAAAGTGGAAATCTCCACTAATCCCTGGGATCAAAGAGAAGCTAAGAGATTTGGTTGTCCTTGGAATGGTGTTCTTACAGAACTGTATGTATGTTAGACCCCTTCACTTATGCCTTTTTTTAATGGCATTTATCCTTCAAAATGGAGATACGCTGCATTTGAGGTCTGAGGACTTTATACAAATAATACAATTAGTACTTGGACAAAAAGATGAAGAAAAATTTGTGCCTTTTTTCACAGTTTAAGTGCAGGTATAATTTTTAAGAAAAAGCTGGCTATCTGCCAAGAAAAAAGCTTGTAGTAGAAATTTTTCAGGGTAAAAGCATCGTGTCGTCCTGTTCAGTGTGTAGAATACTGAGTATTCCTGAAGGCAAGCAAAGAAGGGGAGCATCAGTTAAAGGTTTTAAGGCATTGCAATGCAAATAATAAACCAAAACAAAAAGAAATTTTAGCAGATTCAGTAAAATGCATTTTAACATAGCATCTTAAAAAATTATACCTGCCAGGCATCATGATAGCACAGTTCATTCACTGTGCTTCATGAATAATCTCTCATAAGGGAAAAGGTACGAGATTATGTAGTCAACAACTGCCACAAGTGTAACGACCAAAAGGGTGATCACTGCTGACACGTAAGGGGCACAATCTCTTAATGCAATAAAAAAGAACTTTTACAGGAAATAACAATGATTTCAGAGCTGAGGTAGTAAGCTGTGATTCTGCAAAGATTACTGCCCTATATACAGACACAATTATATATGAGGAATACAAGCATTTTTCAGCAAATTATCCACTTTTTAAAATAATCTGTATTTCAGGAAAAAAGCCAAAACAAAACCAACTCCCCCCCTCCTTTACCAAACAGCCTTAACAACTTGAGAGCCAGAGGCCTTCAAGTTGTAAAAGGTAAGCATGTAACAGGAAGGCAGACTAGATAATAAAAGGCAGTCAAGGATAAGTTGAAATTGCAATTTAACATCTTCTCAAATTCCTGAAGCCACCTCCAAATCTGGGGTAGGAACCCATTCAGGATCTGCCATGGCAGCATTTGGATTCCAGGCACAAGCCAGAGGTGCTTGGTGCCAGCAGGAACAGGCTTTGGGGAACAATGCACAGGGGCAAATGCTACTAACTTTCTAAATTGCTTTAAAAAAGAAAAAACAACATTTTGGTGTTCAGTATTTCCTGTATCCCAAATGCTCAGAGAAGCATAAGCCTCAGGTTCACTGGAAAAGCTGTTTCCAGTGCCTAAAGGAACTCAAAGAGAGCTGGAGAGGGGCTTTGTGCCTGACCAAGGATTACCTTCATTTTCTGCCTCATCCAAAACTTTATTGTGACAGCAAATCCATATCCAAAAAATTCAAATACTCGCACTCTCAACAAGACATCCCACAGGGCTTCCCTTCTGATACAAGTGGTTTAGTTCTTACACGTCAACCAACATACTCACTGAAGTGGCATTCCCTCAGGAAAACATTCAAATGAGCTCCTCTATTAAATTACAAAATAGATCTGCCTGCAGTTGTTTAACATGCACTTGAGTTTCTCTTACAACAGGGCATCCTTCAGTATTTATCGGGAGCGTGTTCCTGTACTGTTCAATTATTTTCTTGCTAAAGAAACATCATACCTCTGAAATGAAGGTTAACCGTTTCTGATGTGCAAACACAGTGTACAAAGATATTTAGGACACCACTCATATCATTAATGACAATATTGCATTTATATGTAGTCTACCTCCATGAAATTAAAGGAAGAAAATTGGCTTCAGGCTGCAAAAGCCTGAAGGTTTAAAAATGGATACCATTATCATTCAGCAACATTAAAATCCAACAGAGGAGAAAGCCCCACCAATCTTAACTCTGTGGTCTGCCTTTTATTAAAATCTACAGAAGGATTTTACTGCAGGGTATTGCTGCTGATAAATAATAATAATAATCCAGATAATTGTGATGATCTGGATTAGAGGAAGGTTTCTGCATCCTCAGCAGGAATTTTTCTCTAGAAACACAAGACAGATTTGACCAAGACCTTTTCCATGACTGTGAAGATGCCTTCCCTGCATAGAGGTGAGAAATACCTTGTTGGATCTCTTACCAACTCCTCACTCCATATGTATTTTTTTTACACAAGTGAGTTCAGTTTCATGAGCTGCGAGAAGATGCAGAGATGTGCATTCAGGTCATGATGACACATTTATCATGCTGCACGGGGAAGTCTTAATACCAGAATAGCTGGGAACATGGATTCGTGCTCCAAACATCCTGACCCTGGTATAAACAAGAATGGTTACCACAAACTACCAGTTCTGCACAGCTGGAACCAGGACCCTCAAAGGCACCAAGGACCAGGAAAACTTCACCCAAGGCTGTGACAGAGCAAGGCAGGACAGACTGGTGAAAACATCCAGCAGCAGAGATATCTGCTCTACCATGGATCAGGAAGAGAAAGGCCATGTAATGTTCACAGAGCACAACATGAATATAGTAAGGAAAAAAAAAGTCATGTTGTTTCCAATCAATTGAAAAGAAGTCAATAAAGCAAATTATCACTGCTTTGTTAGGATTCCAGCCCCAAAAAGCCAAGAAAATCTTCCCCTTTGATGTGCATGTGTTTTCTTTATAAGTAAAGGAAGGAAGACAATTCCATTTAATGAGAAAATAAATTGCTATAGTTCTCAATATCAGGCTTCGTTTTCAGCCACTCACAAAAACCAAATTCTTGTATATTGTACAACTGGAATGCACTGGCAATAAGGGATTTCATTTCAACCCTACAGACAGGGATCACAGAAGCCCTGCCAGGCAGGTCAGTGAGACCCAGAGTGGAAGGAGCTCCTTCCAAAGGCTCTCTGCACACACACAGGACAAGACAGCAGCACCCAGCCCCAGGAGGACCAATGCTCACACAGTCATTCACAAGGAACTCTGTGCAGTTCTTCTCCTTTTAATGCTCTCAAGGCTGCATCCACAAACCTCTGCAGAAACAGGAGCTCCAGTGTTCTCTTAATTCTTGTACTTGAAAGGAAATGTTTCAGATGACAGCAGAAGAGAAGAGACTAATAATGGGAAGCAAAAATTTGGTGGGGAATAATTCAAATGTGAAACTGTTAATGAAATATACAAAATACTTCCAGAAGCAGCAAGGGATAGGAAAAAAACCAAAACAAAACCAAATGCTGCATCTACTCTAATCAAGTGTTAACACAGAGAATAAAAACATCTACCTTCCAAACTGGGATTTGACTTTCTAATCCCTTGTCTACAGATTTCAGATCTGCTTCTTTTTTAAACACATGTTCTGTGAAGGATGTCTCTGCAAGATTAAGACAAGAAGTAAATATTTCAGCATTTAGAAAAAAAACAGGAAAAACTGTTTGTTGTTCAAGATTTCGTAAATTCCTCAAAACACAGCAAACAGCTTCTGCTCCTGTTTAACATAAAGGTTTTACCAGTACGTAAGTAAACAGTGTCCCTTGTTATCAAACAGGCAGCAGAGAGCTCTGACAAGCTCAGAACAATTCTAGGCACAATTCACAGGGCTGCAGATAAGAAAGGAGGAGCTGAACAATTTAAAGCAGCTTGTGGAGGAGAGGAAAGAGAGCTGCATGCAATTTCATTATTACTTCAATTTCTGCAGTACATAGGAACAGCATGAGAAAGAATCCCACTGTAGTGGACACTGCAAACATGGAGCAAGAGCAGGCTCCCCCAAATGCCTGTGATTAAAGCATAAAACAGAAGATAAACACTAACACAAGGTCACAAAGAAGACAATTTGCAATTCCTACTCCAACTAATTTTACTTCTATAGAACACACAAAAAACTCAAACTGGGTTTAACAATAAACACTTCACCTACTACATCATCAGTTCTTATAAAATGCTGCTTGTTCCAGCCATCGGGATGAGTTTTCAGAACATGGTGGGTACCACACAGAAGATGGAGGATACTACAACTCCCATCTTACATAGGTGCAAACGGACATCTAAACATAATTGCAGTGGTTCCAGATTAAAATAGATCAGCCCTCAGCCTGTGAACACAATGAATCAGCCTCAGCTTAAAAGATGGTGTCCTGGTTTAAGCTGGGAGAGTTAATTTTCTCCCTAGTAGCTGGTACAGCGCTGAGGTTTGGATTCAGCCTGAGAATAATGTTGATGTTTCAGCTGTTGCTGAGCAGTACTTACCCCCAGTCAAGGACCTTGCAGTGTCCCGGGCTCTGCCAGCGAGGAGCTGCACCAGAAGCTGGGATGAAGCGTGGCCAGGACAGCCAATCCCCCTGGGCAGAGGGATATTCCACACCATGGGGTGTCATGCCCAGTGTGTGAACCGGGGCAGCTGGCCGGGAGGGCCGATGGCTGCTGGGGGACAGGCCGGGCATTGGCGGGTGGGTGCTGAGGGACTGCACTGGGATCACTCATCTCTCTGGCTTGTACTCCCCTCTTTAATGGTCTCCCTTTCCATTTTAATAATAACAACACTAATAATATCATTATTGCTTAATTCAAGCATTAAACTGTTCTTACCACAACCCACAGGTTTTACCTTTTTCTGATTCTCCTCCCATTCCCCCAACATCTATTAAACCATGACAGATGGTTTCCAGAAGCAGATCTAGTCAGCTGAGGTCTCTGCAGCAAGCCTGGAGCATCAGCTAAAACATTCCATGCTCATAGACAAAACCAATGTTCAGAACACTGCCAGGCTCCTGGCAGGAGCAGTTTTATGGGACAAGGGGACTCAGCATTTTAGGGGAAGTTTTATCGGGAAAAGAGAGATGCAGACAGACCAGGATGAATCTTATATATACAGACTGACAAGGAGAGACGCAGTGATTGACGCTGTACATAATAAACACAACTGGGAAGAGTCTAGACGAGCTTTCAGTGTGTAAATATCAAATTATATGAAACACACTGGAAGGACTTGTAGCAACCTCTAATTTTAAGGTTCTACCTGAAATTTAAAAGAAAGGCAGCAATACCCTCCCTGGCTCCTTACCTAAGCAGATTCTGCTGATTTGCTTAATCAGACAAATCACATAAACCCTGTGGTTTATAAACACCTTTACAATTTTATTCTTAGTAAATAAATTGAGAAAACCTATGGGTCTGGGTTTTTTCCCCCTGAAGAAAAAGTGGGTGAGGGAAGAGAGTCCCTTTTCCCTTCATCCTTCCCCTTCATTCTTCTTCATTTTCACAGCGAGCTACAAAACTGCATCGTGCCCAGCACTGTCACCGCCCAGCCCAATGCTCATAGGATGGATTCTATCTTCCCTCTGAGAACAACATGAAAATAGTTTCCCACTGCGTTCTTCCCAAACATTTTCGCTGAAATCATTAAAAGGCGACGTTAACTGCTCCTGCCACAACCCTTGTGCTCTGTAAACGCTTTCCACAAAGCCTACCTGAACCACCAATCCTTTATCATCTCTCCAATTATCAGTCCTGCAGTTAAAACACCTCACGTGCTTTTGTGATGGGCAGCAAAACCAGAAGTCAGTGGTACACTACATCACCTGCCGAATAAAATTAAATTAAAGATTTCGGGGGGGGGGTCTGAAAAGGGGGTTTCATCTTTCACTCAATAAATAAATGACCCACAAGATGAATGCAGTTCACCCTGAACACAGGGAGAAGTCCAGAGGGATGACCAGGATTGTATCAAAAAAACCTCAAGTTCTAAGAGCAACAGATGTTTCCTCTCAAACCACTGCTCTTAGGAACAAAGACTGGGTTTCTGCTGGATGCAAAGCCATTGAGTGTAACTCACCTGTCTCACACCAGCTACATCTCTGTGGCTGCACATCTGGGAATCTCCACAACGGAGCATCACATAATGTGGAAGAAATTGGATCCTCCCCAGCCAGCCTGCTCTTTGTGTTGATTCCCTCTGAAAATTTACTTTTTTTTCCTCTTCTCTTTACTTTCTGTCTTTCTTAAGAGGAAAGCTGGACAAGGAAGGTTTTAGCAGACCCATCTCAAAATGCTGAAATTGCTTCAAAGGTTCCCTGATGGACAGGACAACAGTGAGTTTTTAACAGAAAACCTGAATCCCATGAGAAAAGATAGTATTTTAATAATACTATAATTTAATACCTTCCATCTCCTTACCAGAAGAGTACTGATTTTCTTTTCAGCCAAAGCACTTCAAACACACACATACTTCAACCACAACAAGCTTGAGGGCTCAAAGTTACACACATGCCAAGAGGGTCTGGTAAAAGACAACCAAAACGACCAGCCAAGACTTTTGGTCCAGCAGTGAAGTGACCAGCTTGCCACAAGTACTTCCATGGGCCAAAAGCAGCACTGTGTGTTTATTCTATTAACAGCAAGCTCACTTATCTTAAATATGTCTGACATCACCATTGCTCCACATCAGATGCCATTCTCCAGCTCTGTCTCCTCCTCTCCTCCAGGCTTCCAGTAAAATTAGACCTTGCATTAAACTTCCAGTAAAATAATTACAGTTGGCAGGTATTTTTCAACACTGATTTGGAAGCCAAGAAACCGAAGCAAAACAAAACAAAATCAAGTCAAGCATTACCCAACTTTGCTCAGAAACAGCTTGTTCTGTAGATCAAATACTGTCAGTGGTGGATGGTTTTGCTCTCCACTATTTCATGTGCTCTATGAACTTCACAAAAGCACTGACTGGACACCTTACAAAATTTTCCTACAATAAAATAGGGAAAAATGTCTTAAGTCCTTCAAAACAACAACAAAGGATGACAGAGAGAAAAAGACCTCCTCAAAAACAGTGGACATTTTTATTGTGGAGAAAACAATGAAAAAAAAAAGGAAGGCAAAGAGGAGCCAGAGTACTTCACACAGTTTCTAAGCAGCATCCATCGCCACCATCACTGCCTTCTGCATGCAGATGATATGCTAACAAGCCCTTTAGATAATTTAGTCCATATATATGCTGTGTAGGTGTTTGCTAAAACACTAATGCCAGCATCCAGTCACTACAACTGATGTGCTTTCTACTTCATTGCACTAAAAAATTGTTAGAAGAAGTCACAGAAAAATTCTACAGGAAAGAGAACTCCATTTTCAAAAGTATTTTAAGGCAGTTTACCTCCAGTTTGTTTTGCAGCAGCAGCAAGGCTGTTGTAAGAGCTGTTTCCTCCTTGCACTGCTAACTCAGCACTCCCTGGATTCCCACACTTTATCATTCCCCTTTCCTGTTTTCGTACTCACTGCTGCCTTTTGAGGATACTGAGTAGGGGTAGGAAGAAAATCGAGACGAGAGCCCACAGCTTTCTGAACAGCCACCTCAGGAAGCAAGGCATTTAACAAACACACTGGAATGCTGATCTTTAATTTTCAGGTCATTCAGCCAAAGATGTGATGTACAGAAAGAAAAAAAGTGATGTTCTAACAATCCTTGATGTTTCAAAAACAATAATTCTGTCAATTCAGAGAATCATACCTAGCACTTCTCTGTCTATACCTACCACTTTTGTCTCATTCCACACACTTTAAAAAATTCAGGATGTTTAACAAAAAGTGAACCAGGTTTGACTGCAAACATCTTTTGCCAGGATAACTCTCAAAATTGCCTAAGGGCTTGAGACACTCAGATGCTTTAACTAATAATTGAACAGGACACTGCATTTTGTACATCTCCGAGATGGCTCTGAGACCTTTGTCAGTGGGTTTTTTTCCCCACATATACATAGTGAAGAGGATGGATCATTCTGGAGATGAGTCACTACTGAAACAACAGAATAAACTGTGAAATGCTGTGGAGTTTGTACTTAACATTCTCCAGCTCCTCTTTGGAGAATCTGGCACAGTTCTGGCAAACGCTCCTCCCACAGAAATCAAGCAGAGACTTTGTCAGTGAAATTAATCTAGAAGTGCTTAATATTAATTTCCACTTATCTTCTCCTTCTGCTTCAAGTTTGCTTCCTCACAAAGCTGACGAAGGAGAATGGAAAGCCACCAAGAGCTGGGTTACTGCTGACACCAAACCCACTCCAGGACAGGTTTCCACAGCTCCAGACAAAGCTCCAGCACATTTGCTGCCTTGTGTTGTGTTTCTAAAGATCACATCAGATAAGTGCCTGAATACATACACTGCTACAACGTGGTTTAGATTGGCTTCTAATTGTAACAAGTTCGGCAGCAACCTTCTGGCAGAAGCCAATTAACACGTGTAAAATGGGGGGAGAGTGAAAGGTAGGGGCAAGTGAGGTTTTGGTGCCAGCAGTCAGCAGAAAACCCAACCTAAACCCAGTGCTTCCCGCTGCCATGGTCTGTCTGCAGGACACTCCCCTGCCCTCCCGAAATCCTGACAGACCTGTACACCTCTCCTTTGGCACAGGCATGCAGTAATTACCATTATCCAATTCAATCTGCATACAAATCACTGATTAACTCAGAACACGCAAAATGTACCAAACCTGGAATCACAGGTAGCGTCCCTGTCTGTCACCAATGCTAATCTCAGGGTCATCAGGGGACACTGGGTGCTTACCTGGACAGCTGTCCTGTGCTGCAATCTGCCCTATTGTCTCTGCACGCATCCTTGCTACTTATTTATCCCTATTACTTTCTTATTTATCCTTATTACCTTCTGCTCTGCACAACTCCGTGACAGGAGTGGGCAGCCAGGGACGTCAGGTTCTGCTCCCAGGGAACAGGGACAAGATGAGAGGGAATGGCCTCAAACTGTGCCAGGGAAAGTTTAGACTGGGAATACTGGATTGAGTATTAGAGAAAATTTCTTCATTCAGAGGGTGGTCAGACACTGGAACAGGCTGCCCAGGGCAGGCGTAGAGTTACCATCCCTGAGGGGATTTACAAGACATGTACATGTGGCACTTGGGGACACAGGTTGGTGGTGGGCTTGGCAATGTTGGGGGAACAGCAGGACTTGATCTTAGAGATCTTTTCGAACTGTAATGATTCTATGATTGTACTTAAAAGCTCTTGGGAGCCCTGGTGGTGTAGTGGTTAAGCATACGGCACAGTAATTGCCGGGGCCCGGGTTCGATTCCCGGCTCGGGATACTCCCCGGGCAGGCAGAGCTCGTTAGCCCTGCAAGGGGGCAATCTGCCTACGTCCTGAGGAGGAACTCACTGCCACTGTCCAGAATCGCTTTGGCCCGGCAGAAGAACCTCGGGATTAAAGGGTGGGCTCAGATCTGCGCGCCCTGTGTCTCACCTAAAAAATCCAGTGCGCAGGCTGGAAGGCCTGAAAGGAAAAAGAGGCCTTCCCCGGATCTTCGTACGCGAAGGCTGGCCAGCAACTTAAAAGCTCCAGTAAAGATTATTATTATCAATGTTACAAATAGACCTTCAGTTATGGGCACTTGCACCTTTGATTAGAGTTCCTTTGGAAGAATAGATGCATTCCTACCATCCCTGCTCCCACATCTGCACTGCGGCATTTCAGGAGACTGGACAAGGGAAACCCTTTGTTCTTAGAGTCACTACCCAATCACTTCAGTCATTTTATGCTGTCCTCAGCTAAGGCAGGAATCTGATGGAGAACAGAATAACTTGCTTATTTACCATACAAGTTATAGTAGGACTAAAAAAGTAACATTCTGATTGGCTGTGCATAGTTGAGTAGGCAGAAAACATGAGGAAAAATGCTACTTACAGACTTTGGAGAAAAAAAGTGCAATCTTAAAATAAGTGACCAACTCTAAAAGTAAATTAATTTTTCTACTGGCTTCAAAGAGACTAAAAATACCAAAACAAATCATTAAGTGTATAAACATGAAAGTGAGTTTTGTCACTAGCAAGCATTCACACCACAGACACTGAGTCTGTGCACTGAGCACACAAGGAAAAAGTGCACTCACAGTGTGCTTAAAATTCACCATTTCAATTAAACTGTTGGTCCCTTAACAGATGATAATCCATCATTCCTCGGAGACTGCAGGAACACCAGCACTTCCTTCAGCACACATCAGAGAGGAAGATGAGAAAACAATGTAAAAGAAATGAAAGACAGGCACATCCCCCCCAACAGAACAGTTGCTCCTTTTTATGAATGGGGAAACACTTTGCAATTTCACTGAGCTTTTACTCCTTCATTCCCCTGTGCTGAGCAGAGGTGGTTGGCATTTTTACACCATTTCACAGATAGGAAAGCGAAGGACAAGTAGCACAGCAGAGGCAAAAGAAAGCTCCACCTTTCCACCTCTCCGCTCTTAAATCCATAGAAGAAACAGGCCTTTTTCAAATTTGATGGCAAACTTTCATTATATTCCTCTGCTTTCCCAAACTGTACTACATCAGGTCCAGAAAGTCCAATTCATCCTGCACCCAAGAGAAACCAAAAGCAGATACATGGGAAACGGCGTAGGAATACAGAAACCACCATGTAAGAACACTCCCTCCTACCCCAACCCCAGTGCAGGGGCAACTCTTTTCAAAGAGTGACTAAAAGTTGTAGGAAGTACAACACAGCAAGTCAACATGGACTGATCATCATGGCATAACCTGTTGGGCTCTCCCGTCCAGTTCCCTGTTCCTTCCCCTCTTGCCCACCTTGTGAGCTTTGGGAAGCCAATTTCCTTGCTGAAAGGCATGACTGCACTTCCCAGAACAGCACCTGATCTCATCTGGGGTTTCATTACCCCAACATAACACAACTGGTAATGCGGTGAAGGGAAATTTAAGAAGATAAAATGGGAAAAGGTGCTAGTGCTGGTGAGAGGAAACTCCCTAAGAACACCCTTTTGACTTGGAAGCCAAGTTAACCAAGGAATTTCTTAAGAGCTTTTTAGAAACTCCTTAAAATTTTAAAACAATACAGAAGACCCCCAGTGGAACAACTTTATGTTGCCTAAGACTTTGCAGATACCACACACATGACATTCCCTGCCCAAAACCAGCACTGGAGCTCTTTGTCCTGGACACGAGGCCCTGCTGCACCAGCTCTGTGCCTTCCCTCCATTACCTCTGCTGACAAGCCAGCTCCTGTTCCTTGGTGTCCTGCCAGGACCTGTCCTGTCAAATATCTCGTGTGCCAGCACAAGTGCCAACATGAAACTGCACGGAAATTCGTGCTGCTCTGGCTTTTGCAGGTCACTGCAACACCACACAGCACGGGTGGGGACATAAAACAGAAATACCAACAAACCTCCCTCTACAGACTAGGACTTTTAACCAGCCAAAGCTACTGGAATTACAAATCACTGGTGGAATTACAAATTCCTACAGCCAGTGTTCCCTCCTTGCCAACAGTGTGTCCATGCCATGATGAAACTGATTTCTTCCATCAAGCCTCATCCCAAGTTTAACAAGTGAAGGCTCATCCATTAAACTTCACCCATACCCTAAGTTCTCCCCCCAAAACACACACCCAATTAGCTATAGTTAAGGTGCCATAGAGAAATGGATTTTAATCAAATATAATTTCTTTTTTTTCTTGTTGCCGTTGCTTTGCCTTTTATGTACTTATCTCCTTGTCTGTCTTGCAATCAAATCCCAGAACACAAATCAGCACCACTGAG
Source organism: Vireo altiloquus (assembly GCA_013396875.1). Lineage (NCBI taxonomy): Eukaryota > Metazoa > Chordata > Aves > Passeriformes > Vireonidae > Vireo > Vireo altiloquus. The sequence continues at coordinate 609,085 of VZRF01009594.1, forward strand.
AAACAGGGAAGTAACAGAAATTCTGATTATTTTCCTGTAACACCAGTTATCTAAGTGGTTTGTGGTAGAAAGAGACAAGGTTTAGGAAACAAACAAGGGGTGCAGCCAGAGGTCAAGATAAATACTGCTCCTAAGTGGAATATTAACATTTCCCCCTTGAAGAGATGACAGGAAGATCAGTAAAGCACATTAAGCAGAATCACTGCAGATCACAACTGGAATATTTACAAGCTTTTTGGCCGATCTTTAATATTTCAGAATTGAAGAAAAAACCCTGACTGAATCTTTCCTCTTCTGCCTTGCCCATACCTAGTGGTGCTTTTCAGCATGATTCAAGACATATTTTCTGTCTGGATGCAGCCCAGCTATATGTCACCCATTAGAAGAGAAGGGTGCACAAGAAGGAAAAGTAACACAAAGCCATGGCAGCCTAGAGAAATCAGCTCTGGCCCTAAGCACTCAGAAAGCTTTTATTCATAACACACACCATATGAAGGACAGGAGAAAGAAACATTTGATCATTTCTGCCCCCGACCACACACCTTGAGACAGCAATGCAAAGCAAACATGTGCCCTTACACAATTTCCTTTCCAAGAGTAAGTGCCTCCTTTTGGTTTTGCTAGGCTGTGCCTCAGTTTCTCCTGCTCACGTTTCCAGCCTCATGCCATCAGCTGTTCACATTCCATCTCAGCCCTCCACCTTGCCACCTCCTTGTTTATTACATTTATGAATATTATATTCCCATCTTCCACATCATTTCTTGGTTATTGACACCAGCTCTGGATGGTGATGAAGCAGACACAACATGCTCGGGCTCTACCTTTACCCCAAAATGAAGTTAGACAACATGAAATACCCAAGGCCAGAGTGGATGAGGTTTGAAGCAACCTGGTGTAGTGGAAGGTGTTCCGGCTATTCCAGGGGTTGGAATGATATAATCTTTGAGGTGCTTTCCAACCCAGGCCAGGCTATGAACATCTGTGAATACCTCCTTTGCTGGGCATCATGGTGGTCAACTAGGTTCATTACTCTGAACTTCTTCCTAGATGTTAATTTTTAACATGCTAAGCCCAAGGTACCTGAAGACTCCAGTCTGTATGAGGTAGGCAGGGACTGTAGAAAGGTGGTGGAGGAACTGAAGTTGGGGGACAACCAAACGCCAGATGTGCAGGGGAGCCATACACCTTCTAAAGAGGGCAACCAGAAAGACATGTGCTAAACCTCATCTGCACTGATATTTACATAAATTTTCCTATTTGTAAACAAATTAACATAGCCACAATATTTGATTGTACTTCTGTCTTCCATGACCAGTGAGTCAGAATTGTTGTTTAGAGTTATTAGCAGTACAGCCCTGCAATCCACCACCACCACCTTCGCCCTGCAGAGGTGGGTGAAGCCTCAGAATCATCAGGAAATAGGGATGCACGCCCTAGCCCCAAGACTCCACTCTGAGCATCAGTTCTTGTCAAGAGGAAATACTCTCCACTGTAATTCTGAACTTAAAAATAGTATTTGACAAGCAAATCTGTTATGAGAACAGAAATAAGCTACTGAGGTTCAAGTTAATCAAAGAACTTTGAAAAATAATCCAGATTTCACTCTGTTAAAAAAAATAATAAAACCAAACCCAAAAAAACCCACGTCAAAGGTGAGAAAAAGAACCAGTTTTTATTTTTGTGATAACAAAGATGGAACAAGCTCAAAGTCTTACCACAAAGACACTGTTGTGGCTGCAGAGAGCCTGGATGGGCAACTCCCATCACAGCAGCTCCAGAGCCCTGTGGGAAAAAGAGCTGTGGTCTCCAAACTCCCATCCCAGTGCACCATTCCCTAGTTCAAGTTGTTTTTCTCCTATTCCAACAATATCTGGAAGCATGTATATTTTTGCCTCCTTATCAAACAGGCTTTAAAGCCATTTTACCAGTGCATGCTTGTTCTCTTTTTTTCCCCCAATATTCCCTAAAACAAAGCAACCAACGGGACAGAAACGAGGGGAACTGCCAAAGACAGATGCACACAGCACTCCTGCATTTCCAGGTAAGTACAAACAACTGAAGGTCTAAGGTGCTGCCCCTGAGCCTGCTGTAATTTCCATCAGTTTTAAACTTAGTCCTAGAGCACCTCAGATCCTCCAACATACTCAACCTGGTGGCTAATGACCAGGTAGGGACGAGGAACTGGAGACAGCTTCCAACTCCTCCCACGAACAGGCATACTCTGCCTTAAGGGCCAAAGTCACTCCCATCTTCTGCTTTCCATCACTCCTTTGACATTTAAATCAAGGCCCAAAACCAGTCCTGCATTCTGAAGATACAGAAAGGTCCCTGCACTCCTCCAGTGCTGGGGTTTTTCCCTTTTAATAGTGGTCAGAATTCCCACAGTCAGCACCTGAGCTTAGTCTCCACTTGGAAAAGACCTTATAGATATGGATGTGAACTCGTGGAGTTTGATTTCACTGGCACTGAAGCAGCAGGGTGAAGCTCACATGCTACTTTCATTTTTACACTCAGTATTTTGAAAGCAATAAAACCATTTCAACACAAAAATTCAGGCATGTTCATGGCATGTCAGGGGAGATGGCAGCAGGTAAGGAATGGAATATTATAGATAAGGAAAAAAAGAATGGGAAATTGAATACTTAAAAAAATAGAGAGGTTACCAATTTACTCATTGAAAAAATCCATCAGCAAACCAGACAGTGCCATTAACCAGGTAGCAACCATGAAAGAGAAATCCAGAAGTCTTCAGGGCTGCCTCCACTCTTACTTGCAGATTTTATTCCTGAAGATATTCAGTCACAACCAAGATCAAAAGTGGAGTTGACCCCACACACTAGAAAAGCCCACAGATTCTGGGGCATAGTTGCCTTATCCTTATGGCATGGTTAACTCACCTGGGATCTTCCCTCCCACGTCTGTCTCTGACTAGGACTGCATCAAAACTTGCCTCCTGCTTAGTGAGGCACCTCAGGAAGCAGCTAATGTTGATTAGCGACGGCCTGTTTGTGCTTTTTCAAAGCACAGAATGATGCAAAAACACCCTAGAAAAGAGTTGTTTATTCTGTATTTGGCTTAGGGCACAAAACATACAGGAACACAACAATTATCTTGGTTATTTACTCTCTACTACAGAGATAAGGGCTGTGACAACAACAGCGAGCAAGTGAGTTCTTCATATGCTTTCCCAGGATAGAACTGGCTCTTGGGAGAGCAGGGTGGATGAGAGGAGGCATTGCCATCAATCTCCATCACAGCCAGATCATTCCTGCACCCAAAATATTTTATTTCAAAATTAGGTCTTTAGACTCATGCAGGTTTTCACCTTGGGCTTTCTTTTGGAGGGCAGGCAGGAGGGAAAAGGCAGCAGTAAAACAACTACTTGCCTTACTCATCGCAATGGGAGCAAAGAAATCTGTCCTCACATACTGAAGGCGCCCCCAGAAAAAGAAGAACCCTCGACTCATCACACTTAATGAACACCTTCAGTGAACTCCCCCTTGCTTTTTGTAGTCTCCCGAGTCCTGTGCTGCCACCCAACCTGTTCTGCCTACAAAGGAAAGCCAGGGCAGGGGCTGGAAGGGTTTGGACCAATTTTTCACCGAGTAGCAACATCACTATGTGCTGATTCTGCCACATTTGCTACTGCTTCAACTTCAACACCTTCAGAAGCCCAAAGCCCTGAGGCTTTGCCCAGCCAGTCTTCCTGGACTCAGCAGGAATGCCATCCCGATCCCACGTATCCACAAGGACAGGATCCGTGGCCTGGGCGGCACTCGGATACAGGGCAGGAAGGGCGATGGTCCTGTTTCCACCCTCAGCAGCTGCTGGGTGGAAAGGAGCTGGGACGGAACCTGGGCACATCCCTAACTCCAAGCTACGTTGGGCAGCTGAATCAGCGCGGGTGGATGGCGATTTACTGCTGACACAAAGCTGCAATAAATCACCACCTTTCTGGAGCAATGAGGAACTTGCAGCGGTGACTTAGTCATCCTCCATCTTGATGCCATTCCAGGAGTGAAGCCACGTACATTCCCCGGCTTTGGGCTGTGCCTGTGGCCCAAAAATAGCTTTTAAGCCAAATCCTGCAGTCAGCATTCAAAGTTGAAACCCTTTTATTTACACTCAGCAAGAACTCATGTATGTTTCTAACAATGCTGAGTAACCAGTGCTTAAATTATTTGCTTAGCAAAGGAGTCTATTTAACTACAAGAGTTACTTACACCAATTATGCAATGTTTTCTGACCCACATAGAAGCTAATAATTTGCATTTTATGGAACCACTTTGCATAGACAACCCCTCTTTAATGGCCAACAACTTACTGTACAAGAATTAATAATTGAAAAGCAACTCGTCAGTACTGTTATTTGTGTTACAGGTAACTCACAAACCTCATTACACTGTAGCATTAAATTTCCAATGACCTTCTGGAAAGCTGCTCACTCAGAGTCTTTTTTAAGGCATCAGCTCTCAGAATGCCGAGCAATTGCAGAGGAAGTATGTGACAGCTACTGAGATTCTGTGGGAGAGGCCAGGCAAAACATCCTGTCAGAAATATGTCCGCCTGATCCCCCTTCAGCTGAAGAAATTACTCTGACTTCATGAATCCCCTCTCTCTCCAGCCAGTCACTTGACCGAGCTTCTCTCACAAATTTCTGCCTTAATGCCAGATTAATCCTACTTCATCCAGTCCCCAGACATCTAAGAAGCTCCAGCTCTTTTTCTCTCACATCACTGGCTTTTAAACTGTTTCTGTTGCAGTACCCAAGCATTTGCTGTGGATGAAAGAAGGCTCAGAGACTAGCACAGAAGTGCAAAGGCAAACAAAAATTACATGGCAAAGCCTGGGATTTTCATAGTTTTAGGGAAATTAGGTCCCCTGAATCCCACAGCAACCCTGAGAAGAGTAGAGTGCGTAATTTTCCATTATGCTTGTAAAAAATCCCCAAATAAATGTACAATGAAATGCAGCTTCGCAAGGCTGAGCATTTATTATTCTCCTAAACACTGTTACTAAGCCTGAGGCCTCTTAGTCCATGTTTTAATGTTTGATTTTTCAGAAAACAGTCTTTCTCTTGCCAAAATGCCAAGATGTAGAATGGTAGTTACAGGAAAATCCAGCTCAGTCCTGTCGTTGGGGAAGAACAGCAGAGCAGCCCCACATTCCAAGCTGCTCACCCTGATGTGCCTGTCCCGCTGACAGAGCCTTTTTGTGCTGGGACCACAGTCACTCCTCTCTGTGACGTCTTTGCTCAGGGCTGTGCCCGTACACAATCTGCTCCAGAACATGCTCATTGACTCTTGCCATTCCCAAAGCTTCTCTGGCATATTTCTGCAGACTGAAGCAGGAAGATTTGGGGCAGCCAGGGGCTGATTTATCTCTGCATGAACGCCTGCAGGTATAATTTGCGTAGCTCTCCCAAACAAAACATTTTCACTGCCATAACAAAGACAAACTTGCCCAAACCCAATTTGTTTGGTGGTTAATTAGCATCTCTGCCGCAATGCTGGAAACGAAAGAAGCACTCTCCTCCTCCCAGGAGCATCAGGACTTTTTAATCTCAAAGATACACCTTATCTAACATGACCAAAGCAGAATGAAGACAGCTCCCTCTGACTATTTTCTTAAACAGAGATCATCTTAGGAACTTGTTCATCACGAGGTTTTGGTTTTAATTTCAGTAGCACTGGCTGATAGACTCCCACGCCTGAAAACTAGGGAGTAATTTAAAAACATAAATCATAAGAAAACACAATTATATCCATTAGACCTTTGAGTGGTAAAAAGAATAGAGATGGGATTAGAAAACCCTGGCTGGCTTTCCTTTCAACTACTAATCAAACAATTCCCTGAAGTACTCGCAGGAGTTTCTCCTCTCCACATTTCTGTGGCAGGCAAAGGGGAGAGCCAGATCCACTCCCCTGGATTCAGCCCGGCTTATTACGCAGCTTCAGCTCTGCTATTTCAGATTCCTGCAAAAATAAAGGCTCAGAAGAGAAAGTTGAGCCTCTAGGCATCCACAGCTACTGCACGCACGTAAGAGGCAAGGCTGTGCTGGGAGGAGAGGAGCAGCAGCCTGTCCTTCAGCATCACGCGGCTGGCCATGCTCAGCAGCCCGAACCACGGCCTGAACACACACCAGCTCAGAGAACGCCCTGGAGCCGGGCACATCCATCGGCAACAAAAGATTGGCTCCTGTACACTCTGTCGGTGCCTTTACTGCACATCAGCTGTGCTCCCTTCAAGATGCAGCTGGGATGAGCAAGCCTCTAGACAATATTAAGCAGCAGGATCCAAAGTGGGTATTGCCAGAACAGAGAAACATCTTAGTCATCCCTCAAAGCTGAAGCAGAAATGGGCTTACAACCCACTACCAGCCCTTAGAAAGACAGCATTTGCTTTGGCTTACTAGTCGATTCTTCCCTCAGACTGTTTTCCACTGGAGATGTGCAAATACCTGATACTCGGAGCTTTACTAAATAGCAATTTGAAAGGAATTCTCCAAACACAAAGGTGAACTTCAACAAGCCTCCCTCCCAGGAAGAGCACACCAACATCATGAACCCGCGCAGGGAATGGAAAATGCTGCCACCATAAGAAAGGGAATATGAGCACTGTGTTCCCTCCTCTGTGTCTTCCTGCAAAAACAATCTCCCTGTCCAATATCCAAAATTGCACAGGCTCCACAAATCTAATTAGCCACAACTCCAAAACGCAGAGCTCTGTCTGCCTAACATGCATAAACATTAAAGTTGTTTTACTTTTATTAATAAAATCTTGGGACGAGATGAGATAAAAATCCTAAGGAGGAAAGTCTAAGAGGTAAGTCCCTCCCCCTCCCCAAGTAAAGAGCTGTCTTTGTATGGATAAACTGGGCACCCTGGATAAACTTTTTCTTGTTTATTATAAAAGCACAAGTTCACCAAGGTCCTTTTATGTCCTGATGTATGAAACGATTCCAGCTACATATCATTTCACAGAGCCAAACGGGTGAGGCTACAGTATTTATAGATATGTTCAGGGCTAGAATTTTGGTTAGCAGCAACATTTTTATGGCCTCAACACCTAACATACTTTTGGGAAAATGCCCACCTGTATATATAGATTCTGGAAAATTTTCCCTGTTAAATACGTATTTCAAGTGAACTTGCTCTTTATCTTTTTCCAAACTCAATGGATAAAGTCTATGCTTTTCTGTTAGCGATATAGAGGGAGAAGGAGAACAAACTGAGGCCACTTTCATAGCAAGAGGAAAGCCTCTGACCCCATCCTGATGCTTTCAGATGTGTTCACTGGTTTGGATTTTTTATTCTCCAAAACGGGGCCTCAGATTTCCTAAGCACATGCCACACATTAAGACATGAATCTCAGCAAAGAATTCAAAATACAAAGAGACAGACAGTGCTCCACAAAAAAAGAGGAAGAATAGCTTTCTCTTATTCAGATAACAAATTAGGAGCTCACAATGGTTTAAAAACCCATTTCTCCAAATTTCTAACCCAGAGCCCTGCCTAAAGTCTGCTCAGGATTTGAATCAATACTCCAGTTAAATCACTTGGCACTGGCACCTCTTCACTCCAGAATTACCTTTCTTTGAAGTAAGCAACAGCAGACATGGAGGCAAAAGATGCTGTTGGATTAACACTGTTCCAGAGATCTTATCCATATGCATATACTGTTGTTCTGTACAGCATTGTTATGTAAGCCTCTCTATTTTTAAAATAAAAATAAAATGTTTGTCTGGTCAGCCTCTACTATTATCCCACCCATAAACCATCAGGCTAGAATTCCACCCACTTTAATCATAAATTTACAGGCTTAAGGTTGGAATAATAGTAGAAACGACAAGATGAAGAATTTCTATTTGCTTTAAAAACATGGAAAGTCTACCCATTTTTATCAACAGGATTTCGGAAGCCACCACAGTAAGGGCACTGAACAGGCTCCCCAGGGAATGGGCACGGTCCCCGAGGCTGCCAGAGCCCCAGGAGCATTTGAACAATGCTCTCAGGGATGCTCAGGGTGGGACTGCTAGGGCGTCCTGTGCAGGACCAGGGGTTGGACTCAATGATCCTGACGGGTCCCTTCCAGCTTGTAATAGTCTTTGATTGTATGATTCTAACAATAAATTACCAACCTTTGAAGAGCTTCTTTTAGTAAACCAAAGACAACTTTACCACCAGTATTCAGAAGTCTGTGACTCAGAGGGCTCTTGTAACCCAGACTCCTGAACCACCAGCACAAAAGCAAATACTGTAGGTCAATCCACAGCCAAAGGATCCTGGTCCCCTGCCACACAAAGAAAAAGTGGAATTTAAACCACAACTTCAATACCACCCATCTATTCCTGAAATGGTCGAGGATGGCGTGGTAGAAGCCAAGCTATAGAACAGTTCAGGGACTGAGTCACTGCTTTTTCTGCATCATGCTGCGCTTACTGGAATCTGTATTACTTAACTTCAAGCTCTTTAATACAACTTTTAAATTCCGTTCTCCGCATTCTTCCTCAGCCCCTAAAATGTTGCGCCAGATCCCTTGCAAAGATTTACTGTGGTAAATCTTCCAGCAACGTTGCTGAAATTACTCCTTGGCTTGCAGCAACTCTTTTGTCATCTGAGTGGTTCTGAATCAAGACTTACTCCAATCTATGTCCAGGATGCACAGCTGCAGAAAGCACTTCTTCTATTTGAAGATTTTTTTGCATGCAGTCACCTAAATATGACAGCCATAATGGAACCTATGCATGAATGGTGACTGTAAACAGGGCTGGGATTACACCTCACTGCAAATACAAAGCAGTTATCTTGATGTACCTTCTAAGACCTCTTAGCATCCCCACATATAGTTCATTTCTGTATGAAAAGCTAAAAAGAAATATATTCTTCCAGAATTCAGATAAAATCACAAGCACTTCAAATGGCAAACTGTAAAATGAAAAAAATAAAATCCTTTTCAGACTGGACAATTATACCCGAAGTTCACCAGCACAGGAGGTTGTGAACACTAACACCATTAAGTTTTTCAAAACTAATTAAGACTTTTTTAGAGAAGACAATCCACAGAAGCTGTTAAACACATAAGCCTCCCTGGAACTGCCAGCCCAAAGGTCTCCTAGAGCGGTGACTGCTACAAGGGTTTATCAGGAGGAGAGCGTCACTGTTCCTGTTTTTCTATGCACCTGGAAGTAGTCCCATCAGAAGAGCTACTGAGCTAGACAGACCTCTAGTCTGACACAGAATAACTGCTCTTACTTCATTCACAAAACTGAAGATGACAAGAAACCAACTTGTTAATAAATCAGAGCTGAAGTAAACTCAGAGCAGTAAAAGAAACAGTCTTTACATTACTGATTGCATATCACATTCCACACTGCCTCTTCTGAACATTCTACAACAACACAATCTTAATAATATTACCTATTCCCCAAAGTACCCCTTTAGATTCCAGTGTACCCAAAATGTGTTTGTGTACACATTTATCAGAAATGTTATACAGCACAAAGAGCAGCCAGTAGCACAGTGGTAGACATTTGCAAGTGCTTGTGAAATCCCTTTGCAATTCCATGTCAGCTTATACAGAATTAAACACAGCCAGCAAAGAAATAAATAACAATAATAATAATAAACTCTTTCCAGAATATTTTTGAACATGTATTCAAAATGTAGTCCTGTTCCATCCCCTGCTAGAGGATGGAAAAGCAGCATCCTCAAGGGTCCCTTACCTTTCCCTGAATGAGAAGATTGGAAGGGCTCAGGCTCCACACCAACACAAAGGCCTCTGGAAAACTGACTGCAGGAGTTGGTTATTCCTCCTTTCCCCCAAACACTGGATGCCATCACATCCTGTATTTTCAGGACAAGATGCACTCGTAGAGCAGCAGAGCACAGGCAAGCCCACGGCGGTGCAGCCACAGATGGGGGTCCCAGCAAGGTCCATGCAGACCAACACCTCTCTCTCCTCCCCACACTCTGGATACTTCCCCCTCGCCATTCCAGCTTGCCCTTTCCCCTCTCAGCTGCTGTCTCTCCCAGCGAGATCTCGCCTCCCGCACAGCAGTGCCTGCACCGACCTTTGTGGTGTGGCCCTTTTGTCATCACCTCCTTGCTGAGAAGATTCAGGGAGACAAGCCCTGAAAACCTCTCCTGCAGCAATGCTGCCTCCGCTATGACAACAAGAAATGGCCAACTAATAATGGACCAGTTGAGGAGCTGCCAGCTTCAGCAAATGTGACTGGATTTGTACTTTTTGTTAAATTTAGGAAGCTTCCAGTTGAGCATTGGTCATCTTACTCGACCGACTGGACTGCAGTAGCCCAGAGCACGCAGCGCACCCCAGGCACCACTGGCTGTGCACAAAGACATTCGATGAGGCCTTGGATTGTCAACTAAATGAAGCTGAAAGTAAGTTTGCCCATGCGTGCAGGCAGCACCTAAGGCACTGCAGAAGCTCCTGGAGCACAGACAATTGATAATAAGTACGTCATAATCCCAAAGAGATTAATAAAAATTTATTTAGTACATTACTGTGTCCACTCATTCTGTTTCCATCCAATATTTGCAACACGAACTGCAGCAGATCTGCCCGATGTAAACAGCCGCCCTAATCCACACTGTTCTATCAATCGTGTTTACCCAAAGCTGAATGATCATTTCAACCTTTGTTAATCTGATTGCATAACAAACCACAGCAGCTTGAAATAACCAAGCTGCTCTCTCCAGCACACATTAGTTGAAATCAGTCATTTCAGCTCCCCACTTCTTCTAAAAAACGGAAGAAACTAGATCGTGCAGAAAGAAGATTAACAAAGCACCTGGCCACTGCTTTCACAGCCAACCACCATGCACGTCGCAGCGTGCGGATGCCATGGAGCACCTTCGCACCTGGAGCAGGCTGCAAGCACAAGGCAGAGCAAAATGTTTTCAACCACTGAGCTCCATTGCGCAACTGAAGCACATTCTGCTGGATCTTATTCACAGCTTTGGCGCAGGCTCATGAGCAAACTATACAGCATAGATTTTCAAAACAAGTAATTGCACGTATATAAACAAAGGCCATAATTTACATGACAGATCCTATGAAAGCTTATCTAGCACATGACATCACACTCGTGAATTACAACTTAAAGCACCTGTGCCAAACTACTCGCACCCTCCCACCCCAAAATGAAGATGATTAATATCAAACCCTGCTCATCCATGCCTGCACCTCTTGGAAATAAACACACATGAAGTACCTCCCAAGACAGAGTAGTATTTAAAGATTCTTCAGACAATGAGAAGATTTATAATTATTATTGCATTGCATCATCACAAAGGCTTAATCAAATCAAGCTGCCTCATCCTACGACACCTAGGAGGATATACAAGGGTAAACAACATCAAGCAGTATCGGTTCACTCCACTTGTACGGAAGGGCAAATACCCCCAGACCCTGTGCACGGGGATCTTCAGCCTTACAGCTATTATCAAACAGCAAGTTAGACAAGCAAAACCAAAACATGTAGATTTCTTTGAACAGGCTCCGAACCAGAATTTTTCCATTGAAATCTAACCAACCAGGGGATAGGGAAAGTGAAGGGCAGGCGAATGGGGAACTGGGTAAGGCGAGGGACGTGTTTCAGCATCTCTCAGCTTTAGTTCACTAGTCCATGATCAGCTTGGGAGATATCAAGAGGCGGTATCGGGAGCTAACATGACACTGCCTATTGATCACGGCCAGCTTTCCACAGCACACAACAGAATTCCTCCTCTGGACTGATAATACACCCGAGGAGGCTGCCTTATGGCACAACTTGCAGACAAGACAGGCATCAGCCGACTCTCTAACCAACACACGCCTGAATACCTTTGTAAGGCAAAGCCAGCCAACTATATCTGCTCCAGGCACAAATATCTGCTCCTCCGAGTCCGCAGCTACCCACAAATAATTGCTAATTATCGCAGTTGCCCCCACGCTCCGCCCGCGCCGGGGCACTGCCCCCGCAGCAGGCCCTGCACCGGGGAACAGAGCGGCTCCGCCGCGTCTGTCCGCGCCAGCTGGGTCTGTGCCGTCTCCATCACGCTCTGCCCGCACCGAATTCCCATTTCTGCGCGTTATTACCAATCTGACATCACCCCAGAGTAAGCACAGTCTGACATCTACAGTTAACTCGGTGATGGTGTAAGTGCCGCCCGGCGCACGGGCGGTCGGTGTTGAAATACGCTGCTGCCAAACATCGAAAAAGAACACAGACAAATAGATACAGATACCGACATACAGCTATACGTATAAAAACCCGCGGATAGAGGCTCGCACGGTTCGTTTCCGCCCCGGCCGCGGAGCAGCAGCCGAGCCCCTGGGCGCGATGATGGCCTCGGCGCTGCCGGCCCGGGGGGGCTCCGAGCCGCCCACCCGCAGCCATTTCCCCGCTGCCGCCGCGGGTCCAGCGCTCCCGGCGAGCCCGCTCCTCACAAAGCCCGCTGGGCCATGAATAAAACATCGCCCGGAGGCGGCAGTGGAGGGGGTCGGGATACGAGAAATAAGGGAATGGAAAAGGGAGAGGGGAAGAAGCGGCGGGAGCGGCCCCGCGGAGGATGGGGGGGCTCCCCCCGGCCTACGCTGCCCCTGCCCCGGCCCCGGGCGCTCACCTCGGCGGCCCTGCTCCCCTGGGCTGGAGCGGGCGGCGGGCGCAGGCAGCGGCGGCTCCCGGGCGGTGCGCGGCGGCGGAGCGGAGCGGAGCGGAGCGGAGGCGAGCGGAGCCAAGCGGCCTCTCGGGG
>VZRF01009594.1:621853-714051 GCA_013396875.1 Vireo altiloquus
CACCCGTAGCAGGTGACACAGGAACGCTACCAGGTGGGTTTGGGATATTTCAGAGTTGGAGACTCCACACCCTCCCTGGGCAGCTGTTCCAGGGAGGATGCCTCCCTCCACAGAAATAAGTTCTTCCCCTTGGGAGTGGAGGAGCAGCTCCAATCTCTGCTCTCTGTGACCAGGGACAGGACCCGGGGAATGGCTGCAGCTGAGCCAGGGGAGAGTCAAGCTGGAAAAGGCAGGGAAAGGTTTTTCCCCTAGAGGGTGCTGGGCACTGCCCAGGCTCCCCAGGGAATGGGCACGGCCCCGAGGCTGCCAGAGCTCCAGGAGTGTTTGGACAATGCTCTCGGGGATGCACAGGGTGGGACTGTTGGGGTGTCTTTGCAGGGCCAGGATCTGGATTTGATGACCATGTGGGTCCTTCCATCTCTGGATATTCCATAGTTCCACGTTGTTAAACTGCTTGTGTTTTAGTTTTTGTCCCTTACTCCTCGTCCTGTCACTGGGACCACCAAAAAGAGTCTGGCATCATTCTCTTGGCACCTGCCTTTGAGATATTTATGTGGACCTCAAAGACAGGCCCCCATGCCTTTGGTGTCCTTGTCCCACTTGGCAGGGGGACAGCAAAGTGCTTCTCCTCCTTAGCATGCAAGTTGTTTTCCCAGGAATGCAATGCCCACAAGCTCTATGCCACCACGCACCCAAATTTTCACTGGAAACCCGTGTTTTTCTGTTCACAGAGGCAGAGTTTTTCACAAAAACAACTGAAAAACTGGAGATGGAGGTGAGGACTCTTTGAAGATTGGGTTATAAAAGCTGTCTCAGACTGTTCCTGCCAGGAAATGCTACCATGTGAACTAGAAAGACTCCAGCAAGCCTACATCCTTTTCATCACTTACAGTTTTAGTATCGTCCAATAATCCAGGCAGATAATTTTTCATCTAAGGACATTTTTCCTTCACCATGATGAAAATGTTGAAATGAATAACAGTTTGTTTGCCAAATCTTTGTCAAGATCCCATTCGGAGTCATTTCTACCTTCAACTTTCTAGCAATTAATTATTTTTCATTGCACTGGAAATCTCTACCAGAAAGGTGCTCATAAGCAACATCAAAACATTCTAAAAGAGGGAATATTTTCAACTCTAGGTTGATAGCTGTGAACTTTGACCAACTTTGTTTTTTCTGCACAGAGCCTGATACTATTTCGAGAGAAATGTGGTGCTTTTACAGTGAAACATACGATTGCTGTGCCTCTATAAACTGTGCTTCCAATAAAAACGACCATAAAAGAACAGCACAAAGCAAACATATTTTGTTTAGCCTCCACAAACAAACCTCCCTGATGTTTTCCTTGAGATGTGTGCAGCTAGTTAACATTCATAATAATTATTTACATGAAAATCCATTTTCTTATGTACAAATTTGTTGATGGAGTCTTTGTCTGCCACTCTCATGTAGTCAATAATATGTCTAAAAGCAGAAAATATCTATTTCCCTGATTTCTGGTGTTTGTTTTATTCATTTCTGAGATGAGACAGTGCATACTGGAGAGTTATTTTTAGAAGCTGAAAAATTATAAACAATGTAAACAATTTCTGATATCTAGGACATATTTGGTACTAAGAGTAGCGCCCATCAGCTGTGCCTGGTGCTCTGTCCCTGCCTAGTAATGCTCAAACCAGGTATTAGTTCATTAACCCAAGAATAAATTATGGGTTTAATGTCAAAACCAAGTGCTGGGGGTTGTTCCTGCATGAAGAGGACAAATTTAATCCTGACTTTTTTGTACATGAGAACAGAAATTGGCTTTCCTGCTTCAGTTCTTCTTCTGCTGCAGGAATGAATTGACTTGGATCTGGGAGAGTCATGGACTAAAAGTAGTCAGAGACAAATATTTGCAAAGACAAAATTATCATTATTTTTATAATAATTAGCCCCTCAAAACTCTTGGAAAGAGGGAAGATGAGGATATAATTGAGTATAGAAAATCAGTATCTTGTACCTGCTTGTTTTCTTTTGAAAGCAGCTCCACCTCTGTGCCAAAGGAAAAGAACAAGCCTCTTAAGATAGCAGGTAAAACAGCGGTGTAGAAACACCAATTTGGCCTATTTATGGGGAAAAAAAATTGGCTTTCATCACAGTACCGCGGTGTAATCAGTGTGTACATGCCTCGCATGTTGCCTCAGTTATATCAATAAGCAGTGCTAATGAGGATCTGTCTGTCTTTCCCTAAAAATGGGAATGCAGTTCACTTGTCTATGCCAAAAGTATTTATATTGTACCTGTGTCCTACTTGTTATGGGTAAAAAATAGACCATTACTTGAATCAGGTAGCTGCTATCAGCACAACTATGTTTCAAGCTGAAAACTGTTTCAAATGCCTAAATTACCCTGTTTTATTTTCTGAAAGGCACTGATGATTTCTTGATACTTCAGTGAAGCTCTTCACTTCAGAAATGGAGAAATGAGAGCAGTCATGGCTCGCCTTATAGAAAAATAGGTGAAATTGCTGCATATTTTTCCCAATTAACAGGAGTTCAGAAGAAGAACTAAAATGCTGCACAAGCTGCTGTCAGGAATAGTTTAAGGATTTTGACAATTGATTATTGATATTGATTTATTTTGATAACAATTAATCACCTTGATCCTGGCTAAAGTAAACCCCATAATGACAAATTCATTTTCCCTTTAAGAATTGTAGTCCCAAAACATTAAACTATTTCCTAACTGTGCTGATATTAAAAGATTTTTGTAAACATAATCCCCAGGGTTAGAAAATATGGTCGCTGTGCGTGGACTCTGACTGCCAGGGTGATGAAGCCATTTCTCTGTCCCAAAGGACTGCTGGAGAATTGGAGTCAAGCTCATGTGGACCACATTGCTGGTGCTGCTGGAGAAAGAAGAGAGGGCACAGAAAGGCACGAGCCCTGCAGATGCAGTTTCCTCCCATGGATTTCCATGTCCTACAAAATTTGAAGATGTCAGGTACCAAAATTTTTTACAGGATGCCAGAATTGTTGAGGTGGGTTTGATGCTGCAAACCAACAAGCTGTTCTTTGAGCTGTTCTGCTGCTTGACAAATGACACAGGAACAGACATGTGAACTTCCCAGCTCCTTTTTAATGGTGTATTAACATCAAAGACTAGCTTTACATATTTAAACTACTACAAATTAGTGAATGTTTGTTTTGCACAGTCTGGCCCTGCTCATTGCACTCACTGTTATTATTAAAATGGAAATGGATGTTAATCTTCAATAAAGAAAAACATGGATTGCAAATTCTGGTCATGTAAGAAAGAGTGCATTTTAACCAGTAAATAATTGGTTCATTATCTTGGAATAAATAATGTCCTTGGAAGTACGAACTGCTCCCATTCACCTCACCCAGCACTGCACCCGTTCAGAGGGCAAAAAGGAAAATGAAGTATTTAAAAAGAGCCAAAGATTATTATGTGTCATTTAAGGCTGCATAATTCTCCAGAGTTTTCTGTTTCACAACTTCATCATCACAGAACAGGCCTACATTAAAACCCCGGGACACAAAGCAAGACCAGCTGTAGGAGAAACCTACAGTTACACCTGGGAATTTCCAGGCAATCTTTACTGATCCCAGTTCTATGTGCAGTGTTTGTTTATTTACTCTGCAGATTCAATTATTCTCTTTATATCTGAGCTTGCAATTAGGGATGATGAGATAAAATAGGTAGATGACCCCTCCAATAAGCCACCCACATTTTGGAAGCTGTATAAACAAGAAGAAAAGATCCAAGGCAGAGCATCCAATCCTGAGGTCCTAATTCCAGATTAACAGTTTAGCAAAGATGTCTGTTAATTTCAGGAAAGGGCTGAGAGAGGAAAGAATAAGCAGGAACTTTAATTGTCAGCTGTTCAACATTTGGATGCAGCACAGATACTGCCAAAGTTAGTACACTGGGGTTTTAGCCTGAAGTATGCTTCACGCTGGGACTGGAATCATAGGCCTGTGCTATAATAAGATAAATCAGTGAAGATCACAGAATCATACAATACCCTGAGTTGGAAGGGGCCCACAATGATCATCAAATCCAACTCCCAAGATCAACTTTTATTTATGTGCCTGAAGGTCCAGTTTGCCAGAAGCCCTCCACCCTTTATTATGCCACTTCTCTAAACAGGCAATATATGGTCTGAAAACCCAGGGAAGGAGTGGCAAGTGAGGATTTGGTACTGTGATCCTGTTCAGGTCACCAGCAGAAGGTTCCTCTGGCTGTCAAGGTGCAGAATTGGATCCAAAGCACAGGCTGAGTTATGCTCATTACTGAGTTAGAACCAAAGAAGCCAAGAACATTTTCTTCTACGCTGCACATTTGTTTCTCACTACCAGGTAGGCTTGCACAACTTTCTCTTTAAGCTTCTTATGCTTTAACACAGCTCATTCTGACACTAAGTTATACAGAGAGCACTTGTGTGAGTAGTTCTATCTCCTCCTGGGGAAAAGTGGGTGTTTCCTTTTGGGAGGCACACTGCTCACTGGTCATCTCTTCTATGGCACAGGTGTTTGCAAAGGACAGAACCACTCCCACTCCTCACCTCCCTCAGGAATACACATAGTTTTAAGTTAAAGCCTAGTTTTAAGTTAGAGTTTTAAGTGACAAAAAGAGAACTTGTCCCACTCAGAGACCTTCTGTGCAGCGCTACTTTGGGCTCTGCACTACCAACCCCTACAGGCTGCTGGTGATCACAGACCGTATCCATGTGGATGTGCTCCTATGGCAAATGCCTCCAGGAAATCTGCTAAGGCCTTGGCTCCAATGGGAAGGGTTACTGGGAAGACATCACACAGGGATATTGCACTTTGCTGTCTGGTCACTTGAGGAAGGGCTAGGTTAGTGTGATAGGTGGTAAGAGTGGCCATGTAATGGTTCCTTGGCAGGGTGCCAGAATACAGTAACAATACAACAACAGCAGTTTACTTGTGATAAGATCTCAACTGTATCTCCTACATTAGGAGATAAACACTGTTAAATTTTATGTAAATCAGTCTTTCAGGGGCCCATGAAAACACTGCAAGAACGTAAAGCAAAAACTAGCGACTATAAAAGTAATGAAGAATTTGGGGATTTTTTAATGTATTTTATGCACAAAACCCAAACAAACAACATTCTGAGCTCATAACTAGTTGAAGAATGGCTTCGAGCAGTAGAACTGGCATGGGTGAAGTCATAATTTGTGCTCTACCCAGGTCATTTATCAGCATCATGGCAAGGGACTGTGTGCAAACTTAATCCTGTACACAGTTTTTACCAGATCAAGTCTCAGGTCTAAAAACATCTCAGGCAGGCAAACAGGGATTCAATAAGTAGCCTGAAGCCCAGAGTGGGCTGAGAAGAAAAGCTAGAAGCCATGGCTAGAAAGTCCATGTTCTAACTGCTGGCACAATTTCTTGCTTTTTATGCACTGGAAATCGG
This sequence comes from Vireo altiloquus, assembly GCA_013396875.1. NCBI lineage: Eukaryota > Metazoa > Chordata > Aves > Passeriformes > Vireonidae > Vireo > Vireo altiloquus. Next base: position 627,296 of record VZRF01009594.1, read on the forward strand.
CATTAAAAAGAAATATACAGTTGGGTTTTCCTGCATGCCTTTTCATACCAGAAAGGAGAAGACACTTGACTTGAGAATACTGCTGTCTGCATGGAATTGAAGGTCTCTTTCCTCCTGCACCAATGTGTGTTATTCCCTTTTAATTTTCAAGCTGTGGAAATAAAGAAAAAGTATTCTTGTCATTATGCTGTTATTATGGCAGAGAATTTAATTGCCCTGAAATTGAGGCAAAGTTATGATTCCTTTAGAAACTGTAACTTGGTCCAAAACACTGAGCTCTTCTGGAGCAATTGTTTCTGCGCACCTTCGCAGAAAACATTAAGCTGACAGAAGTATGTGTTATGGTTCATAAGGGAACTATTACATGGAATTTCACAACTTGTAAGGACATGTGATTAATCACAAATGCATTTTCATTGTAGCTTTTACATATAGCTGATGATGCAGAGCTTGGGCTAGGATTTGCCTGCCTTCTCCTGACATCTGAGAGTCAGATGTCTGTGCTACAGCAAGTCCTCCATGGATCTCTTTAAAGTCAATGAAGGGAAATAAGGACCTCCAAAGGCTGGTTTGTGTTGAAATGAAGTGACTGACCTTCCAGAGGCTTGTGTTTTGCTGCGATAACTGGCATGAGTACAGGCATCTACATCCTGATGTCTAAGCCATGTAAGGTGAATCTGCCCCTGGGGGCAATTTGATGGTGTTGAGGAGGACAAGAATTTCCTCATCCTTTTTGGGAGCTTCCTCTCAATAAGCATGTCAAAAGTCTTGCCTTTCTTGCTCTCCTATGTTTTTAGTGTCTATCTGTCCTTCCTCCTCCTTGTCATTTTCAGCTTGTAGATCTGTGGGAATGTTCCTGCTTCAGCGGTAAATACTGAAAAAAGGGTTTTCACTCCGTTATCAAAACAAACTCCCTTGCTCCCTAGACTGCTCAAAAGGTTCTCTCTGGGAGGAAGAAGCAAAATGTAAGTAGAAAGATGTTCCTTACAAAAAGGCAGGAAGGGTATTGCCACCAATTTTGTCTAAATCATCTCTGTAGGTTAGATACAGAGAGAGAAACTGGGATGGCAATAGGAGGCATTAAAAGGCAAGTCTTCCACAAAGTCATAATAGACACTCAAGGTGATTACAAGTTGCAAATCACTTAGGAGTTTGCTCCAGGTAAGTTTAGTTTGTTTGGGAACAAGTCAGAATTAGTGTTTCCATTGAAATGTGTCAAAATATGACACGTCGTTTGGGTGTTATTTATGCATGTTTAAGCAGAATGAAAAAATGCGCTTTCCATCATAATATCTGAACAATGGAGACTATTATGGACCTAGAAATTCAGATTTGATGTCCAGTTCACAAATTTATACATCTCAGTGAGAGGCTGTGGAGAGGCTGTTCAGTTAAAAATGGTATGAAAACATTCTGGCCACTCTCAAACCAGTGAAGGGCAGTAGCAAAATGCAGTTCTGTGTTACTTGCTATCACAAAATTCAACTATATTACTTTTTTTAAAGTCCAAAGACTTCTGTGAAGTGGGGTCTTCTCACCAGCTTTTTCTGTTGCTGAACAACAAGGAGAGGTGAGGGGAAAACCAGAATAGGTCCACAGGATGATGTGGAGAAGGTTGAATGTCTTTCCCAATTCTCCCTGAGTCTGCCTTGGTACAACCTCTCTCTGAAGAACTTCATAGAAAATCTACTGGTGTTCCTCATCCCTGTGCAGGATCCCAAATGGATTGAGCAGGGTGCCCACCTCCTGTCACCTCCATCAGAAAACAAACCTCTGCAAGGAGGAGAGATACAACTCTGCCTGTGGGTCAAATGGTGCTTTTCATGGCAAAAAGATGATGGATACCCAGAAGAATGTCTGTGACCAGTGACCATGGGGACTGGAAGGGAATCTGACCTTAGGAAAAAAAGAGAGAGACATTTCCTTCATAGTCCGAGCCTGTTAATTTAGTTTTACAAAACCAGCTGAGGGTCACTAACAGCTTCCCTAAATTGCTGAGCCACAGCAGAGGCAGGAGTTAGAGAAGCTACAGGAGAAGAAAGGAAAGCTGCAACCTTTCTGCATCAGCTCCAATGGCATCTGCAGGCTGCTGGTGGTGGGATGGAGTGCTCCCCGGCTTCAAAAAATATGGAGGCATCTCTCCTAAGGTTACTCTTGCCCTGGGAGTCTGAAGAAACTGTAAGCCAAATGAAATATTAACCTACCTCCAAGGACTGTGGCAGTGTAGTTTTTTACAGTTTCCTATGCCTGAGACCATGCAAACATCTGTTACTGGTTTGTTGTTCGTTTTGAGTCTCTGTGTGTATGTGTGCTTTTTGGAGAGGGAAAGAACTGCCAGTCTCTGGAGCTCGCTGTGACTCAGAGGCCCAGGTGCAATGCTAATGAAAAAGTTGGATTGAACCAGATTGAAAGAAAACACTTTAAAGATCCTTAAACAAGCCTCTGTTAATGTTCAGAGGTGGAACACTTCATCTGGCTTCTAAAACCCCTTGATTTTCATCATCTGTGCAATGGTACAGGGAGATTTCCCACCTTTGCACAGCTATGGTAAGGAAATGCAAAGTGTTATTTCCTCCCTTGGTGGCCTTGGGGCTGTGCTCGCCTCTATGACCTGCTGTTGGCATTGCAAAGGTGTAGGGCTAACCTGAACCTATACCTTGTGCTATTTGTGACTTCTGCTGTCGACCAAAAAGGGGAAGGCAGTTCTCAGTACCCAATGTCCATCCAGCAAAGCCTTTCATAAATGGAAGAACGCTATTCTATCGGCTTTGTTCGAAACCTTTCTCACAGGGGTTCCCTGTGCATCTCTGCAACTCCTTTCCCCAGATACATTTGAGAGGTGTGAAAAGCCTAATTAAATCTGAAATGTAAGGACTGGCTGAAAACTGGGAGTCTGAAGGCATGTGTCAGCAGTGGCCATGGCATTTGGTGTCTTAGCGGGCGTCAGTGTGTCCTCAAACATCTTCCTTCAGCTGGCCTACTCCATGTCAGGCTTTGAGGTGTCTGGATGAGCAGGACCTCTTATTTCATTAGTTCACTTCATGGGCAGAGGGTTGAGGAAAAAGCCTGACCTATTTGTACTCTTTAGCAGTTGCCCACACTTGTGACTTTAGCTGGTGGTGGAGCAGTTAAATGAAGGTAAAAACAGAGTAACTAAGAGATCGAGGACATCCTAGTTATCAGAGGATGACTGTTTTTCTGCTTTCCTTTCTGTCACAGTAGAGTCCGAGAAATGGCAATAAAACGGCATGGACTTTTACAGAGAAAAGCCATTTATTGAAAGAAACCTTCTATTCTTATAACTCAGATCGCTTGAGGCAGGACACAGGTATTGGTCTTTGCATGAACACCTCTCTCACACCATTGGTTAATTACACAGAAATCCATTAGGATAACAAAAGTAAAACTACCGTTTGTGAGACAGATGTTCTCAAAACGCTCTCAGATAGTTTACAAAAACTTTCTTCGGTTTTCCATCTTTTGACAGTGAGAAGGTACGATTCCTTCCCTGACTCTCACAGCTCAGGCTCTCAAAGCCGAGAATTTCTCTTTGACTAATTTTGTCAGAACCCACACCTTTCAATGAGGACCAAATCAGGTTCCTAAATGTCCTAACACAAATCCCAGTAGCTGGGGAATGAGACTACTTGACTCATCTCTGCAACCAACTGCACTCCTATACTTCCTTTTGGAAAATAGCTGCCCCCATTAATCTTATTCCATTTAACTGGATTAAGTGTTATCTAAATGTTATCTGTATTTTCCATACTGTGACCAGACAGGAGCCTGGACACTACACATAATTCTGTTATGTATTTGTGTGTACAACCAAAGAAGCACTGGAGGAGGTTCGGCCTTACCCAATTCCGTGGTGTTGGACAGGGAGAAAATCAGCCCAATAATTTCTGATGTGGGAAACAGAAACTGAGACTGCACGGAAACACACCAAAGGTTGTGTTTCTATGGTTCAAAATAGCATTAGGGTTCCTTTGAATGTGACTAGCCATTTCCAAAATAAAAGGAGCCCGCTCTTCCCTCGGCATGGTGGAGGCCAGCACTGATGTCCCACCTGGGCATGTTCTGGGTTCATAGGGACACAGCGTCACTCCAACCACTCCAGTGCAACAGGAATAAACTCTTCTTGGTTCCTCACCCTAATGGTGCAACGCTGTATTTCGCTGTATTTGAAGAGCACTTTGAAGATACAAATCCCAAGCATTACGATCTGTTTCAACATGCATGTCCTGCTAGTAAAGTGCTGTGCAAAACACCCAGTGCTCCTCTCAGACAAAAGAGTATGAGGAATAATGCAAATGATTCAGAAATGTGCATGGTGCAGAGCCCATAAAACACAGCAGATGTAAATGAAGCCAACAAAAGAAATTCTGCGTCCTACAAAGCTGTGTTAAAAAAGACTCATAACAGTAGTTACAGATTATAATTTGTATTATAGGAGAAGCCCTCAGTATCCTCTCTGGCAAAAAAATTATATGTAAATCACAAAATCTTTTCCAAGATGCTCCAAAAATACATAAATCTTGTAGGTTAGGAGATGAGTTGGAGACTGGTACTCAATTTGCCCTGCAGCAGGCCAGGAAAGTCGATCTGCTGCTGAAAGAGAAACAATTTTCCTAGATTTATCGACTGCAAATATTTTATTTACTCTCCAAAGAAGAAGTCCATACTCATAGCAAAGAATGTATACAAAGAGTGTGCAGGGCTATGTCCTCTTTGGTTTGCTGAAAATAAATTAAAGCATCCCTGGAAGCCAAGGGAATTCAGCTGTTCTTTGGTCCCATTCAGCTCAGGGAGGGACAAGGAGGTTCCTCAGGCACATCCATCCTGCAATGTCCTCAGGCACCTGTCACTGCAGGTAGAGCTGTTCAGATCTCACTCTGAGCTCAGAAAATACAGGTGAAACATGAATACAGAGCATTCTGGTATAGTTTCCAATGCACGAGCTTGTGTCCAGCATAACCTGGGAGCTCTTTCTGCTTTTAGCTTTCTCCCAGTTGGCTCTAAGTTAGCTGGGACAGAGCACATCCTCTCCATTGTTCTGCACCCTCCAGGCCGTGTCTAAGGGTAATGAACAGGGGTTGGTGTGTGCATTCTCCAAGTCTTATTAGAGGTAGCACTAATATTTACCTGTTTGCATTTCAAATGAAAGGGAGTCTATTTAACACCATCAGTGATTTGGTCAATATTGGCACAGTCCAAGTGCCACGTGGAGAGCTGGATGATGTTTTCATTAACTCCAGTGCTCTACAGCTCTGTGGATTTCCCTGGGAGATTGTTTTCTGCCACTATAGTGTGACCAGGGCTGTGGAGGAAGGGCACTTAGAGGGCTGTCTACTAAAATCTCAGGTTGGTTCCTGAATGAGGTGCTAAAAGCACTTCCAAGCTTTGTTCTCCATCACTGTTGCTTCTGTCCCAGAAACCAGATGCCTGTGCTTGGTCCATTTAGCATCTTCTCTTCCTCCTCCTTCTCTATGGGCTCAGGCTGAGCCCCACAAACCCTCAGCTCCACGTGGAGACCTCAATTTTTGCCTTTTCCCTGCCACACCACCCCTGTCTGTGGTACAGTTGATACTTGTCCTTCAGCATCTGTGCTATAATTTTGATGTGACTGTAATTCTCCATTCCTAGGGTGTAGCTAGCAGGGAAGAGGGATACAATGTATTTCTTTATTCATGGATACCCCTGTGAAAGCACACTATAGATTACACTGATTTTTCAGCGGCAGTCATCACAGTACTCTGTAGCCAGAAGTGGATTTGTTCTCAAAAGTGGTACAAGGAAGGAAAGCATTGGATTCCCATGTTAGGGATGGAAAAGCTGAGGCAGAAAAGCAAGATGACTTGCTCGAGGAGTCTGTGGAGGAAGAGTGGGAGTGGAAATCCCATCTGCCAAAGAAGAAATTAATTCAGACTACAGGAAACACGGGAGATGACTCAGCTGCAGATGATAAGAAGGTTGAAAGGCAAGTGAAAGCTGGCCTGAAATCTGGATCAATGTGAGAGAGAGGAACTGCATTTTTGAAATGATGCAGAAGAAAGCCCCTGTACATGTGCAGCTGAAAGGGAAATCAGTGCCTGGACTGGGCCTGGGCTTATCTGTCAGAAAACACAGAAACTGTGAACTGCAAGGTCATCTCCCCTTGGCTGGAGCCCTGCTGGGCATCAGGCTTGGAGCAGAGCTGCCTGCACACAGGGAGGCTGAATTCCAGCCCCTGAGCAAAACACCTTCCCTGGATCAATAGTTCTGTTCATAGCAGAGGTTGCTAGACAGGGTCAAAAGAAAGATGTTGTTTTACTACTGCAAATTCTCCATTTCTAGCTAGTAACCATTGCCATTTTCTGTTGTATGTTACTTGGCTTAAGTTCATGTTACTTCACATATTTTAATATTTTTTATCTTTAAAAATGATGGCAAAATAGTCCACTGTCATGCTCCTGACCGTTTTTATCATTCAGGTTTTTTGCATAGTGGCAGAGATTTAGGTGAAATCTAAAATTACAGAAATAAATTATTCCTATGAATTTCATGAAGTTAATCTACACAGGACCAAGTCTATCAATCCTCTATGGTAGTTTTTCACCTGTCAAATATTTCTCAGGCAAACACTTCCCGAGAAGATGATTTCAACTCTTAACTCCAAACTTTGTATTCAACCACCAGAACACATTTTGACTTCTCCATCATCTGATGTTCCTACTCAGTTACTTAGATAATATCCACACTGATGTAATGAATGACATCATAGCAAACAACATAGTGAAAAACCTATGTCAAAAATAAAGAAAAACCGCCTCTTAGGGAAAGGATGAAAATTTCCTGTCAGCAGTGACTTAGATCAGCAAATGTTATCTTGCTGGCGTGAGGATTTCACAGTGCTCTTACTGAAGAAATATTGCATTGTGTGAGTAAAACTCCAGGCTTGGATCGTCCGGCACTGGAGGAACCTACCCGTGCCTTCCTTTCAGCTGTTGACAGAGCAAACACGTTGGTGCAGAGCAGTGCCCAAAGGAGCAGTGACTCAACAGGAATGAGTAAAGCCCGGCGAAATGTGAGCAGGCATGTTTTCCCTGCAGACAGTTCTGACAGCTCCTGTTTCCACGTGGGCTACAGATTGTGAGCAGATATACTTTCACAGCAGCCCTTCTGAATTGCAGAGGGCAGAATGTGAGGCAAATGTAAATCTTTGGGACAGGACACCTCAGGCAGCTAAGTCTGGAAAGCATCCACGGCTCATTATCAGGGCAAGGTTTGCAGGGAAGGTTGGTAGATTGGCTCAAAGAGTTCCCTTGCCAGCCTTGCAGTAGATGTACTCCCAGTTGTGTCCATGTTGTGAGGTGGCTGCCTGTGTTTCTGGAGCTCCTGTTTGTGCACACCTTGGGGCTGCAACATGCTGTTGCTTCTCTATCTTCATCTAAAAGGCAAAATGAGGAAGTCTTGCCTCCCATGGGCCCAGGATGCTGCATCTCCTCTGGGCCAGACCGGAAATGTCCTGAACGCTACCCATTATTGTCCCCTGGCATCTCTCATGACCACTGCCCAGGGATTAGAACGTGCTGTCTAAGGAAACATTGTATTCCTGCTTGATGTGAAACAACTGTCTTTCCTGGAATCCACAGCTTCCTGACAGAGGCATTTGCTGATTTCACTAGCAAAAATAACCCTTCCCTTGTGATAGTTGGTTTTAATTTACTTCATCCCTGCTGCAAAATTTCCTCTGGATGCCACTGGGGGGTTAAAGAAACTTCTAGAAATAAAGACCAAATAAAATATAAATAAAATGTACCTCTAAAGGTGGTAGTATTTTAGAAGAAAGGCATCCTTCAAAGCAGTCCAGTGGATAGTGAACACGATGCCTTCGAAGCTGGCAAGCACCCAAACCAGCTTCGCTGTTTAGATAACTGAACATCCTTCTTTGAAACCTGATGGTCGGAGAAATTGATGTGAAGATAAAAATTTCATTTGCAAAGAAGAGAAGAACTGGCAGAGACATATACATTTTGAGACCTGAAGAGAGAATCACAATTACACACTGAACTGGCTTTATTGCTGCAGCGTTCGAAGTCTTGAATTATGTTGTCAATGTCCTGGTATATTTGCAATCCCTCACTGGTTGGGCACTGCCCAGGCTCCCCAGGGAATGGGCATGGCCCTGAGGCTGCCAGAGCTCCAGGAGCATTTGGGCAGTGCTCCCAGGGGTGCACAGGGTGGGATTGTTGGGGTGTCTGTGCAGGGCCAGGAGCTGGAGTCTCTGATCCCTGTGGGACCCTTCCAACTGGGGATATTCAGTGATTCTACTGCTAAACCACCTGTGGGTTGATGTCAAGTCTGTCACCAAAATTAAATATTTTAATACTATTTACTTCCTTTAGTCCTTAGGGCCACAATGCCACTTTTAGCCTGAGTCATTGCTAGCAGCATCCTGTCCTAGGTTTACAGGCAGTTAAAATAAATTTTTGACTGGATCATGACAAAATCCTGTCCTTTCCTGCAGTGAGCTGAGGTGTAATTCCCACCTCTTTGCAGTGACAAAGCTGAACAACCAGCTTGGGATGAATGCTGGGCAGGTGATGGACACTCATCAGAGGGACGGTGCAGGCGGTGATCTCATTGCCTAATTTAAACAGCTGTACTAGAAAGCTTTGCCTTGCCTCTGCTTGCAGTCAGAAAAGCCCAATTCACGTTTGGCCCAGCCCAGCCAAGCTGTGCTTTCTGGGGAAGAGGTTTTTTTAGCATCTCCTAAGGCTCTGGAGCTGGATGCATGGAGGCATAAGCGTGAATGACCCCCCAGAAGGACACAGTCACTTTGCATCAGGAGAAATGCTGATGGCAGCAGCCTCCCTGTGAGGATAGAGCAGGAGCTCTGCTCTCCAGACAGGCACAGTCCCACAGGAGTGAGCCATGAAAGGAAGAAATCAATGAAAACTGAGAAACATGTTTCAGGTGCCACTTGGCCAGGAATGAAGTAAGGGAAATGAGAATCAGCTTAATAACTAGGAAGTTATTAGTTTTCAAAATAAAAAACCCTGTGGGTTCATTCCTCATCCCTCACTGGTTGTCCCACTGCATTTCCATACAGAAATAGGAGTTTCTGGTGACAGTCTGGGGAAACCTTTACAGAACCACACACATTTGGCTAGGTGGGCTCCCAAGGAACCCACCAGCTATTGCTTTTCATCCAATGCTGCAGCAATTCCTTATCAGGAAGAGGAGAAAATGCCCATTACCAGAAAAATGCCCATTACCAGAAAAATGCCCATTTGTTGGTAATTTCATGCTCTGAAGCTCAGCTTATGCATAGAAGGATCATCTGAGTGTTGAAGAGCAACTGGTAGTCTGCAATGGCAACGGCCCCTCCCTGAAACTCCAGGTGGGATTTTTGCTTTCTGAGAGCAAAACCACACCAGAGTTATGATCTTGTGGGAAGCTGAGTGAAAGCAGACCCAGCCATCAACTCTGATCTGAGAATGAAGTGTGGTGAAGGTCACAGCAGGAGAATGCTAGACAAGTTCAAAATACACATAGTCTAACTATAAAGGTAAAGAAGTAAACTCCTTTGGGGCAAATGAGAGGAGATTTCTTCTCTAGAGGAAATATTTTGAAGGGAATCTTTTCTTCACAGAAAACAGCTGGTAAATTAGGAGGAATATATTTAAAGTAGCTTAATGTTATTAAGGGTGTGCCAGCTTAATCATATTTATTAACATCTCTTCTTAAAAGGCAAAGTCACATAGACAGAGAACCAGGGAAGGGATCAGATTTTGTGCTCAGCCCTGAGAAAAAAAAAAGCAAAGAATAGTAAAACAAGTGTGGAAAGAGAAGGAACAGTTTGCCACTCTGGACATAGGCAGAGCCTTGTACCATGGACGCAGGATGTTCATTTTTGGTCCTGTTTATGTGTATTTTATTGTTCCATTTCCAAACTTTCCATCTGATAGCATGGGAAGGAATATGTATTCTAAACAGCTACCTCATTAAAGGACAGATTTGTTTCGTGGAAAGCCGGATGCTTTCAATGACATGTAGGAATGCTGAAGCTAAAAAGCATTAAAATAGCTACAGCTTGTGGTGCATGTTAACACAGAGGGAGCCTGCTTGAGAACACCATACAAAGAGCTGCATTTCTTCCACTGGGATGGAAATTAATGCCTGATTTTTCTTGTTAAATGAAAAATGTGCTACGTTAAAGATTTGCTTTAGCTTCCTATTTTATTTTCCCCATTGAAAAAGTGAAGAATAAAATCTTTCATTTTCAATGACAATTTCGGATATTTTCAGAATTTTGAAATCTGAATCCTCCTTGTTACTCCACATAATTTTTGGAAGGTGCCATTGGGATTTGCAGTGGGGAAGGGATTGTTCAAAACTCTTCCACAACATCATAAGTAACTAAAAAAAGGTCTTTTAAAAACCTCATTGAAATAATATGTACTCCTGAATTAACTCTCAAATTTGAAATATCTGTTCATTTATAAATTTTCCAGTGTCTCCCACTGCAGAAATGTAGAAACAACAGCTCTTTAACATCATGGAGCACCATTTCAGAATTATCTCATTTTGTTAGAGGAAGAACCTTTCCAATTATAGGTGCCAAAGACAGTAATTTTCTGATTTATACTGTATAGCTAGATATGTATCACCCTGAGCGGGATAAGAGAACAGGGAAGAGCTAAAGTATCCTTGTTGTAAAGCAAAGATATGACTAATTTGCATTATTTTCTGTTCTCCAAGGATATCAAAGACAAAAATATTGTGGCAAAGAGCAGCTCATGGAATGTCTGTGACAATCAGGGCCTTGCCCAGAGCCTCTCGGAGACATGTTTAGTGTTGTTAATTCTTGTGATCACATCGAGTTATTAATCTATCTGTTCAGACGGCTTTCCTTTGGGGGACACCCATCTCTGCTGACATTGGAGACGTGCTGTGCTGGAAGGCTGCAGCAGATGAGATGGAGCATCGGGAAGGTGTTCCTGCAGTGCCGTGTGAGACAGCGAGGGCCAATCTGGTGATCACAGTCAGGAAAAATCAAAGCCTTGGAAGCAAAAAGAGACACGATGTGGAAGCATCGCTCCGATCCGGAGCTCCCTTTCACCCTACGGTGCAGTGCTGCGGTGCTGGACCAGTATGGTCCCTCTAAGGAGGAGCTCCCTGTCTCCAGGTGACAGGCACAGGTGACAGGATGTGCCATGACGTGCGGAGTGTGCTCTGTCACTTCCAACTTCCAAGGCACCCACTAAAGTCATGTCCCCCTCCTTTCCCCGGACATGAGCAAACAGGAATGGCAGTGACTTGCCAGGGCCAGCAGCAGGATATGGCCCTGAGAGGGCAGAGCTTTCAGTGTAGTGTAGGACTGGCAGGGGGTCCCACTGGGGGTCTTTACATCCCATTCATCAATTTATATCCAATGCATTGACCTGTGAGAAGACAGCCCTGTGTGTGCTCCTGCTGCAGTGTTCTGGAAGGCAGCTGGAACTGTGTCATTTTCTGTAATTGATTATTTTAAATATACTGGACTTCCATACCATGGCAACTGGCCTTTGAGCAAGGCCATCAAGAAATTGCAATGAGACACAACCTTGGCAGTTTCTAGGACACAAATGGGGCATACAGACAATGGAGATGATTAGACAAATGTAATTTTGTTAGCAGTGGGAAAATGCTAAGGAGGAAGCAGAAATTTTTAGGGGTTTACAAACCACATAAGAAATGAGTGTAGCTTCTATATGCAGCTAGAGCTGATGCTTCTTCCTTTTGTTGTATGTGTCAGATTAAAATTCCAGCTCTATAAAAGAAAAGAATTTTCTACCATGAGGGTAGAGAAAAACTGACATCAGTTGCCCAGAGAGGCTGTGAAAGTTCCATCTTTGGAGATACCAAAAATTTAGCTGGACAGGGCTCTAAGAAACTCACTGTACCTGCACTGATGAGGAGGTGGGAGTGATTAGAGGTCCTCTGGAGGCCCTTCCCAACCCATGGGGTTCTGTGCCAACAGCAACATGGTCTCTTTCATTTGCATATCAAATACCAGTAGAGGTGGATCGGTACAGTGTTTAGTGATAATCACCTGTAATTATAAGTTTAAAAGTGCTCAGCAACATCCCTTTCCATATTGTGTCTAATTTAGATTTAAAATAAGAGAAAATGACACCATTCTGGTTCAGTATCAGCTGGATGAGAAGGTACACAAGCAGATATGTGCCTAGCCGGAAATCTTGGAACACAACTGCAGCCAAAGAGGATTAACTAGAATGGCAACAGCGACTGCAGTTCCAGTCCCCAGCTAAATCCTGGAACACAGACCTGCCAGGAGATGACATTAATTTGTTTTGGGGGATGTCCTTTTATCACAGAGAGCAAACACATGGATGCGCTGTGCCAGAGGGACCCTGAGGGCACTGGGGATGACGTGCACTTACAACATGTGGTGGCCTCATGCTGGAGGAGGGGAAGCTTTCAGCCCCACTCAGCAATGCCATGCAGGACAGGATGTGAAGAAGGATGTGTCCCTCACTCAAAACAATGTAAGGCTCATTTTTTTAATCTAGTCAAAATACAGAGATTGAAATTCAGGGGTCAGCCTGTCTACAGCAGCAGAGTGAACCAAGTTATTGAACCTTGGTCCTTGGAAGTGTCTTTGGATTTTTATACCATAAGATTCTGAGGCTGCCTGCTCCATTTTTAGGGATACCTTTATGATTAAGCTGGAAAATTACGTGAATTTCTTAAAGCTTTCTCAACGTATGCCTACATTTCTGTTAAGCTCAAAGTCAAACTGCTTCCATGAGAGTGACAGCTCAGATGCGAGTGAAGGGCCAAATGAAAATTATGTGGAGATCTCATTTGACAAGGCCACTTCAGACAAAAGAAATGTTAAACAAATAGCCTTACACAATGGGAAATGGTGAACTCGGGCTGACCTTCACTGGTGGCTGGGTGCCAAAGGAAAGTTTGAAGCTACCCACATGTTCCATTTTGGAAAGCTCTCTGGGTTTAATGTCCAGCTTTTGTATATCATTTTAAATGGAAAATGAAGAGTGTTTAATTATCTTCCCAGGGTATGACAGCTGATGGAAATTAAAATGTCTGCCCAGAACTCCTCTGCTTCACAGAGCAAATCCTGGTAATTACTCAGACGATGTAAACCTGGGCCATATTAAGCCATAAACCATAAATAGACGAGACTGGATGATTTTGCAATGCAAACATAGTACCAAAGAAAATGAAAACATTCAGGTGCATCTGCCTGGATGAGTGTTGCTTTTGGGCTGCAATCTGCTGCCACAAGCAGTTACAAAGGTCATGGTCTGGATAACTTCAGATTTGTCTGCTTGGGCAGGGAACACAAAATGCTGGAGAGAATATTTTTTCTCAGGGTAGATGTAGTTAGAAGAAACTTTTCATCTTTCAGAAACAAAAGTCCTTCAAATTTTATAATAAAACTTCAATTTCCCTGCCTAATATAAACTAAATCATGGCCAGGAATATGAACTCTGCCTACCACAAAAAGATCCTAACATCCAACCACCTTGCCATTACCTTCTGGTATTCCAGATCTCCTTTTTCCTGGCCATTACAGAAAAGCTGCAGTCTAATATTTTAAATATCCTGATCATTGCTGTCTGCAGTAATGGCAGAAAACAAATTATCAAAGGCATTGCTCTCATAAAGCAAAATTAACTATTTGAAGTGGAGAGCCGCCACCACAATCTGATGGCACCAATCACAGTTGCAGGAAAATGCAGCTCAGTGTTTGAGGCAAGAAGAACACATACCCCCCAGGCCAAGATGTTTTAAGGTTTGTGCTGGGCATTCTCCTTCTAACTCAAGATGAATCTGAGGTTCAAAGGCAAGTGTGCTGAGAGGCTAGAAGGTGCTTAGGGGCAGGTTTGGGGGTGTTGGTCTCTTCTCCCAAGTAACAAGCAATAGGACAAGAGAAAATAGCTTCATGTTGCACCAGGGAAGTTTTAGGTTAAATATTGGAAAATTTTCTTCATCCAAAAGGTTGTCAAGCACTGGTACAGTCTTCCCATGGCAGTGATTGAGTCCCCATCCCTAGAGAAATTTCAAAGCTATGGATGTGGCACTCGTGGACATGTTTTAATTGTGGCCGTGATAGTTCTGGGGAGGCTGTTGGATTCAATGGGCTCAGAGGTCTTTTCCTACCTAAATGATTCTAAGATTTTGTAATTCTATGTATCCCACTCCAGCCCTCATTTTTATCAAGAACATTTCTTTCTCCTGGTAGAAGAAGGAGGGACACCTATAAATGCTCAGAGCTTTGAGTCAAAGACGCTCCTATCTGTAGTTGACTGGAGAACGGACTGGCTGGAATTACAACCTGTTTTTCCCCATCCTTTTTCTGTGATGGCTGCAAAATGCTAGGCCATTATGGGAGCCAAAGAGCCCTCAGACCAAGGCTTAGTGCACTGGTGAAGTCAGACTTACAGTACTTGCATGTTCCCACTCCTCCTGGGATTTTGAATGACTGAGTTTCAGAGTGAGTTGTCTGGTAGGGATCCTGAGGAGCTGCCACAAATCCAGCTGCTGGCAAACCTTTCCCTGGTGAACTTGCTGACTTGCTGGGTTGGACATGTTTTGCTGGGAGAAATGTTTCTGCTCTCCTCCTCTGGCACAGGCTCCTGCGGTGAAGGGTGGCTGATGGCTTGGTTGCACTGATGCCATGACATTATGGGACAGGGCTAGTTGGGGGACACAAGTGCCAAGCAAATCTTTCTCTGTGAGAGGCCTCTGAAACCCCCAGGGGTGCCATGGCAATCTCATGGAAATACCCATTATACAAAGTGGGCCTGACTAATGGTTTTTTTTCCGAGAAGAAGACAAGCTGGGTAAAATATCATTGTTGAAGAGCAGGAGGAGCAGGATGGGTCAGTCCTTCTCATTAAGTCTTCCTTTGCAGAGATGATTTGACCCCAAGGAGTTGTAAAAATACATTGCAAAGCAGCTGAGCCTTTCACATGGACCAGACTGCAGCAGTGGTAGGTGTTTTAATACCTGAATGCATAGACTCCTTGTAAGATAATTGCTCACCTCCCTTACTTGAGCTGACACCAGCTGAACACTTTCCAGCGTGATGACATAGTGCAGTTTTCAGGGATAAATTATAAATATTAAAACAAATTATAAACATTTCTAGCTACAGGCTAAACACAACTTGCTTTGCCAAGTGTGGCTGAATGT
Organism: Vireo altiloquus; assembly: GCA_013396875.1. Classification (NCBI taxonomy): domain Eukaryota; kingdom Metazoa; phylum Chordata; class Aves; order Passeriformes; family Vireonidae; genus Vireo; species Vireo altiloquus. The sequence continues at coordinate 642,509 of VZRF01009594.1, forward strand.
GAGATGTATTTCTGCTGATGCAGGGAGACCCATGAACAACTCGCCCAGCTTTCTGATCCTTTTCTCTGCTAGAACATTAATCCATGGCACAAAGTTACTGTGGGAGCTATCAAAATGATAAAAAAGAATTCATGTAGCCTGGTTTCTTGCAGACAGTCACACATTGCTGCACCTCTTGCACTGCTATAGCCCCAGTTCCAGCAAACCTCCTACAATACACAATCATAGAGCTCTGCTCTCTTCAAAACAGCTTCAGTTCTGCTCTCTTCCTCTCCTGGAGCTTTCCTTTCATCAGTTCCTGTCTCATGTCACCCATGACAACCACAGAAAATGTATCTCTCTTCTCTTCCTTTAGTGTCACGCAGCCAGAGGACTGCAGAAGCCGTTCCCCAGAGCTTCATTTCCATGGTTTAGTTGGTGACTACATCCATGGCCAGCAGCATCTGCTGAAGGCAATGTCTAGGAGGAAAGTTCTCCCTGTCTTTCCTTCTGTGCTACCACCTATAGCATCACTTTTCTCTATGTGCTTCTCTGTTCTTATGAAGTTTATGGGACTTTATTTTTTTTAAGCTCTTTATTGTAGCCTGCTTGGTCCCTTGGGTTAAACTGATCGCAGTCTGATGGTAACAGCCTCATTCCCACAGGAAACCAGGCTAAGCGCCTTCTCCTCACTTGCACATGGAAGCTGGCAGTTTGACAATCTGCCAGAGCCTGCCTGACAAAAGCAGACCTCCCCACACTTCCTCCTGCAATTACTTTTCCATGGAGCCTAAAGGTGAACTGCCAGGTCATTGATCTCACTGCAAACAAGGTATTGGCAGGAGATCTCCATGGGGATGAAGTGTCTGGGAATGACACATGCTGGCTGCTCATTGCATCAATCTGTTACTAACTGGACCCTAAATGAAGAGGAGTCACTGAAAGTGAGTCACAGGCCATTGGACTTATTTTCATTAGTAGCTCCAAAAAAGGTGACCCACTCAAAAGTTAGACAAGGGCATGGCTTATCACAACTTTATTTCAGCTTCAGTTCCCTTGCGAGTTCATCCAGTTTTTGAGTGGAACCCTTGCTTTAATCTTTAGAGGAGCACTTAATGCCAAGTCAACACAGTAGGCTGCTTCTTCCTTGTTACGCATTTTTAAAAGCAGTAATGTCCACAACCGATCTGACAGCCTGGCCCCACAAAGTGTTGTCCTGGCACCACTTGGGGACAAGAAATTATGGTCCAGAGGAAGTCCCTGACTAGCTGGTGATAGCAGTTTTTGGGGCCGTTACCCATTTTTGCAGCGGAAGGCGGTGTCATGTCAAACCATGTTAACCACACATTCCTGAGCTCTGTCTGCTCCAGGGAAAAATGTTTGTGAGCCAGTGAACAACAGCTGAGAGAACTGATTTAAGCTGGATATGAAACTTTAATGCTGGCACTTCTGAAGTGCTCATACTTGCAAAGCTAACAGTCACAGTTTAACACCGATGTTTGCAAGTATTCAGGCTTTCTAAAAGGAAGCTGAGCTCCTGACTGTATCCAGAAGTCCCATCCTGCACTCATCAGAACCAACCTGGACCACCAAGAAAGCTAAAATCTTTCAATGTGCTGCCCAGACCTCTCCCCTAATGATCTGAGTGATGTATGATGGGGCAGAGAGCACCCTCAGCAAGTTTGCAGGTGACACAAAACTGGGAGGAATGGCTCATGGACCCGGATGGATGTGCTGCCATCCATGGGCACCTCAGCAGCTTGGAGAAATGGGTTGGCAGGAGCCACACAAACTTCAACAGGAAGTGCAAGGTCCTGCCCCTCTGGAGCAACAACTCCAGGCACAAGAAGGTGCTGGGGGCCAACCAGTTGGCAAACAGCTTGGCAGAAATCCTTCCCTGGCTTCCCCAAATTCTGGCTGGGGTGCCCTTGAGTCCCAGTGAGGGAAGCAGGTGGTACCTGCCTGCCAGTAGCTCTGACTGCCTGGATTTGTGCAGATCACCGTGGAGAGATGTTAAAACAGTCATTTCAAGATCTTGGCATGAAGTTTCTTGTGCTGTGGAAGGGACTCAGTCTTCTGCTCAAGGGGTGCAAATGGAAACCAACAGAAGTCGTGCATGATCTGATTCACCACCTTCTGCTCTTACCTTGTACTTCCAAGTCTATTTTAATCCATTAAGAGATGGGATCAGGGACATGCACCATTTTTTCCATGATGTCTGTTTGGGATGATGAAATCATAACAAAGTTTTTAACATTAGAAAGAGAGCAAATTAATTACAGTGACGAGAGCCTTGGGGAGATCAATTTCTCAATGCCCACAGAAGTCTGAAAAAAGCTAGCATTTCAATATTTTTTTATTGGAAGCTGGGACAGTGTGTGAGAGCAGGTTGAAATGGCTGAAAAACCTGACTGTTGTCAAGCACCAGTACAAAATGTGACTGAGGATATTTCAGTACATCTCAATATGCTCTTGCAACTCTGTTTGCAGAAAACTCCTTTGTCACAAAAGGTGCTCAAGGAGCAGCATGGAGCAGGAGAGTGTCGCACTATTGATTTGCATCTGTGGAAATGCACAGATTTTTATCATTTGTCTTGTTAACCACAACTTCATTCAGTAGGAGAATTTTTAACTGCAGTAATGAATTTATTAAAGCTACACATCACACTAACCACCAGTTTATTCCTAATGTGTTGAAGAATAGCTGGATTTTCCCTTTTCCTTTATCACATGGAAGCGTCTAACCAATGCAGCAGACAGAAATCTCATTTTCACACACCAGTTTCTCCCTGCCCAGGGTAGGCAGTGTTTGCCAGAGGAGCGAAGAGCCAGGGCTGTGGACACTGAAGGGGCTGGAGGTGCTGGCTGCAGCCATAATTGGCAGGACAGAGGCTTTCTCCTGATTTATTCAGGGGTGTTAACTAGAACCTGAGAACTGATCTAGTGTGAGACCATGGCATTAATTTTGGTTTCGTTTAGACCAAGACAAAGTAAGTGGCAAACTTATTTTCACTGTTCATACACAGACACAGCTCCTCTGGTGTGTTGAGGCTTTCAGCTTTATCATCCACTGATATTGTCTCATCAGAAAACCCCTTGGCAAATCTCACCATACCATAACACAGGTATCACTGGTCACCAAAGCCTGTGTGCACAGAGATGCTTTGCAATTCACATCCTATTCCTTCCTGCTTCACTAGGTTTTGAGTCTGTTCAGGGAGGATGAATTACATGGTCAAAAATTACACTTGATGGGTTTCATGGCTCAGCCAGAAAAGTCTGCACTCCAAACATGCACTTAGTCCCTGTGGCTAAGCCTGGTAAGCAATAATCATAAAAAAAGCTGTGGGGTAAGCAGCTGGCTTGACTTTTATCTTGGTTTTCTGAATTATGCATCTAAGTCATGTTTCTAAGTTTACCCTCCATGGAAAAAGGCCAAAGTTTAACTGACTTTTCCCCCTCTAACTTCTTTGGCCACAAAAGTTTCCAGTGGTGGAACAAATTCCTTCCAAATGCCAATAAGCAGCGTCAAACTCAACATCCTCATATGCAGCCCCATGGGAGAATCTCACCCTACAGCAGGGCCTTTGGATGATGCGTTTTAGCCAGTAGTATCCAGGAGAAGGAATATTTATTTCCCATTCCCCTGGGCACTTCAGGGCCATCACTGCTATTTACAGGCTGATGGAGCTCAGCATGACACGGGTATGAATTTCTTGGGTTTTTCCACTGGATCTGGGTCCCTGAGGCACTGAAGTGATGTACATCTGCCCAGTGCAGCAAGCACTCCTTGACGAGCAAGAGAAAGGGACAAAAAAAGCAGCATCCTCGAGTTTCTCAGTCCTTGGGACAGATCCGAGCAGTGTGACTGTATCTTCAGCAATCTAAAATTGTGCTATGGGTGTTAATCTAGAGGTGATCAAAGAATGCAGTTGATGCTTCTTGTTCATCACATAGTCCTCAGTGTTCTCAGCTTCCCCCCTGCTATGGTGCTGCTGAGCTCAGCAGGTGAGAGGACCTGACCAATAGGTCATGGCTGGGCTCTCATGGCCCTCACACGGCTGCAGGCAGAGCACAATGACCACACGCTCTTGCAGGCAGGAAGACTAACCTGGGATGCTTCTGGAAAAATCCTACCATGCAACTTTCCATCAACGGATGTGAGACTTGTGTTCAGAGTCCCTGCTGCTCCCTGACTCTTCTCAGGGATGAGATTTTAAGTCACTATCTTCTATGTTTGCCTTCACTTGTGCTTGTAATTAGAGTCAAAGACCCCTCAGTGAGTGTCCATCCTCTCTTTCCCTGTTTTACCAGTGACCCTTATGACCTGCCACCTTGGATTAGCAACTGAGGTTGAGTCAAGGTTTACAGGTGAAGAATGATTTTAACACAAAAATCAAGTTTATCAAAACAGAATCCACTTTCTAATAATTTCTTTGTCAGTTGCTGTAGCATTTGGGACACTTCAGTGTCCAAACATCATAAAATCATGAAATGGTTTGGGTTGGAAGAGACCTTAAGGCCCATCCCACCCCTGACATGGGCAGGGACACTTCCACTATCTCAGGTTGCTCCAAGCCTCATCCAGCCTGGCCTTGGACACTTCCAGGGATGGGACAGCCACAGCTTCTCTGGGCACCCTGTGCCAGGGCCTCACCACCCTCCTAGGGAACAATTCCTTCCCAGTATTCCATCTAATCCTGCCCTCTGTCAGCCAGGGCCTACCTACCCCATTAGAGAGACAAAAATAGCCATTTGTGGAGGCCTAGGTTCATAAATTAGAAATCCAAGATAAAGCATTGTTTTGGGATGGCATCTGAGCCACCACCTGTCCTCCAGCTCAGGGTAGGTTCAGCTCAGCATCCCTATGTTTTGGCAGGTTCTGTGCCAGCTTCCCTATGGAGATGGTCCATTCTCAGCCTGGCTAGAGCCAAGCAGGGCCACAAGAAGAGCAGAGGAGAGTAGGGACACCAAGAGAGCCTGAGAGTCTCTGTTCCCTTCAGTCCAAAGACAGCCTTCATCGTGCCCAAGCATGGCAGTGGTGCCCGCAGAGAGAGGCCAGAACAGACACCCCGACACAGCTCAGGGCTGAGGGGATGCCTCATCCCTTCACCAGCAGCAGCTCCTGGGATCCATGGAATATCTGGCTGTGTGACAAGGGCCATTTTCTAGGAAAGCCTCTGAGCCACTCCCAGGTTTCACGTCTCTGTTCCCCAGGGCTTCTGGAAGCAAATGACAAGTATTTTTCTCCTGATGTTTTTAGCAATCACATGTCAGGAACTGGCAGGAAAGACTGAGCATACCATTTTAATTTCTTTTTTTTAACTTGTCATGGATGTAAAATCTCAGGGCAGTGACTCAGGACACGAGGGAAATACTATTTCCTGCTGGATACCGTGTGTCAAGCCCAGGGCACTTCTAGCACATCCATGGTGATGGTTGAGCTGCCAGATTCCCCAAGCCCTGCCCATGCCACTTGTCATCCTGACCTTATGTTCCAGACCGAGGGGAGAAAGGGGCCTATTTTTTCCTCTCTGTTAATTTTAAAGAGATAAATACAGAGTGAAGCAACCTCCTACCCCCATGGAAGTCTTTGAGTTTAAAGCCAAACATGTGAAATTTAGCAGTAGCTCTTTTTTATTTATAGGCTGCTCATTGTTTAGCTTAGCATGAGGTTATGCTGTGTGCCTAAAAGTGTGATTAATTAGCACAAGGTCAGCAAGCTTTGCAAAACAATGACATGGTTTTTGCTAAAAGATTATTTTCTAAGAAAAAAGACTGTTAGCACCAGAAAATAGTGTCCAATATTGAAACATGATTGAATGTAGCCTTGAATAAAATTTCCCAAATACATATTTTTGTTTGAACAGCCACTTAGGAAGCTCTGGCCTCACTGAATCCACCAGGGCTCAGGTCTGGATTCCTCCCTGACTCTGATACAACTCTCTGCAGTTTTATCACCCAGAGCATGAGCTATAGTCAACAAGAGATGGTCATCTTTAAGGAAGAAATTCTATTCCTCTAAAAGCAGCTATGAGGAGGACCCAAGTGAGCAGCACTGACCAAAATTAGGCTGTGATATAAAATTGGCTTGAAACTGAGACCCTTCCTAGAACTGTCCAAAGCTTTTTATTTTACCCAAGGTGACTGCAGGACTAATAGGACACATGTCCATTAGTCTGCAGGAGATTACTGTAATGAATAATAATGGATTTGACAGCAACCCCGAGGTAATTCAGTGGCTCTGATGCTGCTTCCCAGTTCTCCCATTTTTGGCTTCCGTCCTCCCTGATTTCTGCCTTCTGCCACACGCAGGAAATAAAAAAATGATTGGAACATTACTTTATGGAAAAAAAAAATAAACTATGACCTAGATTTCTGTTTAGAGAAGGCTTTTCTTAAGGGTCAGGGAAAGGGGCATAGTTATAGGGCCTTCCTGGAGAGCCAAGCTTTTTCCCAAAAGGCTGGGGAAGCATGGCTACATGCTACAGAAAGGTGTTGGCAACTCCTGTCAATAAAGTTACAATGATGTTTTCAGCTGAGGTGTCCAGATCACAGAACAGTTGAGGCTGGATATCTCTCCAGTTGTTTCTGGAGGTATCTAATCCAGCCTTCCACAAAGCTAGATCAGCTGGAGCAGCTTGCCCAGGACTGTGTCCAGGCTATGCTTGAATCTCTCCAGGGTTGGATAGTTCACAGCCTCTCCTGACAACCTGCTGCCTTGTCCATCCACTTGCACAAAAAACAAGTTCTCATTATGTTTAGGTGGAATTTCATATATTTCCCTTTGTGCCTGTTGCCTCTTGTCCTGGCACCACTGAGAAGACCCTGCTCCATCTTTACCCCTTTCCATCTATTTTTAGGTAGGACAGAGACAAGCAACATTTCCTCACAGAAGACCAATGTGGAGATTGGACCTGAGGAGGATTTATGTGGAAAACCAAAGTTAAGTTTGCTAAAATAGGAGCTGTAACTGTAGTTGGGATCATCTGTGACTCTGGAACAGCCCCAGCCATCATCTTTTATGTCAGAGGGAAGCACCAGAGCTTTCTCCTGGAAAAAGCAAGGGCACTTTACCCAAGTTTGTATTCACCCCAAAGCTGCTGCAGACGGAGGTGATCCCAGGCTGTGATTGGAGATGGGAGGCTACTGGTACCCTTCCAACAGCAGGAGAGTGTTCTTTTCAGCTAGGAAAATATTATTTGGGGGAGTGGGTGCTCTCAGGACCATGTGGAACTGCCAGCATAACCTCAGGGAGGTGCAGAGGAGGGACAGCAGAAAGCAGAACTCCCAAGGACTCCTGCCAGTATAGACGGAAGCTCTTCCCAGGCTGAGCCCATGGAGAGATGGCACAGCTTGATATATGCCTGCAGAGACACCATGAATGTGAGCAGTGGTGTGAGAGGGGAACCAGTGTCTTTTTGAGGGTACCAGAGAACTGCAAATATCTGGCCAGGCACAGCTCAGAGCAAATGCCTGCTTGCAGAGTGTCCTGCTGCCTCCAGAGAGGGCCAGTGTCTCCATCCATCACTTTCTGAGCTATGCAGGATGAAGGGATGATCCTGGTGAAGGGACTGGACTAGCTGGGTGCTGCTGACTGTGCTTTGATGCTTTTGTACAAGGTGCCTAGGTGAGAAGGAAGAAAGGGACCCCGGAAACCCAATTTGTATGAATTTTGCATGGAGCTCTGTGCTCAGGCTGGCAGTCCTAATCATAATCATTTTCATCTCACTGGGAAGAAAACCATTTGGTTCTTAGATAGGTCTGAGTAGCACTTTATCTACTGGGTGGTTGTTTGCTCTTTGACGTGGGGGGAAGTGTTGTACTCTTAAGTGACATGCTGTGTTATAAACATAACACGAAGCTCCGTATGTTATGGAAAATGTTTCCTCAGCCAGGACACACGGAGAGCACAGTGTGCAGCTCCTGTTTGGCCACAGGCAGAAATGCTCATTTGAGTCATCACAACAACCAGCTTTGAGCAAAGGCTGGGGGGACTGGTCCCCAGCTGAAGTACAGGGACCCTGTCTCCCAGCTGGGTGTAACAAGGGATGCCCTCCCAGGGGTGAGGAGCAGCCTTGTGTTTCCAGATCCACCTTCTTAGCAGGCTTCCCTTTGAAGCACAACTGGAGCTCAGGGCCATAGGTCAGGCACCCAGCTTTGAACTGTGTTTCTGTGGGATCACTAAGTGCCACAAGTGTGAGCAAACTGGCTATGGAACCCAGGAATTAACCGGATTTGAATCACTTTGATTTCCATGATGGGAAAAGATTTCAGAGCTGTACCCATTTTTATGTACCTTTCAAACCTTAAATTAAGAAACCAGTTCTAAGTGTGAATTTGGGCTTGTTCAGCATCTTCATTTGAGTCAAATTCCACATCAGTTGTAGTCTTGAAAAATCTTTCCCCTTCACCTCTATTCAAGGCTGAATGCACAAATTACTTCTAAAAATATTTGGTATTTTCACATAAATTAATTGTTTATCTTTTGCATTAACAGTCCAAACCCATGGAGGAGCATCACTGTCTGGTACAACCACTCACTCCCTGACAATTCAATCTGTTTCCTGGAGATGGATACCACAGGTCCTTTGAAAACACCCAGCATGCTGCAACATCCTCAAAGTTCACATAGGTTCAAGATAGTCGTTCTTGTCCTCTGGAGACAGAAACAAAGCACGAAATGTTCCAGTTGGGATGTACCAGAGTAGATCTGTACCGGAAAATATGTTGCTTGCTTCTATGACAACACTGGAGACATGAGAGAAATAAGACACTGCACATCCCACACATGAAAGAGCTGAAGCTGCCTGCAGTCCTGCAGTGACCATAAAGCCCTCTCATCAATTAATATTCGTGCTTATTTGAATGTTTGCATGACTCAGCTCTCTTGGTGCAGAGCACCTGAATCTGATTATCTCCCTCCAAGACCTTCAACAGCAAGTCTTGAGTTGACTGTAGCTGTGGTGCCTCTGATCCAAATTTTAGGAGCCCTGAGGTGAAGGGGGTCTGGGAGGAATGAGCTGGTGGCAGCCCTGTCTTCTGCTCTGATTATACAGGGAAGAAGACAACCTCCCACTCTGCAAACAAGATTATCTGTCAAAGGTCTGGTACTTCAGAATTTAAGTACTATCTCTACCAAGGGTGGTCCTAAAAGCAAGGTCTAAGTACTGGACATCCCCTGGAATATAGGGTCTGGAGTCTGGGAGTTTTTCTTTTTCCCCCTCCACCAGAGTGCTTGGAAGATAAAATGGTTTGCTTGAACCTTGTGTGCTGTAAAAGCAGCATGAAAGGGAGGATGACACTTGGTGCCCACGGAAAGCTTTCTGGGCCTGGCTTTGTGCAGGGCAGAGAGTTGTGGGGCCCAGTGAAGAGTGGTCAGGGCAGTCACAGTGCATTAATGTACCCAGTCCCATCTGCAGAGGAGCGAGGGAATGATAACTCCAGAAGTGACTCCAGGTGTAAATGGAGCCCTAACTCACACTCCAGTCTCAGAATGTGTAAGTAGGGATAAAGAATGAATTCTCTGAAATAGGAAACACTGTGCTTGGCATCTGGTGGATCAAAGAGGCTGAAATCATTTGTGTTGCTGTCTGCACAAGGCTGGGAGCGATGCAGAGGAGGCAGCTTTAATTAAAACCAACAGCCACAGATCATGAGGCAGCCTTCTCAATTTGCAGGGCTCTGGAGAGCGCTGGGCAGTCAGGATTAAGATGGCCACCTGGAATAACCAGGACCTGGAATAACGGCTGGGCAAGGAGCAGAGATACCTGGGACAAAGCAAACCTATCAGCCCTGATTCTGGCCCTCTCTCCCCAGACAGAGACACCTAAACCCAGACTACTCCACCATGTGGGGCAGGGAACACGCAGAGGGGCTGCTCTGTCCTGCTGACCATTGTGTGTGGTCAAGGCTTTGGGCAGGGGATATCCTGGGGGTTCAGCCACCCCCACCCAGTGCCTATGTAAGTCTGAAAGTCCTCAAAGACTCCTGTTGCTAAAGCACTAAATGGCCTCAGGTATCTGATGTGGAACAGCAGTGGAGATGAAAAATATTTTGTATACGTATAAAAAAAATTTACGTCCCATCCCTGGAAGTGTTCAAAGGTCAGGCTGGATGGGGCTTGGAGCAACCAGATAGTGGAAGATGTCCCTGCCCATGGCAGGGAGTGGAAGGAGATGATCCCTTCCAACCTTTAAGGTCCCTTCCAACCCAAACCAGTCTGTGATTCTATAATTATATGCATAAAAAATGCATTTAAAAAATCTTGCTTAAAAAATCTTTCTGCAGCAGTCCATACAAAAGAACCCGCTGCGCCGATTGTGCTGAAGAAGACATCCAATAGTATAAGCCAATATCTATAAATCCCCGTTCTAAAAGGTGAAGCAGCACATTTAATGTGAAGCCTTTGGCTTTGTGCTCTAAGTTAAGGCAGGCTGAAGGTCTGCATTCTGCCCTGGCTGTGATTTCCATCGCCAGGGTCTGATCTGGTGCTCAGCAGAGCTCAGACTGTGAATATGCCTTTGCTTTTCATTAGAGGTTTGGATTTGCTGAAAACAGCTAGATGTATTATTCATGAGCATCTCCTGTGGAAGTCACAGACCAGTTTTCCTGGACTGCATTCAATGGAACAGATTTCCATGGAACACGGCAATGGGGTTGAAAGGCTCATGTGAAACTTCTGTCAGCTACATGCAGAGAAACTTGTGAACATCCCAGTCCACAAGAGACTACATAATACTGAGTTCACTGCCTCCAGTAATTTGAAAATTACGAATCATGCCTCAGTCATATTTTTTTTTTCTTCTAAATACAAGGAAACCTCAGGGTCTTTATTTGCTTATTGGCTTGTGAACATTGAGTTCTTGTTCTCAAACACTCAGGCCCTCATGGTTGTGGAAATAAATCTATTTCTAAATGAAAAGTCAGATTCTCTTGCAATAGCAACTCTAGAGAATCTGACTGCATGTTTCGTAACTCTTCTGGGGTGAAATGAACTCTCCTACAGGTTATTGCTACCACCTGAGGTGAATCTTCTACATCCGGACTTGTGTGTAGTGCACGTTATCACACCTGGGCTTAGGAATTGGTAGCCGATTTTAAAAATCTCCCAAACAGAGCCTTCCTAACCAAGCAAAGCATGTCTGAGGGAAGAGCTTGAAGCTGTGGACTTCATGAAGTGTTCAAGGCCAGGCTGGACAGGGCTTGAAGCAACCTGGGACAGTAGAAGGTGTCCCTGCCTATGTTGGGGTGGAACTGAAAGAGCTTTAAGGTTCCTTCCAACCCAAACCATTCTGGATTCTCTGATTCTGTGAATGTCTCCAAATAATGGCTATGAAAAAGGAACTTTCTTGGCTCCTGCTTGTCCAGGAGGAGGTGGAGCCTGCACAGTCCGTGCTGGCAGCAGGGGCAGAGAAGGTGGTAAAGCACAGAGATGCCTCTGCTCTTGCTTTGGGATGACACAAAGAGATTATTTTAATCTTAGATCTGAACTGCTGCCAAGCTTTATTTTATATATGTATATACATATATATACACACATATATATACATATACACATGTATGTATATGTATATGTATATGTATATGTATATGTATATGTATATGTATATGTATATGTATATGTATATAGGAAGGCAAGCATGGGAAATTTTGGGAAACTTCCGGATACATTTTAGCTGTGTGTATAATGCTGCATCTGTTTCCATTCACTCTTCCCTCCTCCAGTTCCCATAGCTGACTCTTCAGACTGATCCCGTCGCTCTGGAGAGAATGGAGAGAGAATGGAGAATGGTGGCAAGTACATCAAGCACCCAGGGACAGTGTTTTGCATGTTGAGATGTTGGATCAGCTGCAGTAGGGAAAAGCCAGCACACACAGAGGATTCAAAACTTCAGTTGTAGTAAAGTTTCATAACAGAAACCAACATTACCCAGCGTGTGTCCTTCTCCCTTGGAAGACAACATAAGCAAAAGAAGTCTTTCAAAATTCATCCATTTCTGTGAAATGCTGCCCTTATATGTCCTTAATTGTGGAGACTTTGGGGTTGAAAAGTGGCTTCTGAAGAAGGTGTGTAGCACTTGTCTAGATGTGATGTTGGATCAAGTTCATCAGCTGCCACAGCTGCATTTAACCATCCAACACTTCACCTGTTTTAACATGAATCTCACTTGCTGTTGAGCATTTCATTTCAAAGCTGATCTCTTGAAACCAAATCCCTACTTGTGGGAAGGATGAGGCCCTAAGTGCTAGAGCTTGTCCACAAAATGACTCCATCTTCATAGAATTTTTCAGAAGGCTTTATTATTATCAAGAACAGAGAGCAAACTTTTTCTCTCTCCAGCTATGTTAGCTGGAGCGATTGTCTATGTGACTGTGTCTGTCTCTGCAGCACAGTCTCATAAATATGAAAACAAACAAAGACAAAGCTCTTTCATTGGTCAAGGAAAACACTTTACCAAAACATCTTTCATTATTTACATTCTTGGTCTGGGAACCTACAGAAGTTCCCTTTCAGAAATAGAGTAAGTGTTACAATTCGAGACAACTCAAAAGGAACCCGGCCTTCTCCAGCCTGTTGCTGTGATCTCTCTATGATCCATTAAGGAGTCAGCACCACACCTATTTGTGAGGAAATGGCGCATCTCCAAACCAACCTGGGCTGTGCTTCCTCCTGTGCTCACCTGGCCTTGTAGGGCAGCGGCTGAGGCTCAGGTTGCACTGAAAACATTCAGCACAACTTTGCTGGCAACCTTTTCACCTCAGCAGTTAATCTCTCCTGCTGGCAACCGTTTATTTATCCATCCAAACTGAATGTCCCTTCCTGGAGTGTGTCCCTGCCAGGAGAACCTGGGATGGAGGCAGCTGACTCTGATAAACTGAGTTACAGCTAAACCTCTGCACCAAGAGACCCGAAACACCCAGTGCCACAGTCGTGTCATCAAAGACCAGGAGCTGCCTTTGCCTTCTCCCAGAGGGAAAGCTTCCCAGAATTCAGCTGTGGTGCTCCTCAGTGCTGAAACAGCTTTAGGAAGAAGATCAGGGTGCGAGGATCAGCTGCGCCACCTTGTTCAGAGCTGCCCTGAGTGTTGCAACCCAGGGCTTGCGAAAACTCACAGTGGCAGCCAGTTCCTCCTCTCACAAATTCCTGAAGCTTTTGGGGAGGATTGAGCCTTCCCGGGCTGTGAGGTTCTAAGGAGCTAGGCCAAGGAGAGTGGAACTAGAGCCTGCAGGAAGCTTTCATCTGGAAAGCCAAGCTCTGACTCAAGCAGCCATACTGACTTTGTGCAGTGACCTCCCACTGCTGCTGAGTGTGGGGGTGTTCAGTGTGGCTGGAAATGCTCCCTGACACAGACATGTTTCCAACCTGTCAGGGGAGACAGAGAAAGGACATGGAAGGGAGGTAAAATAATGGATGCTCTGTTAGCCTGTCCTGAAGTGCGAAAAAGCTTAGAATAAAATTACATGAACTTTTTGAGAACTCAGGAGATTGCAGAGGGCACATCTGAGTGCACCATCTGGGATGAGAGCTCTCCCAGCTCTCACTTGGTGCTGTGGAGGTTGAACTGCTGGATATCAGAGAATTTGGCTGCTGCCATGTCACAGCAGGCTGAGTCACTGGCTGTCGAATCTTAAAACTCTACTTTTCATCATGCCCTCTGCTCCTGTGCTGCCTCACAGGTACCCTAAGGTATTGGCCTTCAGGGTGAGCAGGGATGTTTAGACCCTTGGGCTTTCTCCAGCACAGAGTTACAGGAGGCTTCTGACTCAAAGGTGGGGTTTGGCTTTTGTTCTCTGGTTTGGGGGAGTTTTTATTTGTTTATTTTACCTTATCAAAGGAGTCAAACTTTTTATTCCTTAAGGAAAACAAACTCTTCAAGAAGATGGCAATCCTTTTGAAGGCTTCAGAGGTGCTGAGGTTCCGTGCTCACTTCTGATGGCCCATCTGGCCAAGGTTTGGCTCTGGTGCCTGAGATTCCCTGCTTGAGCATCAACAGGACCAGTTCTCATGCAACTTGCCAAGAAGAATAATGTTGGTACTACTCAAGAGCTGGGTGGGTTTTTTTCTCTCAACACTTGTACAACACCAAGTCTTGTGGGGGCACCTAGAAGGGATCTGTGTTTTCTAAAACACGAGACCTCTGAACTCTGATGGTCAATAAGTGAGAGTGCTTTTATTCAGGCTTTTTAAATATCTATGTAACTCTAGGTTTGGTGTGCAAAGTTTTCTGCGTACATGTATTTTTATTGTCTCCTTAAAACCTCTTTTTGGCTTTGACCTTTGAAGGATGGTAAAATGATTCTGCTTTATATAAGAGTGCTGAGCCAATGTGGAGACATCTGGGTTTTCTTACCGCTTTTTTTAATTTTTTTAGGAACCTTCAGCAAGTTGCTTAGTTTCTTTTGACCTTCCCTTTTTCCCTGGCTTAAACACTTGGGGAACTTAAGAAAAATGTGCTGTAAGAGACTCAATAGTACTGTACCTTTTAAATGAAAAATGAGGATTACTTAGAGATAAAAGATTATTAAGATAGTGGGAATGTCTCCTGGAAACTTAATACAGGATATCAAAGTTACAGTATATTTAAAATGTTCATAAAATCAGATTTTTATTCTTGCAGAACTTTTAAATGGCTCCGAAGATTGATGAGTACTGCCTGGCTTCTTATGGGGGTGTGTGGAGACTTGCCTGGAATTTATTTAAATTTCCTTGGAGATCATATGACTTTCTTGATGCCAAAAGTACTGAATCAAATATTTCTCATGACAATCAACATATTTGCCTCAGTGCATTTGTGACAGATGCAAGCATGCTATTCTTTTACTAAAGAAGAGTAGGTCAAAGCAGTGATATCACCCTCCAATTAAGGACGTGGGTAAGAAGCTGGGAAGGGTAGAGGACAGCCTGTCCTGCTCTTGGACAGGGCTCGCGTAGCCTGGTGACACAATTATAAATGTCCCAACAGGTCTGTCCAGGCTGCTGGGTTTGCTCACTGTAAACAAGTCTCTAAACCCACATCACATGAGCTTGGGTGTCCTTTAAGCACATCTCTCACTCTGGGAAATGGAACTGTGTGTCCCAGGACCCACAGTAACGCAGCTCTACTTGCAGGGGGACACTGAGGGGAAAGGGACCCCAGTCCTAATGAGGCCTGTCTGCAGCCAAGTTTTAAGGAAAACAAGCAAAGGGTTTTCAGACACAGTTACAAAAAAGAATTGTTTCCCATGTTTGCTGTGAGTGGAGGCAGGAGAACACCCTCAGTTGCTGGGCATTCACTACTGGGGCTTTGCCAGCGTAGCAATTGGAGACACTCAGGAGCAACCTCAGCTTTATTTTTACCTGCTGGGCACAGATCACTGCAGGAAGAGCTCAGCCTGTGTTTGTGCAGTGGAATGCTGTCCTGCCCCAGGAGGATGCAAAACAGAGAGTGGCCACTTGTCACCTCAGCTGCCAAAATTCAGGGGGAAGAGACAATTACAAGTGCTAAATATGCCAATTAGACCTCCAAATAAATTGTCTTCTGTGGCTGGGAGCAGCCCCACTAATTACCAATACATAGGAAGCTGTGTGGACGTCAACAAAGGCTTCCAGCAGCCCTTTGAGGCTGACGTTTTATTCCAGGTGGAATTTCTTTATTTATTATTTCCCCAGTAGACATTTGGAGTAAGGTCCCTGCTTGTTCAGAAGCTCCCAGTGAAGTTTTTAATGTCAGTATTGATTAAGAATATGGAAGGTGGATTTTATGAAGGAGTGCTCTAAGGTGATATACTCTGAATAATTATTTCCTACCTGTGGTCAAACAAAACATTAAAGCAACACAATATTAAAATCTTCATATGAACCCAGTGCTTAACTACATTTTCTTCAAATGGATGCTAAATGAAAAAGGTATCTTTTCATGGACCAGAATTCATCACACTATTGCCTTATTTTGTTCAAACTTATCGATACCTGTCTTGTGGTCTGTTACTTTCTGTGCAAAAATGTGTCTCCTCTGGTGTAAAATTCTCTCTTGCAAGGACCATTAATAGCAAATCATCCTATGGGTATTTAGTTAAAGAACACTTGAAATTTTCAGCTGAAAAAAGGAAATGGATTGGAAAACCTTCTGAAAATTGGATGATTCTACTGGCATCAGTCAGCTCTTGAGTTGATAAATCAAAGCTTTGCCAGCTAAAGTGTCTCATGAGGAGTGCCAGTAAATAAGGTACAAGGCTGTTCTTTGTCAGAGCCTTGCTATGTGTGCATGGTAAGAATGAGCGGATGGCTTTGGACTTGTTAGGCATCAGAAATCCCCTCTGGAGAGCAAGATCCATCTGTTTTCCCAATCTCTGCCTGGTTCTGTGCTTGGTTACGTGACTTCCCCTCGAGAACATTTCCTCTGAATATTGTTCATAAATATTTCGAAGAAACCAACAAACCATTGTTTGGTTTCTGTCTTTATTTTGTTGGTTTTTTCTTTTTTAATTTTTTTTTTCTGGATGGCTTTTCAGCAGGGAGCATTACTGCTGTGGGTCTTTCCAGCAGGTTGGGGAGGGAGTGGGTTATTGTTCCTGGGTTTGGGCAGTTTGGATGGCTGTTGACTTTGTTTTTCCTCTGCATTTCTGGCAGTCGGGGGAAGCGGGTGGTTCCCTGTTTTGTTTTTTCAACCATTTGTGAATTATTTATACTTGCAGGCTTTCCTGGGGGTGAGGTTTTCTTTGGGTTTTGCTTGTAGGGTTTGTTGTATCTTGGGGCACTTTTTGTTATTGTTCAGCTTTTGTTATCCTGAAGTTTGCTCTTTGTAACTTCCAAGTGGCTCTTGTGGCTGGGAGCTTCTGTAGCTGTTTCTTGACAGTCTGATTTACAACCTAAAAGTGCTTTTCCCTTTGCTCCCAGGCTGCCCACCGCTCAGGGAAGAGTGCAGAGCCAGAAGCTGGATTTTGATTATCCTTGTGGGTCCCTTCCAACTCTGGATATTCTGTGACTGAATCCGTGGATAAGGGAAAGCAGTGGATGCCATTTGCCTTGTCTTTGGTCATGCAGTGTCCCTCAATTTTCTTGTATCCAGTTTGGGGAGTTACTGCCTGGATGGGTGGACAACTAAAAGTGTAGGAAAACTGCTGGGATCACTGAGCAGTGGTCAGTGGTCTGTGCTCTGTCTGGAGGATCTTACAAGGGGGGTTACTCAGGGATTCCCCCACGACCTGTCCTGCTCCTGCTTTGGGAAGGAGAGTGACTGGAGGCATCTGACTTTGAAGAAAGTGGTTTGAGAAGGATGAGCAGTGAGCCAACTGCCAGGTCATACGGGACTTCCATTGGAGCTACTTCTTGATTTTCAAGCTTAGATAAACTTTTTCCATTGTTCCATGGTACCTGAATAGCTCCTTCTGAGGTTTATTTCCTCAAGTGCTGATCCTACAAGGCAATAAAAACAACCCGAACCAAACAACCCTCCTCTCCCAAAACCACAAACAAACAAACAAAATCACACACACACAAAACCCAAAAAACCCAGAAACCCACAGACACAAAAACCCCAAACACACAACCCTCCCTCCCTCCCAAATAATCCCAAATGCATTTATTAATTTGCTTTACCACTCTACAGGTCACACTGGGTATTTTATCCACCTGCCTTAGCCAATTCCCCAAAAAAGCCACCCCCAGAATGTGTTTTATCCCTAAAGCATCCCTTCAAATAGGTTTCTTCCTTGTCTCTCTGCTTACCCTCCTGAATGTAATTGGGCATCTCCAGTGTAACAGGTCAACATTAAAAGATTGAACAAAATTTACAACTGTTTGCACACATGGCAAAAACTTGAATTTTCTGTATTCTTAGTTTAACAAAATTAAAATTTGGGAGCTAAAATATTAGGTTGGGGTTTTCTCCTCATTCCTTTTCATAACTCCTGCATTCACTAGAAGTTATGAGACGGAGGGTGCTTCCTCCTGCCTTGCTTTCTTCCCCTCAACTTATCCACCCTGAAGGCTGGTAAGTGAACACCTGGTAGGTGAAGATCTGGACTAGCTACAGAAGAGGACTCCTGCAAGCCTGAAAGAGGCAATACCACCTCTCCTGCCATGCCTTCCTCCTTAACTTTCAAGTGCAGGAAAACTGTTCCCATCCTTCTCACCAACCCCCTGACCTGGGAGCACCGGGATTTTTTAAACCCGAGTTACTCTGAAGCTTTTTCATCAACTCTGTTAAAGGTCACAGTTCCCCACTGAACTCTCCTGCCAGGTGGAGCCTGTTTTGGAGAAGTGGCCATGGCCTCACATGCGTCAGACCTGGACCCTCTTTCCCCCTTTTCCTGGGTTCCTTCCGTTACCCACACTGAAATCTCCCAGCTGGGAAGAAACTCTAATTTTTCATTCCTTTGGTACTTATAAATTCCTTTTTTTGCTTTTGCTTTTGCTTTTCCTTTTCCTCATTTTAAAAAAAAAATTTTAAATTTTTTTAAAAAACTAAAAATGAGCAGGCAGTTACTTCAACACCTTCATGAAAAGATGTAGAAATATTATAGGCTGATTTCATTCCTGTCTTGTTAATGGGAAAGAAATAGCCCATGGTATAAATATACAATTAAAAATAGTAGCAATTAAGAGCGTCTCAAGAATGAAACAGGAGCTTGCTTTGAGGTAGAGCTGCTTTCCCTTTTACTTGTGCTTCTAATTCCAAACTCTTTGACGTCGGTATCTAATCTTAATAGCTGATGCTCAACTTCTGGTTTTGCCACTCATGTTAAATGTCATGATGTAAACTCAGCTCTGCCTCAGACCTTTACTGCCTGTCAGTGGTGCAAGGATAGCCACAGCTGGAAACCCCTGCATACTTTTGCATGGATCAGCTTCATTTGTTCGTGGACAAAGGAAAAAGATGCCTTCTGGGGGGAACCTGGGGCTCCTGCTCTCTCACGTGCTGCTTGGAAAAGTGATGTTTGGTGCAAGCTGAGACCTCAGCATCACTAAAGATCAAACAGTCCCTGCCGTGGCCCTATTTCATAGAATCCTGCAATGGCTTGGCTTGGAAGGGACCTTAAAGATCATTTAATTTCAACCCCCTGCCATGGGCAGGGACACTTTCCACTAGATCAAGTTGCTCAGAGCTGTTTAAGTAGAGCTAATTGGTCTAGGACAGACCAGGAGCCTCTGGAGCCCCAGATGCAATTCTGCAGCATCCGTGAGGCTGTTATGAACTCTGAGATACTTCAGTGAATGCAAATACTTTTCAAATTCATTCCCTGATCCAGATACTCACCTGCACCCCAGTTGCTCAAGGCTAGCAGTCATGGCTGACCCAATGTTTTCCCACCACTACCTCCATGTTGTGCTTTTCTAGCTAGTATTTCAGAGCTTGTCAACACAGAGGTCACCACAAAGGACGTATTTCCATTAATTCTTCTCATGCTATGTTTCTGGAGCCAGCTGCTCCTCCTGCACCAGTCCATGTCCTGAGGTGCAGACATTAGGATGGGCAGAACTGACAAATGGAGATTTCAAGTCCCTGTGTTGCTCAGCATCCAATCCCTTGTGCTCACAGCTGCCTTCAGTCAGAAGAAGAGAGTACTTAAAAAACAGCACATTTTCTCCCTGCTCTCCATTATTTTTGACATATCTTATTTGTATTTCTAGTCTATTTTTGACATATTGTTAGTAAAACCTAGAAGGTTGAAGGCCAGGCAGGGAGGCAGCAGCAGCAGCAAGGCTCTGTTTCAAGGGTTGCTCTCCATTTGGAGATCAAAGCTCTGTGCAAAGCATGGAGGTGCCCTGAATTTTCTAGGCACTGTCTCATATCTGCAGTAAGGATTTACATTGGGCACAAAGCAGCATCTTTTTGTGCTCCTGACACATCACTTCCCCTCCGCAGCCGTCTTGAGCATGACAAAGAACTGCTGTTACCAGACTTGTCTAGACACTATTGGCTTCTCGTCATTAGTTGTTGCACGCTCAGATCCTTTCTAACAATAACAGCATTTGATGTGTGCCTCAGGTACTTGGCTGTGTGTGGATGGCCCTGGACATGTGCATAACTCCTCGCACAAAGGGGTGGATGAATAGGACCCACACAGCCTGGACCCCTCTCCACCTGGGAAAACCTTGCATGGATGTACTCACCTGGGAGCAGAGCAGATGAAGTGGAGTTTAACTGGGATTAGGCACTGGAGTGCTTCTGGCCTCACAAAGAGCTATTTCAGCATTCCCATCCTCTGTGCTGCAGGCCAATGGATGCTGACTCAACCCTCTGAGCAGCCCTTGTGTCCCTGCCTGTTAACATCATCTCTGAGTTTTGGCTGTAAGATCTGTGTTTGTCCCTGATGAGATGGCAATTTCCTTGGGCAGGGAACACAACTCACCCAGAGGAGTTTAATTACGCCAAACACCCTTTTCATTGCTCTCACTGGGATTTTGGCTTCCACGGCTCCTGTTGGATGAAGCCATGGCTCGGGGAAAAGGCTCTACCAACAGACACCATTTGTCTGGGTTGGAGACAGTGCTTCCAGTAGTGCCAAGCTCCAAGGTTCTCCTCACTAGTGAGAGACCTGCAGGGATGTCCTGCACCCTCTTGGAAGGAGGAGTGGATGGTAGATGGGGAGGACACAGCCAGGTGAGCCAACAGCAAACAGGTCACCACAGTGCTCCTGGCTACCAGCAGAGCCGAGGTGGGCTGTCAGCACACCTTGGCCATCAGGTCTGCGTGAGTATTGACAATGCCATGTTGCAGCTCCTTCTGTGCACACAGGAACAAATACAACTTTAGTGCTCCTGTTCTCCCTGGCTGTCCTTATTTCTGCTGGTAGGGTGGCCGCTCTTTGCAAACAAATACAGGCCGCAGGCCCCCCCGGCTGGGTCACACAGGGTAACCACGAGCACTGGAGCGCTCCTGCGAAGAGACATCTGTCCTGGCTGCTGCAGGCACTGGGAACGAGTTCATGCGCAGGGTTGCATCCTGGGAGGGGGAGACAGGATACAGCACAAAGCCTCTGCCCCAAGTAAACCCCAAGGCACCACACTGACTGATCCTGCTGGCGTGCCGGGACAGACCCAGTTAAACCAGGATACTTCTGGGCACGTCAGTGCTTCCTCCAGTCAAACCTTTTCTTACTTGAGCCCTGGCCCTTCTCTGGCCTTCCTAGCAACTTTGCTCACAGCCTTGGTGCTATCATAAGATGCAGACTCTTGTCTAAATGCTTAGATGAAGTGTTTACATATTTTGTTGTCTTGTTCTGTAGAGAGTTGTGCTTAACTGGCCATGCAATGGATGTTTTTCCTGCTGAAGGTCAAAAGGCAATTGGGAAGAACTGGATTTTTATTAAGGCAAGAACCTGCCTCCTGCGTGGCATCAGACCAGCAAGTATGGAAAAGCAGCACCATCTGAGGTGTGAGAGAAGCTCAGAAACAGGGACCCAATCCTGGATGCTAACACCCATCTGCTTTTTGCTAGATGCCTCCTTCATCTCCATTCAGCAGCCTGGGAAGTGCAGAACTTCCCCAAACACAGCTTTTACTCACGCTGTCAGTGTCCTCAACTCTACTTGCTCCAAGAGCACTTGGAATGTTTTCCCTAACTCTTTGCAATCCCCATGCTCTGTGTGCTTCTCCTCCAGGCCTTTAACTGAAAGCATAGCAACATCTCCTGGAACCAGGTGGCTACTGCAAGTTCAGTTATCAAAGGGCCACCCTCAAATCCCCATGAATTCACTCAATTTGAGAAACTCTGGATTTGTTCCCTTGTGCAGGTGCCAGGGATGGCTCTGGGGTAGTGTGTGTCCTGCACATTTCCTCAACTTTGTGAAGAGAAGGAAGGACCAGCTCTTGGAAACTGCCTGTTCATTGTTCGAATGTCCCTCGGGAAAGTTTATCAGACCTGATGAGGCTGACACCAGGTTGTGTGAAGCATTTAGAGGGAAAACAGGGAGAAGGAACTGGAGACAGGAGGGATTCACCCCATCAACAAGAGGTGCCAACTGGCTGGATTTTATTACCAAACAAATGGTCTCCTGTAAAGAAAAGCAACTGGGGATGTGCACTGTGGGTATCCCTGGCACAAGGATAAGGAAATTGGAAGAAGGAGCCACCAAATGAGGTTCTCTGCATGGAAATAAGGCAAAGTGCTGTCCTTGTTGACCTCCTCTATAAGAAAGAGGCGAATGCAGAAGGGCAGTGATTGTCACCTTGGAGAAAACACAGCAGCAGTGGGGCCAGGTAGGATTTGTGTCTCAAGTGCATCTGCCCTGTTTGCAGGGACCCCACATCCTGATGCCACCTCAGGGTATACAAGCTCTTGGGGCAGACCCCAGCTGGATGCCAGCCCAAGCCCACCTGCAGCCTCCCTCCCTTCTCCTACTTTCATAAAAACGTGGAAAATACTGGAAGGGAATGGTTGCTCCCATGGCTTAGAGGAAACTGGAAGGAGAGTGAGTATGGACATGAATGTAGATTTCTTTTCTGGTGCTATGTAAAGGCGCTGCTTGTACTACAGCAAGCCCGGCAGCATCAGCAGCCAAATTAGTTGTTTAATTATAACTGCTGCCCTCGATGCATTTTGACTTGCTAATTAGTATTTTAAGTGCTTGTGAAATAGTTTGGATGTATTCCTTAAGCTTTCACACACATCTCTATTGCCACTGCCATTCCTTCCTCCTGCCCTGTTCCATCACTTCAGTAACATCATTTCTGCTTCCAGATGGGCTGAATTCTCTAAAGCAAGAGGAAAACACAACCTTCTTTGCTTATTCATGCACAGGGAGCTCTTATTTGCATAAGAAGAGATGAGGCTGTGGAGCAGCACTCCCCAAAGTCTGGGGAGAAGGGAATCTATGCTCGTAGGCAGGGAATAATGAGGCACAAATGTGGATAAGCTGATTTTTTTTGTTGTTGTTCTGCAGCATTTCTGGGTTTTTACAACCCATTTTCATCACTCAAACCACTCCGCTCAGCTGATCCATGGCAATGGTGGGCTGGGAGCACCACTGGCAATCTTGGTGGGATTGCAGCAGACAATTGCCTCAGCAATGCACACAGGCGAGGCAGAGAGAACGTCCTACACGACTGGATTCCAAAAACAGGAATGGGTTTCTGAATGGACACCATGGCTGCTGTGTCAGGCTGCTAAATCTGGTTCAGCAGGAATGCTGGCAGGTGTGGACAAAGGTGTAGCCATGAGGGGGCTGGATCTGGACATTAGCTGAGGAATTTGTAAAATCACCCCCACAAGCAAATGAACTTTGAATTACCCTGACAGGGAACCTCAAACGATGGTTTGGTTTGGTTTGGTTTTTTTGCACATAGTACCTGGCAGCTGTACAAAGGACCAAAAAATGTCGGAGTATCATGCAACAGGACGGGGGAGCAGACAGACGCTCCACAAGCTTTTAATTATTTATTTTATTCAGGCATCAGCCTCATGCACACAAGAGATGTACATGGCTCACATCTGCTGACAACCCAAGATTTCCTAGATACAGAGCATTCTTAAAAGCTTTTCAGCCAATAGCATGCTTCTAAAGTTTACAGACAAGTGCTCTACCAGTCACTTAAAAGCACACATATACCTGTTACAAACAATATTTGCTTGTATGCTTGTAATAACAATGCACAATATTCCCTTATAGAGCTTAAAACTTCAGTGTCCTTGCTAAGCACATTTTCTGCAGCTTCAATACTTCTCTGAGCCAAACCTAGGAACACTAACCCTTGTTCTAATGTCCTTGCAGTCTAGATTATTGTATCTTCTTCTACATTCCGATTTTGCAGCTGCAGCTGAACCTAAAATCTTTGCTTTATTTCTGAAACCTGCTCTTCTCACTCAAACCAAAAGCATTTTCACCTTTTGCATTTTCACAAGCCAATGAACTTCGAATTACCCTGATAGGTAACCTCAAACGATGGTTTGGTTTAGTTTGGTTTTTTTGCACATAGTACCTGGCAGCTGTACAAAGGACCAAAAAATCCCGTATTTCACAGATTTCCTCTTCATTTTTGGAAAGTTTCTTTCTGTAAGTATGAAGATAGGAACTACTAAAAACCATTTTCAGCAGTTCTCAAAGCACACAGTCATGTCAGCTGCTATTTATGAATGATGTTTGGGAGGTTCTGTCAATGGAAGAACAAATAGATTTTTGTACATGCACAATTTTGGATATTTAGCACACAGAGGCACTTCCTAAATGTTTTGTGAGAACAAAAAGCCCTTTCCCTGGCTGTTTACAGATGACTTGCAAAGAAAAAGTGAGAGGTTCGAGCATGGCTGAACTGAAGAGCTGCTGAGAATTCAGATAAATGGTTTCCAGACCTGTTCTTCCACAAGCTCTGCTTTGGAGACTGCAGAAAAGAGACACATCACAGGGTAAAGCTGTCCATCACATCAGGGGATAGAAGGAAATCTTGTCTCATTTCCATTCTCCCTACCTGCTCTTTGGAAGCTCATTCTATAAGCATTATCACTGCTGAAAGCATTTTAGTGTTTAGGTTCCAGCCATGATCTCATGGGGTTAGGAGCTGAAAGAAGGTTGTGTGAACAAGGAAATGAAGATGATCCCTTCGAAATGACTATGATCCCTTGCACCTGGATGCCACGTGCCCTGGGATGTGTCCATCCTTATGATGATAGATGCACATATCACCACCTTTGATTTCCCCAGCATTAATTCTGACCTTGCCTGGCTTCAGTGGGGCAAAGTCTGGCTTTCCAAATTTCCAAGGCTCTCCAAATGTATCTTTTGTAGTGATAAAGTGCTGAGATGAAGAACACAGGATTTCTTTCAATGCCAAGCTGGACTCCAATTCCTGTGTTGCATACATCTTATTCCAAAAAAAGCTAAAAATAAAGTCACCTGTAAGGTATCCTGTGCATACCCCATCACCAGAGCTAATAAAATAATCCCATGGCCCCATTAGGCCATTCAAGGCCATAAAAATAGGTTTTAAGTCACAGAAACACTTTGCTTCAATATAAGCAGTGGGTTTTTGTAAGCTTGTTTTACTTCTCCTTGTTTGTTCATGAATTGGGAATCTCTCACATCCTATACAGAAGCTGTTTAGGACATTTCTTGCTTTGTAGGTGGGGTTACTGAGCCTGCAGGAGTACTTGGCTCAAAATTTACAGGAGGCAAACTGAGGCCTCAAAGGCTATTTAAGCCAAAACAAAATCAAAGTAAAATTGCACCTCTTAGGAAGATGCTTCTGCACAACTGGTGTAGAGCAGGAGGAAGCCCTCAGTGGTTGCTGGAGTTTTAGAAGTTTCCCATTCTTTCCTCCTTTTTTCCCTCTTAATGGAATTTTTCCCCATGCTTTGTTGCTAAGGAACAAATTGCTGGAGTGAAATAAAGAGAAATAAAGGGACCTGGCCACAGGGGGAGGGTCCGTCTGGCTGCCCTCTTTTTGCCTGGAATTTTCTCATTGGACAGAGATGCTGCACGAGATTGGAACTGGCAAGGGGGAGCTGGGTACAGCCCAGCTCTTGTTCTCTGGCATCGGGAGGAGAGAGAGGCCACCCTTCCCTGCCGCTCCTCTGCTGCTTCTGCCACTGCTGCTGCTTCTGCAGCTGCTTCTGCTGCAGCTGCTTCTGCTGTGAGCTTTTTGCTACACTGTGGCCCCAGCACCCCCAGCCTGCTGAGACCTCCTGAGGTCCTGCTGCAGCTCCGGAGTTTGATACATCTCAGCTACAACCCAGGATTTGGGTCCATCCCTGCTGCTCCAGCCTGCAGTTCCCGAGGGTCCTGCTGGGGCACCGGGATCAGCTGCCCCAGGGGTTTGTGAAGAGACCTCCTCATCGCCATCACCGCGTGAGGGCCGAGCTCGCTCCGCAGCGCCCCCTGCAGGCGCGGGGGAACATCGCACCCGCCCTGCTCACCGGGAGCCGCCAGCGCCCCCTGCCGGCCGTGAGCGTCACTGCAGCGCAGGGGAAAGGCCTGAGAGCCGAGAGAGGCTGCAGTGGGGCCTGCTCTGTTTGTGATCACTGCCACACTTACTGCTGTTTGTTTGCCTTGTTTTATATATCTATTAGTAAAGAACTGTTATTCCTATTCCACATATCTTTGCCTGAAAGCCCCTTAATTTCAAAATTATAATAATTTGGAGGGAAGGGGGTTACATCTTTTATTCCAAGGGAGGCTCCTGCCTTTCAAACCAAGGCAGATTTTTGGCCCAAAGTGGGGCCTGAGGGCATTGAGCAAAAAGAGTAAAAAGGAATAAGAGTTCCTGGGGAACTTGATTTTGTGTGCTGAATATAGAAACCTTATTAGGCAGCACCATGTGGGCTAGCTTACGCTGGTTCGGGTGGCACGTGGTCTTGGCTATATTTTTCCCCTTTGCAGCTCTTTATCTAAACATGGGTCCTCTAACTAAGGCTACCATGGCTGTTACCCAGTTGGTGCTATGGGTTGATAAGGTGAGGAATTCATGGTTTTTCAACTTCCTCTTGAATGTGGGCACATGGATAAAGGGCTATCACACACTAAGTGTATGTTTTTGGGGTTACATTAAAAACGGTACCTTCTGTAAAGGAAATAACACTGGGGGAAGTTTTCTCCCAACCCTTCAAGCAGTTCTTTCGGCCTACCCCACCAGCTTTCAAAGATGTGTTTAGATTTCCCCTAGACACTAACCAAGTGTTGTTGATAGTTCTCTATTTAGCATTCAGAGATACAGTGAAATTGACTTGGACAGCTACCCAGGCACTCACCCCAGAGTCTAGGGGTGCTGATCCAGAACCTGATCCGGCCCCAGAGACTAGAGATCTGGCCCCAGAGCCTGACCCTCTCCCACAGCCTGACACTGCCATACAGCCCACCTCAGAAATGGACCACCCGAACTGGGTGGGGGTACTGGTGAAGAGGACGCAGGAGATTGCCAGATGTGCCAGGTATGCCAGGAGATGTGCCAGGTACTGACGGAATACACCTCCCCAGCTAGTGGAAAACCCTCTCCCTGCCCCCAACAGAGTGAGTCTGATGATGCAGCAATGGAACCTGTGGATGTTACAACTGTCCAGGTTCCAGCTGAACCACAAGGGCAGTCACAGCCAGCAGCAGTTGCCCCTGTGCAGAGGAGGAAGCATAAGACCAAATCAGCATGCCCACTTAAGGATGATGGTGAACCAGGGCCTTCACAACCAGCACGGGAGTCAGAGCCTGAAATCGTCGCAGAGTCCCTGTCGTACGACACTCTCCGTAATATACAAAAAGACATTGTGCAACAGGGACGTGAGCCTTATACAACCTGGTTACTTTGGGTTTGGGACCTTATGAATAAAAGTGTATGGATAGTGGCGAAGCAAGGTATTTGGGATCCTTGATCGAAGACCCAGGTGTGGACCAAGATTTTGTGAGGGAGCCAGTGCCCCTTTCTCTCTGGGAGTGGTTTTTAACAAGTGTAAGAAAGAGGTTTGTCCATAAAGAGAGAATGCAGGAGTACCATCACAGAATGCAGTGGAGGACACTTTAGGAAGCAATTCAACAGCTGAGAGAAGTGGCAGTATTAGAGGTACTTTTTGGGAGGGATGGACAGGATGATAATGACCCTGACAAGATCAGGTGCACAGGGCAGATGCTGTAGAACCTGGCAAAGCTAGGGCCACATCAATACGCCACCTTCATTGCAACAATTAATGCCAAGAACAACCAAGAAACAGTGGGCTCTGTCACCAACAGGCTCAGGTATTACGAAAGTTTAGTCAATGGCCCAATGAAGGCTCATGTCTCAGCTGTGGCTAGGGACTTCAAAGAGGAGATGAGGAAGGAGATGAGGGAGGAGAGGGAGGAGATGAGGGATGAGGATCATCAGTGTAGCACCAGTGTGAGTCACGGGCCCCCAGGTCAGAGCACGACGTCCCCCAACTAGGGAGAGAGGGTACACCTCAAGAGCTGAGCTGTGGTATTTTCTGTATGACCATGGGGAAGACATGAGAAGATGGGATAGGAAACCCACCTCTGTCTTGGCAACATGGGTGCGTGAACCCAAGGAGGGAGACACTAACCACAGGGATTCCGCTAAGGTGAAAGTAGCCTCAGCCTCCCATGACCAAGCACCCAGGTATTACAGGAGGGAGGATGAGATGTCAGATCCCCTTGAAGGAACCTCTAGCATGTATGCCCAGGGAGGGAATGATAACCAGGGCTAGAGGAGCCCTGCCTCTAGCCAGGGAGAGCCATGGGAGAACCACGTTTTTTGGCCGGTGTGGATCCAAAGGCCTGGCACATCAGAGCCCCAGAAATATGAGGCATTGGTTGATACGGGTGCACAATGTACTTTAATGCCATCAGGACGTGTGGGGACAGAACCTGTTTCTATTGCTGGGGTGACAGGGGGATCGCAGCAGCTGATCCTGGTGGAAGCCGAGGTGAGCCTGACTGGGAAGGAGTGGCAGAAACATCCCACTGTGACTGGCCCAGAGGCCCCGTGCATTTTGGGCATAGATTTCTTCCGGAACAGCTACTACAAAGACCCAAAAGGACTCAGGTGGGTGTTTGGGATTGCTGCTGTGGAAGCAGAGGGCATTAGGCAATTGAACACCCTGCGTGGAGTTGGACTCCTTAAGATAGAAGAGCAACAAGTGCCAATTACCACCTCGACAGTGCACCGCAGGCAGTACCAGATGAATCGAGATGCTGTGATCCGCATCCAAAAGATGATCTGAGAGGTGGAGACCCAAAGGGTGGTCAACAAGACCCACTCACCTTTCGACAGCCCCATCTGGTCTGTGCTCAAATCTGAAAGCCCCTTAATTTCAAAATTATAATAATTTGGAGGGAAGGGGGTTACATCTTTTATTCCAAGGGAGGCTCCTGCCCTCCTTAGTAGACACCTGTCTTTCAAACCAAAACAGTGGTGAAACAGAGCTTTTACATGGCTTGTTAGACTGGACCTACCTCTCTGTTGTGCTTGAAACTTGCGGAGAGAATGTCTTCTCACGTCTGAAATACAGGCTTCAGCCAGGACATCCTGAGGGGAGGGTGAACCAGCAGGGACTGTTTTGTCTAACACATCATCGTGCATCAATCTAGAGCATGGAATAAATATCTTTGCTGTCAGATGTAAGACATCCTTTAATTTTTCACTGTGGCTTGCTTTGGAGTGTCAGAGTTCCTACTGGAATATCCACTAGAACAAAGAAAGGATGAGTGGTGCTTGTGCTCCACTGCCCTGACACAGCAAGGGAATGGAAGAACAAAAGTCTTAAATTTACATCCTTTCTGCAAGGGGCAGTAAGATGGCTCATTCTGCATCAGCTCTTACCTTCACCCATGAATTTCTTAGGCTACAGAAGGTGATTAAATTTGGTCCAAGCTGATGTCTCTTGGGTGGGAATGAGTGTCACATCAACCTCTGTCCTGCATAAAATGGGGACGATCTTAGGGACATATTCAAAGCAGGTGTTGCTCTGCCTTTTGTGGACGGCTTTGGGGATGTGTCTCTTTTTTTGTCTCCAATCACAGTAAATACCCAAGAATGAGGTTATTATGAAAGCCCTCAGAAACTTGAGTCAAGGTAAGCAACACTCCAGACTGAAAGGTCATGGAATCACAGAACTTTTTAGGCTGGAAAAGACCTCTAAGATCAACTCCAACTGTTTCCCCATCACTGCCAAGGCCACCACTGACCCATGTCCCCAAGTGCCACATCTACACAGCTTTTAGATCCCTCCAGGGATGGGGACTCCACCACTGCCCTGGACAGCCTGTGCCAGGACTGGACAGCCCTTTCCATGAAGAAATTTTCCTAATATCCAATCTGAACCTGCCCTGGCACAGCTTGAGCTTATCCTGTCCCTGTTCCCTGGGAGCAGAGCCAGACCCCCCATATCCCCTCGGCTGCCCCCTCCTGTCAGGGAGTTGTGCAGAGCCAGAAGGTCCCTCTTGAGCCTTCTTTTCTCCAGGATGAGCCCCTTTCCCAGCTCCCTCATAAGACTTGTGCTCCAGTGTTAAGTGGTGGTGAAACAGCCCTGGGGACTTGTCAGGAACTTCAACTCCCCCATGGGTAGAACCAGCTAGGCAGGTGGGTACACAAAATCTTTGTCATTGGTTGCATTTAGTTTGTGGACTTTTCTGTAATTCAGTACCAGTAAAAGGAGGAGTTGTGATCTGGAAACCTGCTACCTGCTTGGTGTGGACAGGTCCTTGTTCCATTTTCTTGGAGCAAACCCAGTTTTGTCCTTCCACCTCTGTGGAGTTGTGCCCCCACGCACAGCAACTGATGTCAGCTGCTGACGCATGACCAGGACTGTGGGCAGACGTCTGCAAGAAGATACATATGCCATGTGGGATTGTTGAGCTGACAGAGAATGCCTGGGACAGACTTCACTCAAACCTCCTCACATGCTGGACTCTCCTGTCACCTGCTCTTTGGATCAAAAGACTGATGGCCTAAGTGCACAATAATGAATTAATAGATACCTGGGAGGACTGAGAAGTCAAGTGTTTAACAGCAGTGGTCTGCTTTCCCTGTTGTTCTGACAGTTCCCCTGTTAGGCCTTATCACACAGTCACTTCAAGTCTGAGGGATGACAAAAAGGATTAGTTTATCCGAGCTAGATGACGTTGAAAACAAACATCTTTCATCTGCTAAGTATTCCCTCGTGGAGCTGTTCCCATCCCAATGGCTGCAGGGGTTGTCAGGAGCCATGCGCTTCCTGCTGCTTCCTTCTGCTGAAGGACCAGCACCCAGCAATGGCATCCCAGAGCTGAGAGAGGTACATGCCAGAGGGAGCCCTCATCCTGGGATTATCACCAGGGCTGGGTTTCTGCTCAGGACCTTGGAGCTCACAAATTTTGCAGCTGGAGATGAGCAGCTCCAGTGCATTAATGCACCACAGTGCATTGATCAGCAAAGCATGCACAGGCTGTTGGAGTCAGAGGGAAGGTGCTCTATGGGCCTGAAACACTGTTGAATTGCATCCAGGCTCCCTCTGAAGTCAGTAGGAGCTGGCTTGTTATACTATTACCTTTTTCTTCTATTTACCTTGGTTGAACTCTAAAAGAAATTGGTTTTAAAAATCCATGCTGAGAGCATCACTATTGACATGTGAAAACCCCGTCTTGGAAAACAATCCTGGCTCAAGGCAGTGGATTTATTGTGAGATCAGAGCAGGTCCACTGCATGTGTCAGAGGTGTCTCCCAGACCTGGGGGGTAAAACCTTACAAGGCACCACAGGGGCAGTCAGGTTTAAGGAGGAGAATACTGAGGAGCAGATTCCTTTTGCTCTAACAGGGATTTGGGATTAGGACTTTGGTTGAGCACCTAAGAGGTGCATGTCAGTGGGAAGAGTTAACCCTGCAAGTATTTGTCTTTACTGCCTGCAAAATATCAGCACAATAGAGCAGGGAGTGACCAAGGGAAGGACCAGCATCACCCACATCTGCCAAGGGTTCAGCACACCTCAAGATGGTGTACTGACTACATCAGTCATGCTGGACCTTAAATCAGTTTGTTGCAAAGCAATCTCCGTTAATTAACATAATTTTAAATGCAGATGAAGACCCAAATCCACCTACAGAGTCCAAAGATGAGCTCCCAGTTATAAGACAAGTTTGTCTAAAATGTCATCAGTTGCCAGATCAGGTGCCACCTTTGTGCCAGCAAAGGACACAGGAGATGCATTTCAACCCACTTGAACAATCAGGCTTGTTCCAGCACCAACAGTAATAGTCACTTTTCCAGACAGAATTGACATTATAAATGAGTTGTTGGTTAATTTGCTACTTTCTTAACATTATTGATTCTACAGCTATGTTCTTAAGCATCAGTGCCTGAATATAAACTATCCAGCAGCAAAATTATAGCTGCATTTGGATGCAGAACACAACCTTCTTATCGCCAGACTTTCAATCCCATCCACAGTTTCAGGGTTACTCATGCAAAAATAGCTTGTCTGCTCGAGTGAGCGTGCGAGGGCTGTCCCACAGGAGCATGAGCCTTTTACCCCCAGCAGCTGCGAAGTAGCTCAGGAATATCTGTCATTCCAGAGACCTCCAAATCCACCTCCCACAGAGCTCTTTGTGGAGCTTAGAGCTGTGGAGATTCAGAACATCACCAGAAAGGATGGCTTTTGTTGGCATGGGGCCCTGAAAGAGATGGGCGTACCCCAAGTCCGACAGTAGGCAAAACAAAAGAGCAAGAGACAAAACTAAGCAAGAGGTGAGACAAAAAGTAGGATAGTTAACAGGAGATTAAGACAGGAGATTGTAATCTGTAGCTGTTGGAGATGCTAAAGATGTAATCCTAGAAGCTAAATTTTGTAGCAGCTGAACTGCTAGTTTAGAATAGTATATAAGATGTGCTTTATACAATAAAAGTTGGCTTTGCACGTACCCAACGGAGTCTGCGTTTCAATCACCTATAAATGGTGCCCCGTGTGAGGATCTTATTGTACGCCTAACTGCACATCTGTCAGTGAGCCCCGTGGAACTTGAAGTGCTGCTGAAAGAAGCAGAAAAGCTGGCCAGCGATTAA
Source organism: Vireo altiloquus (assembly GCA_013396875.1). Lineage (NCBI taxonomy): Eukaryota > Metazoa > Chordata > Aves > Passeriformes > Vireonidae > Vireo > Vireo altiloquus. Next base: position 674,920 of record VZRF01009594.1, read on the forward strand.
TCCTTTCAGAGGTCGAAGGTGTTATAAATGGGGGATTAATTCGTGCCCATGTAATGTATATATGTTATGGGGTTTGGATATATGTTATGTTATAAGGACTGTGTTTAAATCCAATATAAATAAAATCGAGGAACCAGGGTGAAAAGCAGTTTCGCAAGTCCGGCTGCAGCAGGGAGAACTGAAATTAACATATGAAGATGGACTCTGGACGAAGGAGACAGATGGTGTAAAAAAGGACATTTCGCACAACGCCCAGGCAGTGAAGACAAGATCAGGGGAGGTGATACTATCTAACCACCATGACTAGGGAGTCCCTGAGATCCCGGCAGGGCTGATGGGCCATTCATCAGAGCAGTTTGGTTTCCCGAAACCTCTGATGAGCTTTTCATCAGGATGAAGGAAGCGCTTTGTCTCGATCGGACTTAAGAAAAGAAACTTCATAAATACATGGAGGAAAGAAAAGAAACTGGAAATGAATAATGCAAGATGCCCGAGAACCCGGACTCTAGCGGAAGGCTGTATAAAAATGGACTTGTTCATGGGGTGGTTGTGAAAGTGGTAGTTCCGATGTGACAGAGGTTGGCTCTGCGTGTTCACCCTGCTCTGAGGCCCAGGCTCAGCGCTGTCTTTTTATGATCGTGCCTCCCCAATCTCTTATCTCTTATCTTAAAGCGCCTGCGCTTTAAGCCTGAACACCGCTTTTTCGTCAGAGATGCAGGACAAGGTGAGAGATATATTATGGGGTCATACTACAAGAGGAGATGAGGCGGCCATTCAAATGCTGCCTGCCTGGAAGGTGATACTGGAGGCTGTTAAAGTGCAGGAAAAGACTAACAAAGAGAAAGATGCTTCTAAAAGCAGTACCCCTTCTGAGCTGCCAGCAAACAACTGTAAGTTTGTCGGTGCTGTGAGAAGAGAACCAGATGATGGCCCCTCGTCCCCCGACCTGTTTGATCCTGGAGGGGAGCCAGATGGTATTGTAGAAGAGCTCGTGCTGCCCTGCGCCATGCGGCATCAGCTGGAGCTGTGTCGCAGCGAGCGGCTGGAGCCGGGGGAGCCCTTCCTGGTAGCGTGTTCCCTCTCCATCTGCCCTCTGCGAGAGTGTAGCAGTGGTGGCAGACACAGAGGAGGGGCGCAGCACCATAGCTGCAGCAGCGAGCGCACGGTGCTGGTGAGCACATGGCGGTGAGCACATGGCACGGCCAGGGGATGGCGGCACACAGCGGGTTCAACGGAGGAAGCACAACTCTCTGCATGTGGGAAGGGAGAAGACAGGCTGGAGAGCCCGGCAGCACCAGCAGCGGCAACACCACATCCCTACTCCCCACGTGCGATAGGATTTGCCCGGAGAGGCACGGCCACCGTCTTGTGCGCCAGCAGATCCCTGCAAGACACCCCAGCATGGACCCAACCCACGCCGCTGCCGCTGCAGCCGTTTCCTGCCTCTTGCAGCCTGCAGCTAGTCCGTGGATTCAGAATGTTGCCACAATCCTGGACTGTTAAAAACGACCAATTAGAGTCATAATTAATGTTAATTAATTTATTAATAACAGCTGGGGACAGCAGAGGAATTAATCAAACTGCCAGCGACAAGGCAGAACCTAAAATTACAGCTCGCGCGTGGCGAGTGGTCCCCTGCGTGACCAAAGGAGAAGGACCAGGCTCTGTCCCTGGGGAGCCTTTTTGAAGTCTCTGAAGGGATCGAAAACGAACCAATCAGGTTGGCTCGTTGGAGTCCTTCCTGATTGGCTGTTCCAAACGGTGCATTTCTAGCCAATCATTTGTCCAGGGAGAGCTTTGATTGGATGGAGTTTTGGTCCAATCTCCATCATAGCTGGTGGTGTGATTGGCAGGAGTCCATAATGAAGTGTTCTGCGTGGAAGTTTTGGCAATTTCCAGTGAAGGGAGTCTCTTCACTTACGCCACCCGATGGTCAAACATGAGAACTGACCCATACACCCGGCCGCAGTCAGAAACCTTATTAACAAACTGATTTAGGAACTTGTGAAACAGTTAGTCAAGCAAGTAACAAATTCAACAATGACAAACAAGCTCAACAATCCATTTAACTCTTTTAACTCCCTCCCAATTTAAAATGCAATTCATTTCTCACATGGACCTTACCTCAAAGATTGTTTTGTTACCACACCACCTTGTGACATCCCTATCGTTGTAATTGCCTTTTGTTATGAATGTTAATAATTATAATTTGTAAGCTATCCTTTCAAGTGGAAATTAACTGATACGTTAGGCCAAGCCCTAGCCCTAACTGACTGGGGGATTATACCATCAGACTCAGGTGTTTCTGCCCTAAAAGTGTAATCAAGTAATTTTGACTTGCTGATCTGATCTTATAAAAGCTGGACCCTCTTTCGAGATAAACTCGGAAACCTTGTCCGGAAAAGTCTCTCTAAGTCCTCACTGTGAAATAAAAGTCCACAGCTATTCACAGACTCTGGATAATGATAAAGTATTTAGGCAGTTGATGATACTGCCTTGCTTGTTTTTACTCAGTGCACACTTTTTGTCTTATTAGATTTACTGTTTTACTGTTCATCGTAAGAGAACTGCATGTTAAATTACACATGTATCTGAATTTGGTTAGTTGAAAAATGTGTATGTTATGGTTGTTAAAACAAAAAAGGGGGAATGCAGAGATGGGTTATACCCTCCACAAAAGTCTTAATTCCTTTAATTTTTAAAATTGTTATTCAGATAGCAAACCTCCACCCATAATGCAGCATTTTGGACAAAGTGCAGCAGCCACTGAAATTAAAACCCCAGTCCTAGTAAAGGACTTGGAATCAAGCAAATACTTAGACCTTTCCCTCTTATTACGTAGGAGAGAGGGTATGCTTGTATTTCCACAGATACAGGACCTAAGTGGGTCCCTGCAAAGAACATTCGCCCATACAGAGATGTGAAAAACGAGCTTCACTCTTGGTAAAGTTTTAAAAGGTTTAATAAGGGTTTTTCACAAGGGGTTTAATAAAAAGGACAATAGGAGACAGAAATAAAGCAAAGAATTAATACGGCCAGGTGCTTGGCACGATGCTAGAGGCACACCTTAGCTTACAAACTTCTTCTGTTAAATCTCTGAGTCTCATGCATTTTCATAGACTTCTATGCGTCATTTAACTATTTTTTTTGTGTGTCTCTTGGGTTTTAAGTCCTCCCTATCCAGTTATCTTGCGTTTTACTTCTGATTGATAGATTCTTTATTTCAGGGTCTGAGGCCTGTCGATGTTATCTTCAACGAGATAGTCTAGGAATTTGGGGAATTTCTTTGGTCATCTTTGCTATCTTTAGTTAACTACATAAAGAAACATTCTACATATAATATAATCCTAAGAAATCACACTACTTTTCCAAATGAACTATACTACTTTGTTTTCTTACATTACACGTATGACATTCATTTTAATATTTGTGAAAAGCCAACAATACAATATACATTTATAACAGAGAGAAAGGACAAACGCCACTTGAGAGTGACCAATGTGAAGACAACGAACGTGAAAGCATCGAGCATGAACTTTGCTATCCCTGGAAAGATGATTTCACCTCCTCCATCACGTTAGGTTGAAGAATGTCTGACAAGGATTGTGAGCGACTAGCCGATCCTGGGACAACCGTGTATATGCGGTAGACTGGCAGCACCCCGATTCATCCAAGAATAACTTTTATTAGCCACTTTAACAAGGCTTTTAACAGACCCTTTTGTAAGCAGTACTCACATAAACGTAGTGTTTTTGCGAGTTTTAATTGTCAAACACAAAAGGNCTCTGAGTCTCATGCATTTTCATAGACTTCTATGCGTCATTTAACTATTTTTTTTGTGTGTCTCTTGGGTTTTAAGTCCTCCCTATCCAGTTATCTTGCGTTTTACTTCTGATTGATAGATTCTTTATTTCAGGGTCTGAGGCCTGTCGATGTTATCTTCAACGAGATAGTCTAGGAATTTGGGGAATTTCTTTGGTCATCTTTGCTATCTTTAGTTAACTACATAAAGAAACATTCTACATATAATATAATCCTAAGAAATCACACTACTTTTCCAAATGAACTATACTACTTTGTTTTCTTACATTACACGTATGACATTCATTTTAATATTTGTGAAAAGCCAACAATACAATATACATTTATAACAGAGAGAAAGGACAAACGCCACTTGAGAGTGACCAATGTGAAGACAACGAACGTGAAAGCATCGAGCATGAACTTTGCTATCCCTGGAAAGATGATTTCACCTCCTCCATCACGTTAGGTTGAAGAATGTCTGACAAGGATTGTGAGCGACTAGCCGATCCTGGGACAACCGTGTATATGCGGTAGACTGGCAGCACCCCGATTCATCCAAGAATAACTTTTATTAGCCACTTTAACAAGGCTTTTAACAGACCCTTTTGTAAGCAGTACTCACATAAACGTAGTGTTTTTGCGAGTTTTAATTGTCAAACACAAAAGGGTAGATGTGGAGATTCAGAACGTCACCAGAGAGGATGGCTTTTGTTGGCATGGAGCCCTGAAAGAGATGGGCGTACCCCAAGTCTGACAGTAGGCAAAACAAAAGAGCAAGAGACAAAACTAAGCAAGAGGTGAGACAAAAAGTAGGATAGTTAACAGGAGATTAAGACAGGAGATTGTAATCTGTAGCTGTTGGAGATGCTAAAAATATAGTCCTAGAAGTTTGTAGCAGCTGAACTGCTAGTTTAGAACAGTATATAAGATGTGCTTTATACAATAAAAGTTGGCTTTGCATGTATCCAACGGAGTCCGCGTTTCAATCACCGACATAGAGCCACGTGTAGGAGCCCAAGTGTTGGCCCATCTCCTGTTATAAACAAAATCCAAAAAAACCCCAATGTCCTATCCTTGTTAAGTTATCCCGTCGTACCCGTTAAGTGCCTTGTTGTTTACTGTTTAAGCCTGTTGCTCTCTTTATGCCGCTGTCTTGTTGTTTACCCCATTGCCCTTGTTACCTGCTGTATTGTTTCCCCCAGTTTGCCTCGTTGTCCTTGTTAAGCCCCCCGTTATCCCTGTCAAGTGCTCCCTTGTACCTTTTTCCCCATCGGGAACTCCGCCGCTGCTCCCTCCACTGCTTCCTGAAACGGCAGCTGCTCCTTGAAACGGCTTGCGGCGTGCGCAACCCCGGAAGACAAATGTATGCAAATTAAGAAAATCTGCACCGGCCGGCGAGAAGAATACTCCAAACGATGAGCCAACAACCAATTAAGAAATAAGAGTAACACCTCTAAGTCGGCAGCAGGTCGGGCTGCCTCCTAGCCCGGTCTGCCGGTCTTCGAAGCCGTCACCATCACAAGAACTTAACCTAAGTGACACCTGTTATATATATATATATATATATATATAAGTAATTCGTGTCAAATAGAATAAAAGAATAAAAGAAATTGTGTGTTTCTGGTTTTCAACCAGAAGAAACTAGTTAAAAATATTTAGAGACTTTGTGGTTAGAGCTGTTGGTGAAAATAGAAGCTTAACATATAGAGTAAGGAATTTGGGTTATTAGAAAATGCTTGCTTAAGGTGTATGGGTGCATACGTGCGGAAAAAAGAGGAACCAGTGAAGACAAGGAGAGGTCAGGCTCCTANGTCTCCTAAGGGCCACCAGACAAAGACTCGAGATCTGGCATGTCAGCAGGACCACCAGATGAAGACCCAAGATCTGGCATGTCAGCAAGAATCAAACCTGCACAGGTGCACTGGAATATGTCAAGTCAGCCAAAATAATATCCATAAAAACCTAGCTGGAACTGTATTTGGTGTGCGTGTTGGTTGGAGCAGTGACTCCCCGCTCACCCAGCTTTGGCCTGATCACCCAATGCTGTTTGCTTGCTCGTCTTTTATAGCGAACACATAATAAAACTTTGATTGAAAGCTATTTCAACTGACTTAGCCTGAAATCATTTATAACACACCCTAGGCGTCGAGCCAGCGAGAGTGAGGCATTCCTTGGACTCCCGTGAGGTTGGAAGCCCCAGCTCTGCCAGAGACCGACAAAGCTGCACAGAACCTCCTCCTCTACGGCGGACCAGGGAGCAGTGGCGGACAGCGCAACCCCATGGGCCCCCTCCCGAGCTGAAATCTTCATAAAGGCTTTCAAGAAAGGAGTCCGCTCCTTGCCCTGGTTTTATCATCTCCCATCAGCAGCGCTGGCTCAGTTGGGTCGGACCCTCACCCTTCTCCAGCCAGAACCAGAACACATCCAGATTTGCTGCTTTGTATAAGGCCATCCACCAGATCTAGAGCTGGTCTGGCATTTTGAGGGCATTAAAATAGCACGAGTTTTAGCACTTGTAGGTGCAGGACGATGCATGTGAGCCATGAAAATGCTGGTCCTCACCTCAGTGGGTGGAATTCCATCTCTTGTGGAAAAGCTCTGTGCTGGAAGTCTAGTAGGAAGTGTCCCTGTCCATGGCAGGGCAGGTGAAACTGGATGATCTTTAAAGTTCCTTCCAGCCTAAACCCTCCTGTCATCCTGTGATTCTCTCTTTTCAAAGCTCCCCTCCAAAATTTGGCACTATATTTGATTATAGTTTCTGCCTTTCCCATCTCAGCCTTATGGGAATGCGGCCTGTCCCTAGGCAGGTGTTGTAAGGAGCTACTCTTGGCAAAGCTTCCAGGCAAAAAAAACTAAGGAAAGTGCATGAAAAGCATGGGAATGTCCCTCACAGGGGGAGCAGCCATGCAATAAACAGGGACCATGAGTAGTAAAACTAATGGTGAGGAACAAGTCAGGAGCCTGTGTCATGCAGCTGCTGGAGCAGAAAGCAGAGCCATAACAAAGCAATAGGATATTTTTCCTTAAAGAGTTTGCCTTGCTCTCCACGGGAGCACGAAAAGACCTTTGCTCACCTTGCTGTTACAAGTTACAAATGGAGGTTAAAAAGATTATTAAACTTGGCCACTTGTGTCCACCAGAGAAATAAAAAAACTTTAAACCCAAATTATTTGATGTAAGTAGGACAGTCCAACCTTTATTCCTTGCCAGGAACTTGGTTAAATAAATGCTCTTCTCTGAGTGAAAAACTGAACATTTTAGTAAAATCTGTCAGAAAAAACTTAGATTGGACAAGGCATTGAGAGGCCATAGTGACACATCCCCAGACACTCAAAAATACTTTTTTTCCTTATCAAATCTGCTTCTGATATAAATAGGCCTCTCTCTCACCTACACCAGTGTGTTTTTATGCACACCTACACACAGATATGTATATATGAATACAGAACTACTTATTCCAAAACTTAATGCAGCTTTTAAATCATGTGATGAGATGGAAATACTCATCTCACAGGCTCATACCCATGGCTGAAGTATCAGGTGTGCTCCCACCTGGCTTGGAGCTAGCTTTGGAGCCATCAGATGGCAAGCGAGGGATATAGATCCTGATCCTATACCTCTCCAAGTCATGCTAGGTTAACCATTTTTCCTTGGGAGCTGAGAAGTAGGAGAATAAGATTTCTACTCCAAAGGTACATGCCCAGAGCACCAGGCCTTTAATTATGCAAAGGACTGTAGCCAGTTTCCTCCTGCCTTTTCAGATAAGTGGTTTCACCGAGAGATTACAGCGAGTAGAACTTGGCACCTGGCTCTGCTGGCACGAAGGGGCTTTTGTTCTTTGCCCACGCAGTCTCCTGCTATGGAAATTTGTGCTTATCCCAGGATCCACCCGAGTGGATCCAGTTGTCATGTCAGCAGATTAGTGCCTACAAAAGACCAGCAGCCCTGGGCAGGCATTTAGCATCTCCCAAAGACTCAGAGCTGAATGGTGCAGATGCTCATTTGTTCTCTTTGTCCCACGTGGGAAAAGCTGGCTCAAACCCTGTTCTGGTCCAGTCCCTCTGGCATCAGGAGCTGGAAAGGCAGCAAGCAAGCCCTGCTCCTGCTGAGCTGGGTGTTGCTGGAGGCTGTTTTACTGCAGAACATAACTGGTTCTCTGTGTGCCAGTGATACCTGGGCCATGGCAAATTGCAGAAACCAGCAGAAATTCAGCAAATCCCTCTAATGCTGGCTTGGCAGGCTTGAAATATCTTTCACTGTCTGATAACTAGACACAAAACCAGCCTTGTTTTCCTCTTTTGCAGTCTCATGGTGGCTGGTTGTGGCAGGACAGCTGGTCACCAAGGCAAGGGCACCTTACCCAGGGAGAGGCAGGACAGGGCTTTGTCCCTACTGGGTTTGCTCCCGCTCTCAAACAGTTTCATATCCAGAAATTAGCTGAAATCAGATCTGTAAAAAGTGTCTTTTAAGTTCCTATGGACACAGTGTATTGCTGCACTAGCATGAAATGTGCAGAATATGTCTTGGGAGCTTTGGGAGAAACAAACCCTGGTAGTAGAAACTTGGGTGGAGGCTTTGGAAATTGCCTTGGTGTTGGGTTAATGCTTCTAATTGAAGTGAACACTAAAGCTAATACAGACTTCAAGGGGAAGGGATACTTCAAGGGGAAGGGGTACCCCAAGGGTAAATTTTGGAAATAACTGGGATACTTTCTCTATATTTCAATGTTTACACAGAGGAAAAACTTCATAGCTGCATATTTATAGTATGACTGTACAGAGTGAGAGTGACATCTGAAGAAACACATGCAGGCATTCTTCTCCAAAGTGAAAATTGGATCGAGACAAAAATGACCTAAATAAACATCGGAAGATCATAGGAAAGAATTCCTTGGAGGCAGAGAGAAGGAATATATACATGCAGATAAATGTTGGGTATTGTTCTGTGGGGAATTTCAGCGCATCAAAGGAGCCTGGTATCAGCCCTGGAATAACATCAGAAGAAATGTTGTCTGAGGAGAAGCAGAGGGCCTGAAAGAAATTTGTCTGAGCAGAGGAAGGTACAATGGGCTCTCCAGTTTTAAATACTGAGGTGGTTTCTGACTTCTCCTTGTTTTGCTCACTGGGCTCGACAAAGAACAACTTCTTCCAGCTCAGATGCTTGTGAGTGATGGAGAGGTGGACAAGTAGAATTTGTAGTGGAGCCAGGAAACAACAATAACTTATTGGGTCAGTTTATATAATAAATATTATCATTTATGGGCTCAGTTTTCTATTACAAGCATAGAATAAGGTAACTACACTTGTATCTGCTCTATCCTCATACTGGAATTGTTCATCAGCTTACTGTGTCCTAAACCCAGAATGCAACTTAGGAAGGAAAAAAGCACTGAAGTAAATGAGAGATGGAAATCAGGAATACTTCAAGCGTGTGTACACCATGGAGCACTGACCTCAGAGTGCAATTGAAAAGGATATCATAACACATCAGTTTGGAAGGAGAATGTTCAGTTTATTGCAAAGAAGGAAAAATCCAGGGCAGAATTTGCTCGCTCCTCCCACCTCTATTTTTCACTGCAGGTAAATCAGATTACAAGAGGAAATGTGCAGCTTCTGAAATTACTAAACTCAACGAGCAAACTGCTGGGCCTCCTAAGCACCTCCCCATGTGAAAACAGCATAAAAACTAAACACAGCTTCAGGAGAGAGCTGGGTTAAATGGCTCATCTTCAGTGTGCTGTCTGTGTGCATGAATTGACACTGCCAGGTACAAAGAAGGAATGAGCTTTTGAAAACAGACCTTTGTGCCTCAATCCAGCTCGGAGGCTTCTGCCTTCTGGTTTGTCTGGGTGATAATGAGCATCAGGTGGTGGCTTGTCATGGTGTGCTGTCCCCATCAGCCCAAGAGGGCTTGGAGTAGACACCGAGCTGTATTTTCAGCATCAGGTTCCTCCAGTTCTCAAGCCTGAGCCCAACAACACCTCTGCATTCTAGACTTTGGGTGAGTTACTCATTGTAGGGCTGAATTACCCTGCCCTGCTGAGACCCATCACTCCGGCTGAAAAAAGCCCCACAGGCAGTGAGAAAAACCTGCCCTGCATTCAATTTTCTTTCCTTGTGGCAATAACCCCTCCTCTAAACTCTGTCCCCATGCTGATAAGCTGTGATAGCTTTTTCAATCACAGTCTGAGGTACAGCCTCTTCAGGTATTCAGAAAAAACCAAAATGCTGCGTGACAAGGGGCTTTGGATGGCTGAAAGTGTTTGAGTGACAATGGGCTTTGGGTGGCCCAAAGTGGGTGGTTAGCCCCTTTTTGTGCAATTGCAGGTCCTGGCTGACCAACCCAAGTCACCAACCCAAAGTCTCCCCCTCTTTCTTCAATTCCATGGCTTACACTGGCATATCTAGTATTTAGGAATATTTAGGAATACCTCTGACTGTGGGGGAATGCTGGCCCAGCCTAGAAGAACAGGTTTAGCCTGAGATGCTCTTTCAGGAAGCTGCTGCCTGTTGAGCACTGAGTAAGGGAAACCCAGGTTTACCTTCAGCACTAATGAGAGACTCTTGTGGGTACTCTGCATATCTGGCCAGAGCCCACTGACCACAAGTTCAAAGACATATGAGGTTATTCTTAGGCCAAGGAGATGCTGCACTAGAAAGAAACTCCACAAGGACCCCGATGGACCCCAGAAAGAGTGTTTGTGTTTTGAACATCACTTTTCTCCCTTTCGTCTCTTGGCTTTGTGGGAGCCCCACAGGGTCTGGGTCCACCCTGATACGTCTAACAGCAAAGCCTTTGAAAAGCTTTGCTTGAAAGACATGGAAAGAAATGGGATATTTAGGTCCCTTTCCCAGCCTGAAGGACAAGCCAAGCATGTTGTGATGCATTTCAGAGATGTATTGTGCTGACACATCACCTGGTCATGAAAGGGCTCTTCACACTGAAGAAAACCCAGTAAATGTCTGCTGCTGGAGTCACTGCCTGAGGAAGAAGCTGCAAAACTGCCAGCACAGAGAGCTGGGAAGGCACTCGGTGCCTCCACACTTCCCTGGCGAAGTTTTCCCAATCCCTCTGGATCTCACACTCATGGTCCCAGGGTCACCATGACCAGTCATGGTCTTTCCAGGGGACACTGCTGCCAGCAGATGGTTTTTAAGGTGTCTAAGGAATAACCCTGTACAGCCTAAAACTCAAGGTCCACCAAGAAAAGGACTCAAAGAGCTTTTTGTACAGATGTTCCCATGCTGGATCTATTTGCTGTTATTTTCCTGCCACCTTGCTGTGCTTCTTATATACCATCTATCATGCTATTTATATACTATATTTACGTATCTACCTCTGTGCAACTCCATGAGGGCAGAAAGCAATGCAGTGTAACCCAGCCTGAAGCCCTGAAGTGCTCTGGCTGGAGCAGGGATGCAGCAGGGAGGATGCCAAGGAGAAAGAAAACTGTTCCACAGATGATTGCAATGGCGAGATGTAGGCAAGGAGGGGGAAAACCTTTGCAGGCACTCTAAGGGAAGGAGGAATGGCTGTGGGATATGCTCTAGGGAAGGGGAGTGGGCTGTGCATCAGATCCCACTGGTAGAGCTGTAGGCATTGCCTGGACCAGCTCCAGCACCAGCACAGGTGCAGTCACACAGCAGCTCCTGCCCCCTGGGGCTCGCAGGAAAATGATGATTTACAAAAATAGAAAGCTGGAAATGCCACTACAAGGCAGCTAAATATAGCCTGACCGACTGAGGAGCCACAGCGCTTGCTCCAAAACCAAAGGTAAAGAGAACTTCCTGCCAGGATGAGTTGGGATGGAGGGAGCTGCTGGCCGTGATAGAGGCTGCCCTGGGGAGCCTGTTCAGTGTCCCACCACGCTCTGGGAGAAGAATCTTTTCCTGATAGCCAACCTGACTCACCCCTGGCACAGCTGCACCCCTTCCCTGGGTCCTGTCACTGGTCATAAGGAGCAGAGATTGTGGAGCTGTCCCTCAGGAGGAGCTGCCCCTCAGGAGGAACTGCAGAATGCACAATTGAGCTGCACTTCTGTAGGGCTGCTAATTTTGCCATCCCTGGAGGTACTCAAACTGCCTCCCCATGAAAAAACCCTTGGTTTGAGTTGCACGTTTGCCAAATGCTGATTTGGGGGGCTGATTCCCCAAAGGCACAGAAGCAGTGAGGGTGAACGTGGTGTTACCCCCACAAAGACGGCGGCAGTGGGGCTGGGGCTCAGCACATGAGATCAGCGGGCCTCTGTTTTGCTTTTTAGTAGCCAAGCCTCCTTGGAAAAGTTGGTCAGAATCCAGTGTGGAGGTAAGCAAATCACTGACATCACAACACAGGGGTAATTGCAAATTTATTTTGGGAAGGGAAAAAACAAGAGACTCAGAAATTGAACTTCAGCACCAACACTAATAATAAACCACAATGATTCATTGCAGACCTGCTTGGGAAGGGGGCTGGCAGTGAGGACAAAATGAACTAAAAGTGACATTGTTTGGTGAATGGAAAGGCTGAGGCATCCTGATTAGGGCCCAAGTGTGGGAAGTTCTCCAAAAATAAACAAACAAATAAAGCCCCAAAGCTCTGAGGATTTCAGTACCATCTGGAGACTGAGCAAAGAGGAGCAGCTTGCTGCTGTGGGAGGTATTGAAGAGCAGAGTTTATGTGTGTTTAGATGTGTATCACAGCAGTTCACATCACCAACAGGGGAGAGTCCAGGGCTCAGAATTCAAATCCAATCAGCAACGTATGAAGTGACAGTGGAAGATATCCCTGCTCATGGCAGAGGGTTGGGCTGGGTGACCTTTAAAGGTCCCTTCCCACCCAAACCATTCTGTGATCCTGTGATTCTAAAACTGCACATCAATCCCAGATCAGCTACTCTCTGGGAAGGGATTTACTCTCTACAGTAAATCCAACAGAAAACCCACTAAGATTTGAATATATTGGTAGAAAAACAATCCAAGGAAAAAAAAAATAGATGTTTTTGCCAGTTTGCTAGGTTCAGGTGTCAAGTGCTGAGAGTGGCAACATTCAGCCAGAGTCCAACTCTGCATCCCAGGAACACCAAGTGTCGGGAGCTGTGCTGAGCCCTGGCCAGGAGACTGGGACTTGTAGCTGTCTTAACATTGCTTAATGCACAAGATTTATCGCTGAGATGAAATTAAAACAAATAAGGAAGTGCATGGCTTTATCGTTGTGATGAGTTTATTTCCAGGTGGACTTGAGGACCCTCAGGACCATGCCGTATCCCTGATGAGGTCCCTTCTCCTCCTTAGATGCCAGTTCAGCCTCCTAAAGTGAAGTTTTCTTCAAGGTGTGAAGACTTTATGGTTTAGCTGTTGCTTCCACAGCAGGTTGAACCAGTGAAGAGCAGTACAATTGCAAGGCATGAGCAATTAAATTAAATCAAATTAAAAAGTTAAGCTCTCGTTATCTGAAACTGAACACTGGACATTAGTAGACACTAACAGTCTTAATCTCTGATCCTCAGATCTCTGTCTGCAAAAGGAAGCAGCATCACCACTGTCTAATTTCCTCATTTAATTACGCAGGATTACAGACCTGGCAGCTCACTAATATTTGTGCTTTGTTTGAGATTCTGGTGAAACATCCCAAAGGCAGTACTTCTGTATTCAGTGCCATGTCCAAACACACTTTGATTAATAACTTATAAAGTAACATGCTGATGAGAAGGAGAAGGAAGACTTGAGTGACTCCACACTTACCAAATGGAAAAATAAGTATTGAAAACTATAACAAAGGAGTTTTTAACACTTATCCACTGGATCAAGTTCAGGATAAGAAGACCAAGTTCAGGATGTACAAGCAGCCTGAATTTTGGGATTTTTTTTAGTGCCAGGCTTTGCAACCCTAAAACTTCCCATAACAGACCCAAATTCCCTCTTGTACTGTGACATCAAACCTAAGGAGGACCTTGCCTGGAGAGGCGTACCTGCTCTTACAGCCACCACAGTTGTACCAGGGGAGGTTTAGATTGGCTATTAGGAAAAATTTCTTCATCCAAATGATTGTCCAGCCTGGCACAACTGCCCAGGGCAGGGGTAGAGTCCCCGTCCCTGGAGGGATCTAAAAGCCCTGTATAAATGTGGCACTTGGGGATATGGGTTAGTGTGGGCCTTGCCAGTGGTGGGGGATGGTTGATTTCAGTGACTTTAGAGGGATTTTCCAACATAATTATTCTATGGTTCTTTTATGGGAAGTCTGTGTCTCTGGCAGGACTCCAAGGATGAAAACCAGCACTTCAAAGCTGCTTGGCTGCTCAGGCCATACCAAGCCCTCCCTGGGTGCTGCAGGTGGAAAGGGGCAGCAACAGAGGACTCGACCCATTGCTCCACTCTGCTTTTCTGCTGGATTTTCAGGTCTTCTCAGCTTTTTCCTTGAATAACATAATCCCAGAATGGTTTGGGTTGGAAGGAACCTTAAAGCTCATCTCATTCCAGCCATGCCATGGGCAGGGACACCTTCCACTATCCCAGGTTGCTCCAAGCCCTGTCCAACCTGGCCTTGGACATTTCCAGGGATCCAGGGGCAGCCACAGCTTCTCTGGGCACCCTGTGCCAGGGCCTGCCCACCCTCACAGGGAAACAGTTCTTCCTAACATCTCATCTAAATCTGCTCTCCTTCAGTTTAAAGCCATTTTTCCATTTAAAGCCCAAGCTGCCCTACATTAACATCAGGGTTTTCCTTCCATACTTCTAAAAAAGCTATGATTTTGTGAGTTTCTTTGACACGTGCCTGCAAAATTCACATCCCTGAAGTACCCTAGAGATATCCTGCACAGCACAACACCCTTCCTCCATCCCAGCTCTACTCTTCTATCAAACCACTACAACAAAATGATTCAATCAACAAATTTTGGAGAGGCCAGTCTGTGCGGGCTCACAACAATGGTGAGAAAAAAGCTCAGCTAATTATTATCTTCCTTTCCTCACACAGGTTTTTTGCGAGGCTCCAGTAATTAAAGATGCTGCTGGCGAACAAGATAGATGAGAATTAGTCTGAGTTGGGGAAATTACCACTGTCTGGGAGTGACTTTTGTCTTGGAGTTTATCCTTTGATGGTTTATCCTATATTGTCTGCCCGTGTCCAGAAAAGTGAATTGTATGCCTTTCTATGTCTCTAAACGGAGCCTGAGAGGGGGAGGAGAACAAACCACCCAGCCCAGACAACACTGTGTTCTTCAAGGTTACAGAGAGATAAGGGAGAAGGCACTTTTTTTTTTNCCAACTCTGGGAGGAGTGACGCCACACTCAGGAGGACTTTGTTTCAGGTTTTTTTCTTCTCTCACAGATAGCGATTCATTTGTCTAGCATTAGTGTCCTTTTCCTGTGTGTTTTGTTGTTTTGTTAAATAATTTTTTTTTCTTTTATTTTTTTTGTTTTTTTTCCTTTTCACTTTCCTCTGGGACATTTCCTTTCCCGAACCTGGTGGGGGGAGGGGCCTGCTTTCCATCAGGGGATATTTCCTCCTCTGCATTTGTCTCAAACCGGGACAACCACCCAGAGGTTTTTCACTTTTTTGTGCTGCTATGTAAACCCCCTTTGCTCTGTGAAAACTCTTCTAACTGAATGCATTACTTTGACAACACATTTTAATAGCTGAGTTTAAAAAGACACACTTCTAAACTGTTTCCAGCCAGCTCCGATCCCAGCATGTGTTTCTCATGGTAAATGAGACCTCTCCTGACCCTTTTTTTCAGCTCTCCCAGCAAATGTTTGCCATTCACATAGAGCTTCAACAGGACATACAAGACAAGAGGGGAAATCACTCACCTGATTATTCATCTAAGGCAGACGTTCCCCTTCCCAGGAGAACTACCCCGTAACCCCAACACAACCTCCACACTGTGCGAGGCAGCCTGCAGTGGTTCTCCCTCACTCCTAGCATGGTGGAAAGGGTCTGTGTGCGTATAACCCTCTGATGGCTGAGGGACCAGCTGGGCCTCGACTGAGCTGGTGTTCCTCACTGTGGTGTCATCCCATGCCTATGCCTCCACTTCCATGAGAACTGAGTTTGACCAGGTGGAGAAGAAACCTTTGAGCATGAGCAGATGCCTGTGTAAAGTCCTGGCCACGTTCTCTGACCCCACAGCAGGTCCTGCACACCTCTCTTCTGGGGGGACCCGCCGTGCCCCAGCCTGGCTGATGGACCCTGGGTGCCCACGGCTGGCAGGGGCCTTGTTCAGTGCTGGGACCTGCTGGGCTACACAGCTCTGCTAGGAATGTTTTGCCTGAGAGGTCCTAGAATTTTCCTCTCACAGCCTTGTTATGTGGTGGCCCTCTGCTGAGCATGGACAATACATTCAAAGCTTGGTTTCAATTTGTCCTAATCTGGAACCCAAAGTTTACAACACAGAAGTTCCTTATTTTTTTTCCTATTTTTTGCTGTCTTGCCACTTCATTGACTTTGTGCTTAGTTTTAGTCCAACACCATCAATTAGAACATGAACCATACCAGACCCAAGATCAACCCTTGAACAAGTCCATGAGTAACCTCCTTCCACCCTGATGCTTCCCTTGAGATCTATGACTCATTATTTCTCTCCTAAGCACTTTCTCATCTATCACACTCTCTCATTTCTAAACCCATTTTGCTCATAATTAGAATCCCTGTTTGGATAATTTCAATTTAGCAACACCTTGGTCAGGGCACCAGCTCAGCCCACCCCTTCCTAGGGATTATTATAAATGCCTGACTAGCAGCAACCTGCCTGTCAGAAAAATAAGCAATGTATTTTAAATGCTGGAGGAGCTGCTCCGAGCGATTTAATACTCTTCTTCTACTTTCAATTTTGTCTTGGTTTGAAAAGACAGGTATCTGCTAAGGAAGGCAGGAGCCTCCCTTTGGAATGGAAGAGGCACCCCCCTTCCCTCCGAATTATTATAAATTTGAAATCAAGGGGCTTTCAGGCAAAAAATATAGGAAACAGGAATAAAAGTTCTTTACTTATATATATATATAAACAAAACAGGAGAAAGGACTGGTTTAAACTGACAGAGTCAGATACAACCTGACGCCCTGATAGTCAGGGCAGCAGTGGCAGTCCAGTAAGCTGGTGGCTGCAGTCCTCCTGAAGCGATGGATGTGGTTCTGTTGAAGCAGTGATCCTGTAGAAAAAGTCTGGTCTTCTTTGGAAGATTCAGTGGTAGGCGTGTAGCACTCGTCCTCTGGATACCCAGTGGAAGAAGGCTGCCTATGGTTTCCAACATCCTGGTTTATATCCAGGATGAACTGCCTGGTCCCTCCCTCTGGGTCGAATGTCTCACAATAGGATGATGAATCTTGAGATAAGCCACTGATGGGCCCATTAACAGGAGATAGTCCAGGTGTGCGTTATCTGTGAGTCATGGGCAGGGCACTGATGGGCCCATTAACAGAAGATAACCCAGAGGGAATACTGCCCCACCTGGTTTCAGCAGTTCATGGAGATGGCAATAGAATACATGCTTTTGGTCACGTCCTATTTTACAACCTAAGACAAATTTTGATTTTTTTTTTTTCAGTAAATCAGATTTTCCTGGGAGAATGACCAATTAATTTTTTCACTCTACAGTTTCCTGCAGAATACAACATATTTTTAAGCACAGCCAGTATTTCTCATCTTTCTCAGCCACTTCTTTTGTACAATACTGTATTATTTATGTCGTCTTATGTTCTTTTATAGTCAACATGATCTTTTATGGCTAGTTTCAAGCTGTAATTTTCCCTCTGGATATTTACTCTAGGCTTTCAAAACATGCATGTCTGAATCTAAGAGCACTGCAAGGCTCTTGGCAGGAGGTGGGTGGGCAGCTGGCATTACCATCGTGCTGGGGTCAAGTCCTAACACAGAGGATATAATTTCAAAATTGTACAACGAGGAATTAAATGAGAATGGGTGAGGAGTGGGGTAGGTCTCAAGAAGCCTGCCAAGCTGGCTGTTTACTTGGAGGCTACTGCAGTGTCTAAGACATGCAGGCAGCAGAGGAGAAGTGCTGTATGGCTAAAAGACTCTTGTGGTGTTTTGCTGTAACTTTTGGCAAGGCTGCCCTTGCTTCACACCCTGCCTCAAGCTCTGGGGTGAAAAAATCTGCTGCGGAGGATCCAGATGGTCAGGAGGGATTGAAACACCCCAAAATCTTGGGTTTCTGCTAATAGATGGAGAAGTGGGCAACAATTGGTCTGTCTGTACCCCTGTATGATCTGCATTCCTACAGCCTCCACACAGGCTGCTGCTTCACTGCCTCATCCTCACAGAATCCCAGAATGGTTTGGGCTGAAGGGACATTACGGCTCATCCAGTGCCACCCCCTGCCATAGGAAGGGACACCTTCCACTAGCTCAGGCTGCTCCAAGCCCTGTCCATCCTGGCCTTGGACACTTCCAGGGATCCAGGGGCAGCCACAGCTTCTCTGGGTACCCTGTGCCAGGGCCTCACCACCCTTACAGGGAACAATTCCTTCTCAATATCCCATCTAATCCTGCCCTCTGTCAGCTTGAAGCCATTTCCCTTGTCCTGTCACTACATTCCCTTGTCCAAAGTCCCTTTCCAGGAAGGTTTAAGTAATACCATTTCCTTCAGGTAGGAAGAATTGCCATCGCAGGTGTTTCTGCTGACAGCGTTTTTTCCCCCTCCTTTTGTTTAGAAGCAGGAGAGAAGTGTAAGGGGAGTTCTGCAAAGCTCCAGATTGCCAGAGGAAGACTCCGGCTTGGCAGTCTCCAAGCGCCCTCTGGTGCAGACACAACCAGCAGCTCCAGCCAGCTCTGCCGGCAGATTTATCCAGTGAACATCCATGCCAGATGTTAATGGGGGTGTTTGGGATTATGGAAAGGGGGGTGACAGTCACCCTGCCCTGTGAAGAGAGCTCTCCAGGAGAGAGCCTTTTGATCTCTGCTCCCTGTGACAAGGGACAGGACCCATGGAACAACTAGAGGTGTATCAGGGGGGTTGGGATGGCTATCAGGAAAAGGTTCTTCCCCCAGAGGGTGCTGGGGCACTGCCCAGGCTCCCCAGGGAATGGGCACGGCTCCAAGGCTGCCAGAGCTCCAGGAGTGTTTGGACAATGCTCTCGGGGATGCACAAGGTGGGATTGTTGGGGTGTCTGGGCAGGGCCAGGGCTTGGACTGGATGATCCCTGTGGGTCCCTCCCAGCTCAGGATATTTTGTGAGTCTATGATTCTATGCTGGCTGGACACTGGCACAGGGCTCACAAGACTTTGCTTCAGAATTTAACCAAATTTTTATGGTAAATGGGATTGGTCTGATGCAATTGAGAGGATCAGTTGGTACCTGGATTAGAACAGAAAAAGGCAGATGGCTCTTCACAGACCATCTGGGCACCCCAGCAGAAGATGAGAAGCTTAGAAAGAAAGAGGAGTTTCCAGGTAGCATGGACAGATAAATTTGAGGGTAACTAAGGGTATGAAATGTGGGTCAAGAGGGCAGTGAACAATAGTAAGAAATTTGCTGAGATTACTAGGGCAGTGAGAAAGGGGGGGGGAGGGGAAGCAATGAAAAAGATGAGCAGGGCCATTCTAGTTTGGCATTGAGAGCTTGATGGCCAATGAGATACATGAGGAGAAACTTGCAACCAGGTGAGGGTGCAAAGAATGACTAACAAGCATCAGGCAATGAATTCTGTCTGTCAGGTGGTGCAAACACAACATCCAGCATGGAGCTGAGCAGAAGTCAGAGTATCATTAATTCAGTCAGGTCTGCTGCAGGCGGGATCTGGGGTCTCATCTGTGGGAGCATCTGAGAAATGAGGGAATGAAATGGAAAAGCCATCAGCTTCCTGGATACTCTGAAATATGAGGTGCAGCTGCAGCTATTTTTAGAAGCATGAAATATCCTGACTGGGAAGGGATTCACAGGGATCAATCATCCAGTCCAACTCCTGGCTCAGGATACCCCAACAATCCCACCCTGTGCATCCCCGAGAGCATTGTCCAAACACTCCTGGAGCTCTGGCAGCCTCAGGGCCATGCCCATTCCCTAGGGAGCCTGGGCAGTGCCCAGCACCCTCCAGGAGAACCCTTCCCTGATCTCCAGCCTTCCCTCAGGTCCTGTCCCTGGAGGACTAGAGGTTAACAAGTAACCCATTTACACAGAACAGTGCTTGCAGGTTGATAGCATTTAGATTCTGAAAAACTGCTTGGACAAGCTATTCAACATCTAATTCCTGTAAATCTGCAATACTAGTAGGATAATTAATAAATTCATATGGATTCTTTATTAGGAAAAAAATTTTTTTAAATTAAACAAAAAAGCTTTTGCTGACAGAAAAGAGGAAGATTAAGATGGCTTAGCTTTAGTAATATTATTGATATCTCACTATCAATAGTTGTGTCCCAGCAGGAGCATCTGTGGAACACCAGGCGTAGCTCAAGCATGGGTTAAAAGAGCCCACGTCTTTCTTCCAGTGATTTCTGAGAAACAGACGTGTTTTGTAGAGATGCTGAGGGCCACTTTGTAGGGGGTGGGATTGTACTTAGGATGTGGAAGCAACACCCCTTTACCTGGCCTCTGCCTTGCTGCTATGCTGGCGTGCCCGGGAAGCAGAGACAGATGCTGAGCCAGAAATCCCTGCCCTGCTATGGAGCATACAGCCACAGAGGCCTGGGAGACTGCCACAGGAGGAGCTGCTGCCCAAACAGCCCCCCATGCTCAGCGTGGGCTCGGGGAGGGATGTGGGAGCTCTCTTGGCCACAGCTGGCAACCACAGCTCCTCCTCATGGACCTGACAAGGCTCTCCTGCCTCTCCACTGGCGTTTCTTCGCATAAAATCTTCTGTGTGCTGCAGTCAGGCTGCATCCAGGAGAAGTGGGTGATAGTACCAGCAGTGCCTCAAGGAAACACAGTTTTCTTAAGCAAAGGCTCCCTTACATAAGCGGGCGCCAAGTCTCGCTGTCAAAGCCAGGCCAAAACAGTCCTTTGCTTTTCTGTCATTCTTGACTCAGTGGGGAAGTGTCAATGAAAACATCCCTCCGCAAAGAGGAAAGGCTTGGAACAATAATCTACTGTAAAATGATACTCTCCAGATCTTAAAATGCCTTCTGTTGGTCAGGGGCATTCAGTAAAACATATCAAGCTGCGCTTGGGAAATAAAACCTAAAAAGACTCTAAAAGATAGCAGTATGGAACCTGCAAAATCTTCTGGGCTGAAATAAGGGCTGGATTGGCAGCAATGTCATGGCTCATACTTCCATGGATGTCTTTCAAACACTTGAAGCAGAGTTATGCTTGAACACTTTGGGCACAGCACCAGGATGCTATGGATTCAGGAATGTTAATGTGCTACTGCTCTGAACTGATATACTTCTACAGGAAGTCTCTTCCCATCTTTATTCAGTGCCTTGAAGACCAAAGACTTCAGTCTATGTGTTGCTGACTTGACAGAGAGATATACTTCAGTGGAATGTAAAGGAACAGCACAGCTGGCTCCAAGCTTATTTAACATCCCCATGTTTACACTGTAATACCTATGGGACAAACAGTGCGGTGATATTATTTGTTCTTCTGTGGTTTTTTTCCTCGGAAATAAAGAACCACCACAATCTAAGGAGGCTGGAAAAAGGCCCATATAATCATTTCTCAGTGGGACACAAGAAGAAACAGAAATCAAAGCCTTCAGACACAGTTTCTCCAACTTGACTTGTGAAGCCGGGGTCAGCAGTTTTCGGTGTATAGAAAAGGAGGCTCAACTTACGGTCCTCTTTCTGTGCACAAAAATGATAAAATGAAGGGTAAAGCCAAGCATCAGTCATGCAGCAAACTGCAATCTGGCAGTATTTCCCAGAAACTGAAGCAAATGCAAAAGAATTTGCTTTTGGGGTTAAGCATGTGTCGCTTAAATAACAAATCTGTCACATACTGTGTCTGTTACAGCCTCCTTCACACGAAATATCAGCTCTTTTCCTGCAGGGCTGAAGTACTTCCAAGCTTGTAACAAGGAGAATTTACCTGGCAGCAGGCAGCCTAGTCAGGTGTAACACTTGCTTTATGGAATAAGCCATGGATCCCATGAAATATCAACGTCAAGGTCACATGCAGCATGGCAGGAGTCTGCACACAGCTACCCCTTCAAGGCAAGACAGCATTGGACCAAAGTAAAAACGATGGTTTCATCCACGAGGGAAGCAATGCTGAGAAGGGCTAAGAAAAACTCTCTTTTTTTCCATGACCGAAGCCCACAGGCACCAAGTCTCCCCTGGCTGTATGGGATAAAGGTATCCTGCAGAGCTCTGGGTGACAGTGACACACCTCCTCCAAGGGTGTGGCAGGGCTCCCTGCAGGATCATTCTACCTCCCAGCACATTTGGCCAAACTAGCATCAAGCTCCACAGCCATAAACACCTACTCTAGTCCCAGGGATAGCAAAGCTTAAATGGTCTTTAATTTCCAGCTTGGTTTCTTGGATTCTCTCCCATTCTTCTACCATGCAAAAAATTAGCTCTTGTGCTTCACCTTCTGAATGTGTGATCCTTGATACAGCTGTCACATGGACAATCCTGTGCTCAAGAAGCTGCTCTGGGATGTTATTTGATTGCCAAGGAACTCCAAGTTTAACCTGGAGAAGATCTACATGCAAAAGACATGGAAAATTCCTGCAAAAGAAACTAAAAGTCAGGTTTTTCCTTCTTAACTCCAAGCTGAAGCACCTCCTGGGCAATCATTTTCAATATGCAGAAGCTTTGTCCAAAGACATAATAAAATAAATCCTAAAAATGACAATGGCTTTAGAAACCTAGTTGGTGCCTGAAAAAGATAACTAGTGTGCACTTATAGCATAGATGGTGACATATTTTGGTGTTTTAGTTGTCTCTAGTGCTGCTATAATCAGTTTTCCTCTGCAGGGAAAAAATTAAAAGAAGGTATTTCTGTGGAAAAGCCTTTTCTCCAAAAGCAAAGGAAAGCAAGCAATGTTCAGAAATATAACCTGGGGGGCAGCATGAGTGCTTCTGACAGGGCTAAGACAAAGACACTCTGTAAATTACAAAACCCTTCAGTCCTGCCAGAAGCCCTTCAGACTTACCTGTAACCAATATTTACAGTACGGGTAAGGATGTGTTTATTCCGTTATATACCTGACCAGGTAGAGAGGAAACACAGGCTTTGCAAACACTTCCCAAGTGTATTTATTAGTCAGGACCGATCTGTCTCAAAGCATGACCTACTTCATACCTCAAATGGCATTTCATCACAGTGCAGCTCTACAAGCCTCTGTTCCCCCTGAACACATCCTTGACATGCCAAGGCAGACTTTAGCACACCACTTATTCAAATACATCAGTTCCTGCATTTGTTTGGGTTTGAGCACAGGTGTTCAAGAAACATTTGTTTTCTCTGTCCTAATCATTTGAAAAGTTTCTTTCTTTTCTTCCTCCACTGTTTATTATCTACATCTTCGGTATCATCAGGAGGATCTGGCATTACAAAGCCATCAGTCATTTTATAGTAGACTATTGTGGAGTCTGTCTCAACTATGGCCAAGGTAACTGACAGCAGGGTGTCGGGATCCTCTGGAGGGAGAGAGGCTTTCTTCAGTATTTCTCTTAACCTAGGAGAGGAAAAAAATCACTTAGAAAGGATTTCCACAACCACCTACAATGGCACAAAGGCAGAATGGTACCATTGCTATTTTTATTCAGCCTGTTTTCACTCTGCACACTTGTCTTCACTAAAGTGAGCATAATATCTGTTCTAATAAAAATCCAAAGTCATGTAATCAAGCAACAAAAGAAAATAACAGAATCAGTTATACACATCTCTGCTGGAAATGGCTCAACACAAGCTTCTAAGCTTTGCTTAGGTGCACTCGTGTGCACATGCCTCAGCCATCCCTCATCCGCCACAATCTTAGCACGGCAACCTCTACTGGCCCTGTTTTCGGTAGACTTAAATAAGAAATCTAATTAAATAACACCTGGTGTTCAATCGGAGAACTGAATAATTAAGACTCGTTCCATTTGCAGAGGTAAGTGTTCCAGTCTATGTGCCACAGGTCTCTGCCAGACTGTGGAAGGCCCAAGAGCTCAAGCCAGGTTTCTCGACCTCCCTGTCTAGACTAGAAGCCACAAAACTAATGTTCTTCTTCAGGACAGTCAGCACAAATAATGTCTTCCTTAAAAGCTCAAGAAAAAGTTACGCAATTTTTCCTGTTTAGCTTATTTTAAGAGTGACATGCCAGTTACTTTTTGGTTCAGAGCTCAGGACAACACTGATCCCTGGAGTCTCTGGATTCCTGGTCTGACTGGAGAGCAAGTCCTGAAGGAGTGTGGTGCCCAGGGACAGAACAGTAACACTTCCCACAGGGAGCTTCTTCATTCCCCCACAGGTCAGGTGCAATAGGGCTCCTCTGACATTGCTGGGACAGGTTACATTCCAGGGGGAGTTCAGCTGTACACCAGGATAAACCAGTCCTGGCTTCATTCACCCTCATGAAGGTGCTCATCCAGCAGAGCACAGGCAGCTCTGAGGCCAGGCACTGCAGCTGAAAACAGGGCTCTCTCTAAAGGCAGCAGCTTTCAGACTTCAATCATCATCTTCCCTCAGAACTCCTTTGATCCTCTAATAAAAGCCAAATGGAACGTGGCAGAGAATAACCAGCGGCCTGGAAAGCCTTGCTGTTAAACCCATGACCTTCTTAAGGATCCATCTGTGTTCTGAGCTGTGCATAATCTAGCCTGGTAAATTCAGGAGGGCCTTTCCTCCTGCCTACACCACTGGCGCAGACACACAACAAGGCAACACAACTTCACGTCACTTCATGCAACAGAGATACCACATCTGGGGAAGGCCCCATCCTAGCCCTTCCACATCAGCACATTTCCTAACAACACAACAAAGAGGGTGAGAGAGACTGTGCTGGCCACAGAGGAAAGACACTGCAAGAGACTCCTTCAGACAACAGGACATTTACTTCTGCGCTCACTGCCACCTCATCGGCACTGCCGGCTCCTGTCACTTCCAGCCCCTCTGTAGGGGTACCCCCAGCACCACAATGTCCTGCCAAAGTCCTGGCATGGGATAAGAACTTCAGAAAAGATTACAGATGTCCTTCCTGACACATGCAGAGAGCAAGAATCCAATTCTTACATGCAGAATCATGAAATTATTTGGGTTGGAGGGGACCTTAAAGCTTGTCCAGTTCCATGCACGGGCAGGGACATTTCCACTATCCCAAGTTGTTCCAAGTCCTGTCTAGGCTGGCCTTGGACACCTCCAGGGATGGGGCCGCCACAGTGTCTCTGGGCAGCTTATGCCAGGCCTCACCACCCTCAGCAGCCAAGTGTCTGGAGAAAGCTCTAAGTTGGTGAGGCCAGACTGCTGGCAGACTCCTGAGGAAAGAGCTATCCATGAAACAGTGGACATTCATTTCTTTCTCCTGGGAATGTGATATAGAATTAATGATAAAAAGCCAAATTAAAGGGCACAGCTACCCAGGAGAGATATTTTGGGAGCCAAAGAAACCAAACTTGTGTTGAGTGTGGACAATGCTGTATCTGGGAGCAGACTCAAGGCAGAGGCCTGCATTTACCTGTCAGCCAGGGCAGAAGCTCCTTCCTATTTTCTTTAGTATCTGTCGCTGGTCCTGATAGTCTATTAGGGGCAGGGATGGAACAGTGAGGCCTTAGATCTGCATTTCTGATACTCAGGATTTCTTCTTATACTGCCAAGAAACCTTAATTCCCCTCATTTAGCAACTAGGACTTCAAAGATGCCCCATGATCCCAAAAGCAGCCAGGTCCTGACAACAGATTAATGGTATTTCTTTCACTTCTTCTTCCTTTTCAGGAGTTCCAGGATTTATGTAATGACCACAAAGACATGCCATTGCATCGGGATGATCTGCTAGCTTTGCTGTCCACAGATGAAGAATGACAACTGCAAATGCAACTTTTTCCTCTTCCCCCTTCCCTCCACACAGGCAGCCCCAAGACAAGGGCTCTCATTCATGCACACCACAGTAGCCACAATGCACTGCAGCACATCTGCTAAGTGGTGAGAGGCTATCTTTTAGATAAGGTTTGGAATTCAGGAAGTCTGTGTCAGATGCCAATCCCTTGCCCTCCCTGGGTATCCCCTGAAGGCATACCAAGCAGCTTCTGTGTCCAGCCTGCTCACAACATTCCTCTGCACCAGCAGATATTGCAAAGGAGCCACGGAACCTCTGATTTCACTGCACTTGCTGCCTGCCACAAGCAGGAAGATGAAATACTGCTGGAAAAGTATAGCTTCTGTAATCCTTTCAAGGTATCCAACACTGTCTATGGAAAAATAAAGAAAGCATGAAGTGTTGTTGGCCTTCTGAAATTCAAAGAATGCACGTTTGATTTCCTAAACAAAGCAAGAAGCCTTTATTTCAAGGCAAACAGCCCTTAAGCCTGCCCATCTCACAGAACAGCTGCAGTCAATGATGGAAATGAAGTCCTAGGCAAGAAGCCCATGTGGTAACAACCCCCAATTTAAATCAGAGCCAGCTGATTTAAATTACCCAGTTAATGGCTGCCAATAACCTTAATGACCAGTACAATCTGCTACACCATATAGATTATGACAACTATAAAAGATCAATTTGCTTTAAAAAAAAGTGGATTTAATGTTTCTGAAAGTTTCTCAAACATCAGTGGAACAGAGGAATTCAGTGCATCCAGTAGTCTGGCAGATGCCAACAGCCTTAATCACCTTCACTCCCCTGCACCCTGAGCAGCTGTTCCCCCTGAGTTACAACTGTGTCAGGACACACTCTGGAACTACTAAAAAATGATGGAACACTGACACCAAGGAGCCTACGACCACTCTGAGCTTGGTTCCCCAGCTGTGCTCCAACAGTGTGAGCCCCAGAGAAACTGTGGTGTCAAGCCTTTGGCACGGACTGGCTCTCTCTGGGTCTTCCTTTTCCACAGGAATTCCAGCATGGCCACTCTACACATCTGCACTTTTTTCTCCATCTCTCCATCCAGCTTTCAGCAGAATGGAGAGACTTGACATGAGAAAAGGTGCAGCTGAGAAACTGTTCCTGCTATTCTGCAGGGTCTGAGTAAAAGTTCAGCAAGTTTTCACTACAGTCTCAAGTAAAGCCTGTGCTGCAAGAATGCACTGTGTCACCTTGTCACCTCCTCAAGGACAGCAAACTAAACACTCCATCAGCTGAGCATGTGCTCACCAATGGGCTCAACCTGGCAACAGACATCAGGGACAGACAACCCTAGCCATGCCACCTTCTTGGGATTTATGCCAATGACTGCCTGGTAAAAAAAACTATATAGAGCCCCAGGAGGGTGCACAGAACAATCAAATGTGCTGCTGCATGCACAGTGAGAAATCTAAGCTAAAATACCCTGCAACTACTCCTTCCTCTCCTCTGCAGGATGAAAAGTTAGGGAATGTTAAAACAGGCAGCAGAGAAGCTTTAAGCGCCCCACACAAAAAAGGTACCTCTTGAACAAAGGCATTGTGAAAGAAAAATAACTGAAGTTAGGGGAATACAGACACCACAAGAAACACTCTTAAGTTTTATAGAAGCCACATAAATAGACTAAGACTATTTTTTTGTAAGTAAAAAGACTTTTTAAGACTAAGTCTTAAGACTAAGTATTTTTTATAAGAATTCTCATTTGTTGGAGATCATGCAGTGCAAAGTTTCCAGTGTAATTTGAAAGCCCACCTCTAAACTTGGATGGTGCCTGCATGTTCACTCAAATCCAGATCTGCTCCCACCAGGCCAAATGCAAGCAGGACAAAGCCCTCATTTTCCTCGCAGGAAGCAAACTCACATTCACCTCATGCTCCAGGAGATGCACAGACTTCGCATCAAACACGCTGTTATCCAAAGAGCTGGCATTTCTGAAACACTTTGCATTAGAAAAATGGCTTAGAAAAGGCTTTCTAGTTGTTTACAGACGAGAGTCAGTAGGGATTGCTTTTTTCTACCAAAGAATTAGTCATAGGAACAGGTTTAGCTTACTTAACATTGCACAAGGAGCACTGCAGCTAAAGGAACAGCACTAGCAATGTCATCCTGCATCTATCCTTACTGCTGCATTCAAACTTAATGATGGCAGTGAATTGACCTGGTCTTCTATTATTGTGGCAATTAATAAATTTAAAATAAAACAAAACAAGAAAATCCATACAAATCCATCCAGAGAGTAGAGGGGAATGTTGCATCCTTCCCCCATCTTCATTTTGCACTAAGTAGGCCCTGAACACTCATCAGAAATCTGTGCTGTGTTTACCAATATCTGCTCCCAACAAAATAACACTGGCAGAAAGAACCAGGCGTACAGCTGGTGACCCTGAGGTTTCAACCGACTCTGCAAAAACCAACCAAGGGCAGAATCATATAGGAAAGAATTCAAGCAGCAAGTTCTGTGATGAACAAAAGAGCATTTCTGTTGCGGCCCTTACAGTAGCCCTGACTTTACAACCATATTATAAAGGATACCCTAAGGAGAGAGAGCTCAAGGGCAAATTGTCCTTGTGCGTGCTAATTAAGAAAAACAGCGTAGAGAAGCTGCATGTTATGCCTGAGAAACTAAAACTACAGACATTGTGGCACCGAAGCTGCTCCGATAACGAAATGTTATGGAATTCCATTCCTACTCCCCGCGCTAGAAATAACCTACCAATTATTAATCGTGTACTAATTGATTCTCATGTGCTAGCCAATCTCTGTCCTTGTTACAAAGCTCCTATGCTTGGCAAAAGTGTATAAAAACTAAGCTAAAGTCATTAAAGAGGGTCTTCGCTTTCCTTTCTGAAAAATCTGTGTGTGTGTGTGTGTGTCCTTTCGACAAGAAGACCCGACACATTTCAGAGACACATCTCATGCAATGCCTCTGAGAAGCAGCATCAGT
The DNA here is from genome assembly GCA_013396875.1 of Vireo altiloquus. Taxonomy (NCBI): domain Eukaryota; kingdom Metazoa; phylum Chordata; class Aves; order Passeriformes; family Vireonidae; genus Vireo; species Vireo altiloquus. The sequence goes on from VZRF01009594.1 coordinate 703,582, forward strand.
CTCCAAGCTCAGAGCAGTTTTATGGAGGTTGCATAGAGCTCCATTGAGCTGAAATGGAACTACTGCCTTACATCCCATAAAAGCCGAAGGCTTTCAATCTGCCCTTTGTACTTGGATGAATAATTCCTTGCAGGCTTGGCCAGCCCGAACAGCTCCCTCCCCTGCTCACCAGGCAGGGCTGCAAAGTGCACACAAGTTGGTCTCTGTGCCACTGCAGAGATCATTACCCCAGGCACTGGAGCATGCCATTGTCCCAGCCTGTGTCAGCACCATGGCACAGGAACCTCCCAGAGAGCACAGTTCCTTGGATTTAGCCAGCACTGCAAACTTTAGCACAGCTCACCATCAGGAATGCTGCTCCAGACCATGCTGCAGGGCAGGCAGCAGCATTAACCCAGTGCCTTGAAATACGTGGAAAGGAGCACGTGGGGCTGGGAGAAGGTATAAATGCACCCCACTATTCCTTGGGATTTGTTCCTAAAACATGCAAACAGGGAATGCTAGAAGAAACTCAGTTTTTGTGATGGAAAAAAAAATAAATGAAAATAAAACACCACATGCCACACTGGTCAGGAGAAGGAATTGAAACCCAAGGAATATAAAGATCTTTTTCCATGGAAGTTCAAGAAGAGAACAAGACAAACCATTCAAAAGGGAGGTATCAAAGTTCAGCTAAGTTCTACAGGACACACTTACTACTGGATGTTCAATCACAGTACTGCATAACCAACTCTGCTGTGGGAGCTCCATCAATCTCATTTAAAATATTAAATTAAAATAATTAAATTGAAAATACTAATTAAGAGCTCACATTTAGGAGCCACTAATTACATTTTCGATGTGTGATTTACTGTATGAGTAAATTATGCTTATAGCAAGGGAGTTACTGACAAAACTGTGAAGAGGATGCAAGATGCACATCACACTTCCAGTGCATTAAAATAAAAGGATTTTTCCGTTTATAGCAAGATTTGTTTCACAATCTACAGTAAAAGACAATAAATTCCAGTCCTCAGATTTCCTTCTCAGGATGCTTATCAGCTTTAAAACAAAACATTTACATATTGCTTTTTCCTAAAGTAAGTTAGCATTTTAACAGAATATGCCTTTCCCAAACTTCACAGGTCTCCATGACCTCAGGCAACTTCATCCTTCATTTCCAACACTTGCACGCAAAATACAAACAGAGCAGTGACTTGTCATTTAATCTGACAGCTTATCTGAAACATTTTGCTTAGGCAGGGTTGTCTAGGACAGACAGTGCTGGGACCTAACTCCCTAGTCCTTGAAGGATCAAGGCTTTCCAGGCTATCTAAAAAATCGAGCTGTCAACACTGTGAGCTCTCCTAACTTGCTGAGCTTGGTTTATGCAAGTCATTTCTGCCAGCTCTGAAGCAGCACTCCCAGGATTCAATTGCTTCCTTCACTCTGGGGAGCCACAGTTCTGGAATGCACTGACAACGTGGTACTGGGTGTGCACTAAGGTGTTGTAGTGAGCAGCAAACCCACCCCAGCCAATGCACCTACGAACTCCTCCAGCAAGCATGAGCCCCTGGTGAATTCAGAGGCTCTCCAAGCCTCAGCCAGCTGTGTGTGGGTCAGAGCAGGCCGAGACAGACAGAAATTGCATCGTATTTCTCAGGGCTTCCCTCACAGAAGATTCAGCAATCTTGATCTGAAGAATGCACAAAGCACAAAGCCATTTCTCAAGACTGTGTAAGATCATTTACTCTTTGCTTCAAAGCCCATAATTCTGTAGTTCGGTAGGTTCCTCTGCAGCCCTATCCTGCCAGGGTTGGATGAGCAGCTTCCACCCAGCTCTGCAGAAGTGGACAGTGAGCTTAGGAAGCAGAACAGCTTTTGCCTTCAGCAGTTAACTGTCATGCTCAAACAGGACATGATGAAATCTTGTAATAGGCTAAAAAACATTGAATAGGTTTTTTGTAGGGCACTCATATTTGTCATTTGCCCAGGTGTCCTGCTGGTAATTTCCACAGCAACTTTTCTGTGGCCTTTTAAGGACACACTTCTCAGTGGCAGCCAAGTAGGGAACTTCATGAGACACCTGCGAAGGCAGAGCTTGGCTGACATGGAATTGAAGAAGAGAACTATCCCTATATTTCTCTGGAAGACCAAGCCCACAAGAGTGACTGACTAATATTTGCAAATGTGAGATCTTTTTTAGCATATACATAGTACTAAAATCCATTCTTTTCTAGGGAATCACTTTCTTCCTTCCACCAATAAGAAAAACACAGAGCAGAATGAAGATGGAAGTCTGCTTTCAAGGTGTCACTTCCAAACCCTACCCAGGCCTTACTGGTTAAACAAGGAAGTGCTACCCATAAATGCTGCTGTTACTGGCTTCTTTTGCAGTTAGCACAATTCCAGGCCCAGAAATACAGACAGAACATTTTCACCTTCCCAAATCCCTCCAAGAGCTTATTTTCAACACTGAGTTGCATTCACTTGTACTAATACCTCCTCCCCTGCTTTTAGCAGGTAACACAAAACCCCAAAGTGCTGCTTTGAACAAAATGCAGACGCACGTTCAATACCACAAATACAAGTGTTGCACACAAATACAACCTCTCAGCCTGACAACATCCATGGATATTGAACACATACAGGCTTTTATGGATGCACCTGGCACTGCAGCCTGGGATTCAGCTCATTTAACTGACAACACAGCCTGTGTCGTTGATCTGCAGCAAATCCTAGTCACAAACTGTACTTTTAATCAATGTGATGCATTCACTCTTTGCCTCTCCACCACACATCCTTCCAGTGCCAGATTCCAGACACTCCGGTGCCAGAGGCAGAGTAAACAGCATCACCACAGAACAAACAAGTGCAGAGGCTCCCTGTGAAAAGCTCCAATGACACACAGTAAAAGATAGGACATGCATGCAGTGGAGTATCTGTCATCAAAAATCAATCAGAACATACTCCTGGCCTTGACCCAATGTCAGGAATCTGAGTTTTCAGCCCAGGTGGAAAGACACTAAATTAACCAAGCACAGCAGCTCAGCACGTAGGTGGAATTCCTCAAAGATCCCACATCCTCACTGGCTGCCTTCTATTCCCATCTAAAATCTTGTCTGAGCTGAGAGTTGCAGCATGTCCCCTACACACACACACACACACACACACACACACACATCTTCTGCTTGCTGTGGAGATCACATCACATTTCTCTGCAACACCAAGCCCACGGGAGTGATTGGCCAATACCTGCAAATATATTTTTTTCAGCACAAAAACAGTACTATATCCCATCAATATCTAGTAAATCATTTTCTTCCCCCTCACCCAACAAACAGCAAAATGATGATAAAAGTCTGTTAGCAAGACATTGATCTGTCACTTTTAAAATCCAAAATAAAAAGCAAAAACATCACTCCTAGTACACACACATCTAATAAGTGCAATTAATTAGCTACCTAGCACTGTGTCAGGCTGCTGCCCACAGAGCAAGAGGAAGCAGCAAAAACCAGCCCCGAGCCAGGTCCTAGCAGGAGTGGGAACAGAAGAAACTGAAAAATGTACAACCATATGATGCAGGTGAAATAGTTCAGGTCTTCAGAGTCATCATGGCACATACCAGTCAGAGAAGGTAGTCTTTATCAGAGAGTAAATCATACAGAGGCTGCTTTAGGGGCCAGTTAAAATAGATTGTAAAACTACTGAAGTGGAAGTTTTCTAGGCTGCAAATACCTGTAATGTAACAAATTCATGGCTGTACTCTCTTCTGCTTGAAAAATTGCTCTTGCACGTGTGAGGAAATTAAGTGAAAAATCACAGGCACATAAGACTCTAGATCTAAAGTAAAAGGAGTTTCTTGTTCAAAGTAGCCAAATTATAGTTTCAAAGCAAAAGCAAACCAAACCATACAAGGCTTGTCCACAAATTCGACAATTAAAAAAGCTGATTCTTAGGCAGCTCCAAGAGGATTTCTTTCCTCTTAGGTCCTTTCAAGTTCAGCAACTCAGGAAGCATCATTACATTTCCCAGACTACAAAATCAGCACAAGAATGTTCAAAACATAAGCTGCGAAGGTCTTGTGTTCTAACTTTGTCTCTCAAACACATACTTTGGTGTCCACTGTTATCTCCCAGCACATATGCAACTCCAGACAACAGGAAGTGTTTATCAGTGGGCATCAGTTGCTGAGGGAAGCTGACCTCCAAGAACCACTTCCAAGACAGGGAGAGGCAGAGACTGATGCAAAGTTTAGATTTCCTCAACATTCCAAGCTGCATGTATGTCCGCAGCACCCAAAATAACTCTGCTTACAGGCTGAGAAGCTGCTTTCCTCTGCTATTCCTCTATTTCCTCCTCCTTCCACTCTTGATCAAGCCGTCACCAGCCCGTAAAATATGTATGTGCTCTATTTTCTGCCAGTGGAAACCCGAGACAAACACTGAGCACACCCTCACCTCTCGTGGCTGAGCAGGATGTGTGCAGGCACTGGCACCATCACCTGGAGACCCTCCTGCTCCCTGGCACGGGCATGCAAACACACCAGCTGCAGTTCTGCCACTCCCACGGGCTGCACCTCATGCCAGTTCCTCCCTAGAAATGTTTGTTGGGGATAAGAGGGGCAGAACACAAAACACAAGTTTTAATCAGTCGAATAACAAATGCAGTATTTAACATCAGGTTTTGTTTTCCCTCCCTCTCCTCACAGGAAAACTCCATCTGCCAAATCCCCCTCCTGAGAAGCAATCCTGCTAAAGAAACTCACGGAGCAGGACCAGACTGCTGGCTCCAGAGATGCACTGAGGGATGGTGAACAGGGATCTGTCTGACAAAGCTCCTCTTCAAAAGGCAAAAAGAAGACAAAACCATGCAGCTTTAGTCATCTGTAGCACTATAACCCAAATTTGGACTTCACTGGCATCCTGAACTGTGAAGCAGGTGTTAAAAGCATGGTTAATGATAATACACAGTTCTAGCCTCCAGCTTGAAGGGATAAGGCTGAAGTTTTTGCTGCAGAACTACAGTAATCTTCTTTTAAAGACTATTAAGGCATTTTTTTCAGGGGTGTAACAGCAACAGATGTACCAATTTTGGGACTGTAAAAGCCCTCCCTTCCCTGACCTGGAGAAGAACCAGGCTCCAAGCAAATATTTTTCTTAGGCTGGCTGCCTGCCTACTCACAGTCCCTTTTCAATAAAGGCAACTTGGAAGAATCCAGGCAGAAGTTTATATATCACATAACTCTGCTCCACTCTCAGCAGACACCAGAAGACTGCATTTGATTTCACAGGATCATTTTGGCTGAAAAAGCCCTCTAAGATCATTGAGTCCCACCACTGACCTGACACTGCCAGGTCCTCCACCAAGCGATGGCCCTAAGCACAACACCTAAAGTTTGCTATAAATTACTATATTGTTATATAATATTACTACAATGGTTATAAATTACTGCTACCACACTTGAAAATGATCTTCTTTGCTAGAGGAATTGCCCTCCTTTCCAGAAAACAGGCCAGCACAGAGCAGCCACTTGCTAAATGGTGACTTTGGTGAAACACTATGATTTGAGTAACTTCCCATTAATCTACAAGTGAGCACTATTACAAGCTCAGTCACGGAACTTGTCACTTCACCTTCCTGCATTCCTTTTCCTTTCCCTACTCCTCTTTTGCTCTTTTTTCCATGCTGACTGCTTTTGCCCTGGAACAGCTGCACCTGGAACTGCTGGATGAAATGGGCCTTCACCTTTGCACAGGCTCCAGGGAGGCAGAGGATAGCACATACATATTTCAGCACAGAAAGTATCAAAATGGGCACCAAGGACTTTGTAGGAAAGGTCCTGCCCCAGTGCAAACAATTAATTTAACAGCTCCTAAGGACAAAGACATTTGTTGGGACACAGTCACTTTCTTGATTTACCTTCTAAGAGGTCCAAGTACACCAGAAAGGCAGCGTAGACCTGAGTGCTGTCAGATACATCAAGTGACATCATTTCTGTGAACTGAGACCCACAGAGGAACGTTGGTGAAGGAAAGCGCAGGTTATACTAAGAATGCACACACCACCTCTACAGCCAGCAAAGCCACTGGAATCTCAAACGAGTTTTATGGCAATCAAAAAGCAGGACTTGTTTTCTGACAGTTATCTCAAAAGCTCCTTCTTTCGCATTGCCCATATTTTAGCACTTAAAAAAAGCAAGCAAAATAAATAAATACAAGAGGAATCACATCTATTTCTGGAACAGCTCTAGCTTTGTAGAATTTTACCTGTTTTGCGGTAAATAATTTTACCTATTTTTGCTGCAGCACATCAACGTAAGACGATGGCCAAATTATACACCTCCATGTTTTCGGTGTGGTAAAAATTAAGATGGAGTCGAAGTTTAAGGCATTTACCTTTCCCAGGTGGAATTCCATTATTTATAACCTCCGCCCCTGCTGGCAGTGGCATTCCCCAACTACCCCACGAGCCGGAGCCTCCCTCGATACACCCAATATAGTAGATTATATTGGCTTGTCCCCTCGGAACCCTCCTGGGGGGACCCCGCGTGCACCTCGAGAGCCGGGAGGGGGGAATCCTGCGGGGTCTGGGCGGGTCCCCAGAGAGACCAAGGGACCCCCGTCCCGGCCTACCGTGGGGTGAGTCGTGATCCAGTTGCCGCCAGCCGCCCCCGACCAGCTGCCCTGTGCCCCCGGGGCCCGCCCAGCCGCAGAGGAGTCCTGGCCCGGGTCGGTGCCTCGCTCGTCCCCCGGAGCCGGGCAAATGCTCCCCCGGCCCGGCCCGGCCGCCGGCTCCATGCTCTCCCGCCCGTGTGCAATGCGGCTTCACTCCGGGCGGCGTCGCGCACCCCAGCGTTCCCCGGAAACTGCCGCGCCGCCCCGACCGTTCCGCCTCCGCTCCGTTCCTACCCCTGCTCCCCAGACACGGCCAAAGGCGCCGCTTTAAACCCTTTAAATGAAACATATATATATATATTCCTTTCACGGTCCCTTCTTCTAAAGGGTCCAAAGCAAGGAATACGTTATCAATCTGCACTGTTCAGAGCTTTTATAGACTGTGTAAGGACATGGATTCAAGGTATTGCCATTAAAAGCACCTTGGACTGCTTTACTAGAAATATCTCTGAATTCCAATGAGAATATGCTTTGAATATGCCAAATATGAGAATATGCCAAATAAAGCATCAATGCATTACCAGTTCCATCTGTCTCGATGCCTCTTCTCATAAATTTCAAACACTGGCTATTCTATAATAAAGCATCAATGCAAATTGATCTATATGTAAGTAACACAAATTGGTATGTGGTTTGCAGCTACAGGAACTCGTATTTGGGCCGATCTAATTCAAGGAATTTTGAGGTAGCTGCCTGCTTAAAAAGCATAGTGTTAGCCAGCACTTCAATTCCCTGGGCACAGAATAGATAGCTAGATAGCTAGATGGGATAAAAAAATCCAGTCTCCAAGACTTTCATGGAAGAGTTGGCAACAGTGGTTCACTCAACTCCTGTGAACAGAATTGGATGGATTTGAGTTCTTAGAGGTGAAAAAGCAAGTGAAAGGAGATGGATCCACATCAATCTACAGATGAGTCAATTTGCATCAGCAGGATGGCACCTCCGTTTTCTACAATGTGGAAAACAAGTCTAATTTAGAAGAAATCTGCCTCAGAGAGAATTTGTCACCTGCCAAAACAGGGGATTAAGCCTCTGCCAGAGACAGTTGTCACAGATGGAATCTTCTTGTCTGGTGTAGATATTTTGAGGAGGCTGAAAAAAATTACTTAAATTGATTTCTGTGGGACTTAGATCTACAAAAAGCTGTTTCTTCCTCAAAGCTAAAATATTTCACCACAGAGTGGCTCATTGTCCTGTCACAGCAGGATGGAGTCTGGGTTTAAAAAACCCCACAGAATATAATTTGGCCACTAGTAAAGAAATCAGAATGTGTACAGATGCATATAAAGTCATACACATTTACAGGTGCTGGAATGACACAAATTGTCAGGGTAACTATTTACCTGAGCTCTCCAAACTTTGCCCCATGCTGTGTGTGCCTGGGAGTGAGAGATTAAGCTGAGCTGACTCCTTTCTCTTCTGCATGGAAGAACATCTCATGTTTCAGGCATCTGCTGCTCTCCCTTTTTTGTGTTCCCCAGCAGCCAGCCAGCACAGGGAGTTGTGTCAGCAAGGGAATGTCATCGTGGAGAGCAAACTACTGGCTTTGGGATGCTGTTGGAGGCATTACATTTGCCCCCATCAAATCATTATGGCTCTGATGCTGCTCACAAAATAAAAAGAAGGGAGGAGTCTGAAAATTGCTGAAGGTAGTTTAAATTTCACTGAGGACATCAAGACCTGCACAGGGTAAAAGCACACTCGGAGTTCTGGCAAAGGCAGGCACAGGAGGGGTGTCTTTCTGCTAAAATATCGTAAAATCAGAAGGACTGTGGCTCATCTTGAGTGTCCAGTGGATGGAAAATGCCAGCTTCCAGCCGGCATTATACATCAAATATAATTTGGCAGCATTAGTCCCCACCCTCCAAATGTGAGCGGTCCCGTGGGCGGCAGTGGAATTCTGTGCGTGTGGATTAGGCCGGCTCCTGTGAAACTCTAATCATGTCGCACAGGCTGCAAAGCTGCTCCTTCTGTTTGGTTAATGAATCCAAGCATAAAAGCAACATGTGGCAAACTAATCATGAAAGAAAAGCCTCATTAATGTATCATTCTAGAAGGACAATTATAAAGGCATCATGAAGGGCAAACAGGAGGAACATATTTGCACTAATTGTTCAGGAAGATGCATAGAGTTTCTCAAATTTTAGCGCAGATGATTCTATGACCCCTGGAGATTCTTTATTGAAGTTTCCTAGGATGATCCTTTTTGTGATACCTTTTGGGAAGTCATCTGATCAGGAAACTGAAACAATACAATTTGGTGTGGGTGGGTGACAAATTAAGTTCTATAAGCAAAGAAGAGCAAACATTAACTCTTTCTATATGTGTGTGTATATTTTTATATATATACTACCTAGATGCAAGCTATTCACAATAAGATTATGGATAACTAAACAATTGTTTGCTTGATAAAGGTTTCCTCCTTTTTAAGTGTTGCGAGCACATAGCCAACAGTAGCACCTGCTCAAAGTGGGCCTGTCCACCTTGACAAAACTTCCTACCCACAGTAAAACCCAAATACGCTGTGATGGGGCCCTTAGAGTTAATTAGAGATTTCATCTTTAAAAGGGTTTAGCATGCCCAAATCCTATTAACTTCTAAGAGAGCTGTGATTACTATGCCCCTTTTAAGATCATGACCAAATAATTTTAATTGCTGGAATATGTTCTATGTATTTTTATGCTAAATTGCATCAGTCTATTCATGGGAACATTTCCATGGTGGGTGAGTCAATGAAGTACAGGGAAAATCTTCCCTGTATTCCCTGTCTTCAAACAAGAGGTGCTGAGAAAGCTGGGGCTGTTCAGCCAGGAGAGGAGAAGGCTCCAGGGAGACCTTAGAGCCTCCCTTCCAGTATTTGAGAGGGGCTTATAAAAAAGAGGGAGAATGACTTTTTAAATGGGTAGATAGTGGTAGGAAAGGGAACATCTTTAAACTGACAGAGAGTACATTTACATCAGATTAGGAAGAATTTATTCCCTGTGAGGGTGGGGAGGCCCTGGCACAGGGTGCCCAGAGAAGCTGTGGCTGCCCCATCCCTGGAAGTGTCCAAGGCCAGGCTGGATGGGGCTTGGAGCAAGCTGGACTAGTGGAAGGTGTCCCTGCCCATGGCAGGGGGTTGGAGTGAGATTATTTTTAAGGTCCCTTCCACGCCAAGCCTTCCGATGACTCTACGATATTAATCTTTCAGCTGTGTTCCAGCTGGGACAGTGCATCCCTCCTGCAGCGTGGAATGGGTGTGGGGTCTGCGGCTGCTTCGTACGGACATCCCGCGGATGTTTGGCAAAAGCTTTCTGATATAAAAGCTCAAAGTTACTTTAATTCTCTACCTGTGTGGGAAGCATGAGGGCGATGGATTCAAAGATGTATTCAGAAATCTTAGCATGGGGGCAGCTGTGGCGGTTCGTAAGCATCGAACTGAGGGACGTCTTAGCGTTAGCAGCAATACTCCCAAAGCCTCTTTAAAGCCCAAAACTCGGGTGGAAAAAATGTGGGCTTTGCAGCTTTTACCGCGGGTGCTGAGCAGCTGCGCTGATCACAGCCTCCCGGGGGTCGGGGGAAATCGCACCCGCAGTGCGCCTGAGGTCGCGGCCGCAGCGCGGGGTCGGGGCGGTGCCGGAGGGGGCTACCAGCGGGGCTCGGCGGGCGGGCGGCGGCGCTGCCCCGCTCCTCCTTCCCCTCCTCCCTCCTCCGCCCGCCTCTTCCCTGTCCCTCCTCCTCTCGCGTCCCCCCGGCCGGATCCCGGACTGCCGGCGGCTCCGCGGCCGCCCCGCGCCCATCATGGCTGCGAGCGCGCCGCTGCTGCTACTGCTGC